>CM042569.1:11611932-11724432 GCA_023630585.1 Cranoglanis bouderius | reverse complement strand
CTCCTGGCAGGAGAGGTAATCTGCCACCACCATCCTTGAATTTGAGTAGCTAAAGTGTTAGATACCAACGCATGATCCCTGTGTTGGCATCATGCGGTGGAGCCACTGGAGCAGGGCATGAGTGGAAGAGAGAGTAAAGGGGCACCCCAGTTGGTAGTCCCGGAGGGTGAGGACAACCACTTGATGGCCATATACTTTCATCTCAGTTGTGCTGTACTTGGTCTCCCAAGTCTCCCAGAGAGCTTCCAGCTGATGTACAGCACAGGCTGCTCCTCCCCCTCCACCACCTGGAACAAAACTGTGAAACACCATAATAAACCTAATGTGAAATATTCCAAATATTTTATTATCTAAACTTTGGCTGTTTGTAGTTCTTATAGGAAACATTTCTCCTTATTAAGTGTTAGTAAACAGCTTGCATCTTGGATCAGTGTATTAAAAGGCAGCTGAAATTTGGAGGCAAACTATCAAATCTTATGTTTTTATTTGATCTCTGTGACCTTCACAGTCTTTTTCCCATTTGGTGATAAAATGAGGTGGTTATTTGCTGTCCTTCAGGCAAAATAGCTCATGCAAACCACTCTGTCCCTTTGTCCTGTTTTTCATAAAACTCTGCTTAAATCAGAGTGATGGACACACAGATGGATCAGGGTTAAAAAGTTTGCGCACACACACATAGGTCATGACATTTAATGCATTGTTATACAGATATTCCTTCATTACACTGACTGTTAAAAATCTTTGTTAAAATTCAGTGAGATGATTAAAATGTGAACTATATAACAGAGCTACAGTCTCCTTTTTCACTCAGAACACAGGGTGATGTAAACACAGACAGAAGGTCCATGTGGAAGGTCTATGGGAGTATTTATTTGCATAATCTGCAAACAACATAAGTTCCACAAAAATATAATTAGATCCGCAAATAGTTCCAATAGGAAATTGTGTTCCAAGAAGTCCAAAAGTGTAAGAATACACTCACTGCAGGCAACTAAGACACGAGTGTTGTATTGAGCAATACAAGAAGTTTACTACTAACTCACGGACAGAGCAGTAATGATAACATGGTAGTAGAGAGATCCCCAATTAGTTAATAGAGTTCCAAAGGCTCCATAGGTTATACTTATACTCACCGCAGTCATGAAGAAATGATGGGAGTCCATCACCAGTTTTAAAGTTTTAGAGTTGCATGTAGATCTGACTATACCTCACATAGATCCAAGATGCACAAGAGGTCCGACATGGTACAAGTTGAATAGAGTAAAAGGAGCAGAGATACATGCTGAGAAGGTATTTATAACTTATACTGCATCACGGTCATTGTGTGACATTGTTCAAGGTCAAGGTCAAGCATGGTATGCACACACACACACACACACACACGGATATCCAGGTGTTAGACTCTGCCCTTGGCAGTTTAGAAGGGGTGAAATAGAACACAGCTTCAATCACTCATCTCATTCTCAGTGTGTTGACGCCATTTATGTTTCACCCATTTTCCCCTGGATTTGGGTTAGTTAGGGAGTGAGGGAAGAATCTACAGGTGCATCTCAATAAATTAGAATGTCGTGGAAAAGTTCATTTATTTCAGTAATTCAACTCAAATTGTGAAACTCGTGTATTAAATAAATTCAGTGCACACAGACTGAAGTAGTTTAAGTCTTTGGTTCTTTTAATTGTGATGATTTTGGCTCACATTTAACAAAAACCCACCAATTCACTATCTCAACAAATTAGAATACTTCATAAGACCAATAAAAAAACATTTTTAGTGAATTGTTGGCCTTCTGGAAAGTATGTTTATTTACTGTACATGTACTCAATACTTGGTAGGGGCTCCTTTTGCTTTAATTACTGCCTCAACTCGGCGTGGCATGGAGGTGATCAGTTTGTGGCACTGCTGAGGTGGTATGGAAGCCCAGCTTTCTTTGACAGTGGCCTTCAGCTCATCTGCATTTTTTGGTCTCTTGTTTCTCATTTTCCTCTTGATGGGGAGAATCTATGGGGTTCAGGTCTGGTGAGTTTGCTGGCCAGTCAAGCACACCAACACCATAGTCATTTAACCAACTTTTGGTGCTTTTGGCAGTGTGGGCAGGTGCCAAATCCTGCTGGAAAATGAAATCAGCATCTTCAAAAAGCTGGTCAGCAGAAGGAAGCATGAAGTGCTCCAAAATTTCTTGGTAAACGGGTGCAGTGACTTTGGTTTTCAAAAAACACAATGGGCCAACACCAGCAGATGACATTGCACCACAAATCATCACAGACTGTGGAAACTTAACACTGGACTTCAAGCAACTTGTGCTATGAGCTTCTCCACCCTTCCTCCAGACTCTAGGACCTTGGTTTCCAAATGAAATACAAAACTTGCTCTCATCTGAAAAGAGGACTTTGGACCACTGGGCAACAGTCCAGTTCTTCTCCTTAGCCCAGGTAAGACGCTTTTAAGACCCTCTGACGTTGTCTGTGGTTCAGGAGTGGCTTAACAAGAGGAATTCGACAACTGTAGCCAAATTCCTTGGCACGTCTGTGTGTGGTGTCTCTTGATGCCTTGACCCCAGCCTCAGTCCATTCCTTGTGAAGTTCACTCAAATTCTTGAATCGATTTTGCTTGACAATCCTCATAAGGCTGCGGTTCTCTCGGTTGGTTGTGCATCTTTTTCTTCCACACTTTTTCCTTCCACTCAACTTTCTGTTAACATGCTTGGATACAGCACTCTGTGAACAGCCAGCTTCTTTGGCAATGAATGCTTGTGGCTTACCTAGTGAACCAAACTGAGAGACCATTTTGAAGGCTCGGGAAACCTTTGCAGGTGTTTTGAGTTGATTAGCTGATTGGCATGTCACCATATTCTAATTTGCTGAGAGAGTGAATTGGTGGGTTTTTGTTAAATGTGAGCCAAAATCATCACAATTAAAAGAACCAAAGACTTAAACTACTTCAGTCTGTGTGCATTGAATTTATTTAATACACGAGTTTCACAATTTGAGTTGAATTACTGAAATAAATTAACTTTTCCACGACATTGTAATTTATTGAGATGCACCTGTATATTAGAGTAGAGTAATGTAATGTAGAGAGGAGTGTATAAGAAGGGAACTGAAATTTTAAGGTAAACCATCAAAGTGAGGTTTTTATTTAGTCGCTGCGACCTTTAAAGTCTATTTTACATTTAGTGATAAACTCAGCTGCTTATTCTTCTTCCTTCAGGCAAAATGGCTTATGCAAACCACTTTGTCCCTTTGTCCTACTTTACATAAATCCCTATTTAACACATGTTCCTTCATTACACTGACATCTCTGTTAGAATTCAGCCAGGTGAACTACAATGCCTTGAAAAGTATTCAACCCCCATAAAAGTCATCAAATTGGTCTGGGTTACAAATGACACTTAAATTGTTCCAGGAAGTATTTTTATTGCAACCCGATATGAACTTAAAGTACATTTTCAGTCACAATTTATTATGTCAGCATAGGGTTGTCAAAATTACCGGTACTTCGGTACCAAGTCGGTACTAATAAAAAAAAAAAGTTGATGGTACCAGATTTTCACAAGTACCAGTAGTACCGAGTACTGGGTCAACCCGGTACTGATGCGTGGTCTGACAGGTAGTCAGTCGGGAACTTTTCATAGGTGCACCGTGCAATTATGGTAGCAGTTGCATTATGGATGTTGTAGCATAGTTTAATTCAAGTGTAGGATTCCAAAAAGCATCCTCGTTTTTGTTTACTTAATGGATAGCATACACGTGTGTAATGCTAATACGGTCATGTGTCCTTATTAACTATGTAATTATTTTAAAAACATCCACAGCCCGCCTGTGGACTGCCGTGTTGTTAAGTATAAAACTATGTTATGTACACAGCTGCTGTGTATATGTAGGCACTCATGTGATATATCTTTGGAAAGCTAAGATTCTACATATTCTACATATTTACATAGTTTGTATCTTTTGCTTGAAATTTATTTAGTTATTATTTTCATGAAGGGGGAAAAAACCTAAGGCCAAAACTTAAAGCATTTTTCAGAAATACTTGAAATATGCATTTGTTTTAATTTATTTTAATAATTAACTTTATACGTAAGAAATGTGTGTTGTTCAATTATGGCATATTTTTCAGTTCAGGTTGCTGCACACTTTGTAAAATCAAATTTAAGACTTTTTAAGACCCAAACAAAGCCCAAACAAAAACTTTTTTTTTTTTTTTTTTTTTTTTTTTTTTTTTTTTTTTTTACAATTTTAATGATTACAAATTAAATGGTACTGAATGGATTCCATTGATTTAATGTAATATTTTTTACTTAATCTTTGAATTTGTAGGCATTAAGGAAAAGTATTGTCAAACTCTGTTTAACATTTTTGTTTGTTTGTTTATTTTACTACTCTTTTGTGGTCAGTTTGTTAACTAAAGTATATATCGTGATAAGCATTGTGTGTCGTAGAAATGTCCTCAAGTTTTGTGATATAATATTTTTGTCATATCGCCCAGCCCTGTATACTACTACTACTACTACTATTACTATTGCTAATAATAATAATAATAATAATAATAATAATAAGAAGAAGAAGAAGAAGAAGAAGAAGAAGAAGAAAGGCATTAACACCACTTTAAACATTTTCTACATTTAAAATGCAGCTCAGGGTGCTTTAAAAAAAACAGAGAAATAAAGAAACAAAGGGTAAAAAAACAGGTAAAATAACATAAATGCCACAAATGCAAACAGTGACAGAAAAAAAAGATAAAAAAATAAAATGTAATAAATGTAATGCATCAGTAAATTGAATGCACATAATAAAAGCTAATTAAAAGCTCAAAGCTCTGAGCGTTGAGAAATCAGTCCTGTGCGTGTGTGCGTGCGTGTGTGTTGGCGCCGTACTTTTCTCGAAGACCGGCGTGGCGTCGGTGCTTTTCCGATTTCATATGGGACTCCACTGCTTTGATTCCCATTGTCCCAAGTTTAAAGGTTTTTTAGCACATCTTGCAAGTCACCTCAAACTCCATTCTCTATACTTCACATCTTAGAGCCAAATCGCACTGAACTTACATTTACCCATTTTGTTCACCGGTCTTCCTTTCGCGTGCAGGAGACAGTACGTAATACGCTGCGGACGTAAATGCTGCGAATTGTCATGTGAACAAGCAAATCCACAAAGAAAGAATAGTAAAAATCATATAACGCTAATTAGATAGTTTTAATTTGGTAAAGTATTTAGATATGCCTAAGTCAAAGTGTCATCTAAAATTTAAGACCTCTCATAAGTAAAAATAAGACTTAAGACTTTTTATGGCCTTAAATTTTAAAAATCAAATTGAATACTTTTTATGACTTTTTAAGGATTTTAATACATAAAATGAAAAAAAAAAAAAATCCCTATCAGCAGGGTTCGGAACCCCAATTCCGAAAAAGTTGGGACAGTATGTAAAATGCTAATAAAAACAAAGAGGAGTGATTTGTAATGTACTTTGGCTTGTATTAAAAAATAAATAAATAAATAAAAATAAATTTAAAAAACCCTATAAAGACAATGTATTTGATGTTTTACCTAATCAACTGCATAGTTTTTTGAAGATACACATTTATTTTTTAATTGATGCATGCAACACATTCCAAAAAATGATGGGGCGAGGTCCAAGATGGCGCCTTGTTAAGTTTTCAGAGCTCCTGACCAAACTTTACATATTTACTATACTAAAGTATAGCTGTATTAACGTTTTTTTTGTTTGTTTGTTTGTTTTTTTCTCGTTACATTTGCTGGATCATATATTAGTACATTCAATTAAGAGCATAAATATGCCATTTGACAAACGCAAAGAGCGATCAGACACTGTCAACATCATGGACGTCCACGATTATGCTTCTCCTGCTGTAAATGAGCTAGATCTCTGCGCGACTTCACTCTCTGTCACTCCTAGCAAGCCACCTGCTCACAAAAAAGGTAAATCTTCAAGTCTAAACCAGCAGGCCGACTCTGCTATCATTTCCACACTCTCCTCGCTGATCAATACTCAGTCTGACGCACTCAAACGAATGATTAGTGCCAATGCTCTGAAGATAGAAGGGTTGAAGAAAACAGTAGACTTTGTGTGTGCCGAAGTACAAGATCTAAAAAAGAATGTGAAAGATGTAGATTCCAGGCTTAAAGATCAAGAACGTCTCACGAGCACCTGGGAAACATGCATTTCTGATCTGGAGAGATACTCTCGCAGGTGGAATTTGAGGTTGTTTGGAGTGCCTGAGACTTTCAAGGAAGATATCAGATCCAAGGTCATTCGAATCTGCAGCGAGACTTATCCCGAAGCCAAGAGCAAGTACCCTGATGTTGTTGACATTGTGCATTGTGCCATTATTATGCAGTTCACCTCACGGGTTATCCACAATGCCTTATGGAAAGCTGCCAAGAAGTCCCAGTTTCTCAAAGACAACAACCTGCGCTTCGCAGAGGATTTGACTTTGCTGGACCGGGAGAGACGGAAGAACTTGTGGTCAAGAGTGAGAGAGGCGAGGGCTGCTGGAAAAATGGCCTATTACGTCAGACCGTATGCGTTCATTGAAGGTGTGGAAATTACTTTGTGAGTTCCATCATGAGGATCGTGTACTCTTTTGTAAGATGATGACTGTTAACTGTCTCTATGGCGTTTGAGCTATCATCGTATTACAGCTGGACCTTTAAATTGGTCAGTTAAGCTCTGTTCAACTCAGTTTTCTTCTCATCTATCAGTCAGTTTTGAATTTTTGCCTTTGCTTTGATTTGTGTTAACAGCTGTTCATTGCTGTCTGTTTATCAATGTCGATATCGTTCATTTCTCTTAATGCCAGGGGTCTAAGAAACAATGTGAAGCGCAAAGCCCTCTTTTTGTTCGTTAAAAACCATGGATCAGACTTTTGCTTTTATCAAGAAACCCATTCCACAAAGGACGATGTTAAATTTTGGAGGTCCCAGTGGGGCAGTGATGTATGGATGTCGCACGGCACAGAGGTAACAGCAGGTGTCACCATTCTAAAAAACAAGTTTGCTGGTGAGATTCTACATGTTGTCAGTGATCCCAAGGGTCATTTTCTCTTGTTAGTGGTTTCACTTGGTCAGACCATCTCAGTGTAATTAAATGTGTATGGGTACAATTCTCCTATAGAAAATCCCACTTTAATGGACAATATCAGTGAAAATATACAGTACTGGTTAAATAAATACCCCAATGCTGTTCTTATTTTAGGTGGGGATTTCAATATGGTTTTAAATAGTGATTTAGATAGGTTTCCCCCTAGAGCTGCTTCTATAAGTCCGATTATTAATAATTTCATGTTGTGTTTTTGTGTTGTTGATATATGGAGAGAAATATATTCACAGCAGAGACTTTATACGTGGAGCAGCAAGCACCGTTCTAAGCAGTCCCGAATAGATTACTGGCTCATTTCTCAAAGCCTAGCAAATAGTTGTAAATCAGTCAGCATTCATGCTACACCTCTTACAGATCACAGTGCCGTCTCTCTTAGGTTTTGTCTTTCTGCACCCCTTGATTTCAGCTCTTCTCCTTCTTATTGGAAATTGAACAATTCTCTTCTCCATTTTGAAGATATTAAGAAGAATATTACATTATTGATTGAGCAGTACTGGAGAAGAGCTTCAGTGTCAGATTCATATTGTTGCCAGTGGGAGCTGTTGAAGTTTGAAATTAGTAAATACTTTAGAAAATTCTGTAGTAATTTAGCCAAACTTAAGAGAGCAGAAGAAAATAAGGTGGTGTCTAAAATTGCAATATTTTCTTCTAAACCCCCAGAGTTGTTTTCTGAATCTGATAAGCTTGAGTATGCTGACCTGCAGTCTAAATTAGATGAGATGTACAGGGTGCTTATATTAGATCTAGACAAAAATGGCTGGAGGAGGGAAAATATAACAGCATATTTTTTTCAGATTAGAAAAGAATCGCTTAAGTACTTCACTAATTGAAGCTCTTAATATTGAGGGGACAGTCACTAATAATCCTCAGGCAATTGCACATTTCTGTGCTAAATTTTACAGTAACCTGTATAAAAAAAAAATTCTGAAGAGGCAGCCCATACTTTTCTGGAGTCTGTTAAAGATTGTAAGACTATCTCAAGAGATGATAGAAATCTCTGTGATAGTGAAATTACTGTATCTGAAGTTAGTAATTCAATTCTAGAACTTAAAAACAATAAATTTCCTGGAATGGACGGGCTTACCACAGAGTTTTATAAACAGTTCTCTAAAGAATTGTCTCCTTTTTTACTTAAGGTTTTTGAAGAAAGCATACAGAGTGAGGCTCTCCCCCCGACTCTCACTCAAGGCTTAATTACTTTAATTCCGAAACTTAAAAAAGACTTACTTTTAATTGACAATTGGCGTCCCATTTCTCTGCTTAATAGTGATTATAAAATTTCAGCTATTATGTTTGCTAAAAGACTAAAATCTGTATTGGGTTCTGTTATAGATGAGACACAATCTGGTTTTTTGAACAAAAGACACATTGTTAACAATATAAGGTTGATTCTTGATTTATTAGATTATTCAGATTTGATTTGGGAGGACAGCTTCATTCTTTTCTTAGATTTCTATAAGGCTTTCGATTCTTTGGAGCACCAATTTATTATTAATTCATTAGATAAATTTGGTTTTGGAGATATGTTTTGCAGAGTAATTAAAACCCTTTACAATAATGGGAGTGCTTCGATTAAATTAAAGAATGGCACTTCACCACATTTTAGTTTATCCAGAGGAGTGAGACAAGGGTGTCCCATTTCTCCCTATTTATTTCTTCTTTGTGTGCAGCTACTGTCAACATTTGTATGTGAAAGTGCTATTCAGGGCATCCTTATAGCGGATTGGGAAATAATTATTAGTCAATTAGCAGATGATACCGTCTTATTTTTAAGAGATGCTTCCCAAATCCCTATAGCAATTAATCATATAGCCTAAAACTTTTCTCTGAAGCTTCGGGTCTTAATCTAAACATAAGTAAATGTGAATTAATGTCTATTAAAGATTGTACAGCACCCACTATTTATAATATTCCAGTTAGATCTGAAATTAGAGGCACAGTACTGCTTGCTAAGGCGGAGGGCATCTCCAGGCTTACATACTCTGCACTCTCTCTATATGTGGACAACAAATTTGTAAATCAGTTGATAAAATCCTGTTTAATTTTGTTTGGAAAAACAAAATCCATTATGTTAAGAAGTCTGTATTAATGAACACGTATGAGTATGGTGGGTTGAATTTCTCTTCTCTTCTTTAAACAACACTTTCAAAATTAATTGGATTAGACAGTTTTTGTGTAATCCAAACTCAATCTGGAATTTTATCCCCAATTACTTCTTTTCCAAATTAGGTGGTCTCCCTTTTCTATTGATCTGTAATTATAATATTGCTAGAATCCCTTACAATTTATCTAAATTTCATAAACAGGCATTACTTGCATGGTCATTAATTTTTAAGCACAACTTCTCCCCTCACTGGTACTTCATTTGGAACAATCAAGACTTGTATATAAGAGGAAATCTTTGTTTTTTAGTAATTGGTTTGAGAAAAACATTTTGATTGTTTCCCAGTTATTTAACTCAGAAGGTCTTATTTTAAGTTACTAAGAATTTTTATGTAAATTTAATTTTCCAGTAACTCCCAAAGAATTCTTTATTGTCATGGACGCTATTCCTAAAGGAGCCATTATGCTTTTAAGATCATCCAGCACTTTATCTATTTCTTTAGACCCATTTGAAATCCCAGTAGGAAAACTATGCTTTTTGTCACATCCTTCATCATGTAACTATAAGATTAGATCACTTTTTCAAAAGGAGCTTGTAACAACTCCATATGTGATGTCTTATTGGAAGAATGTGGTTGATCATATTGATTGGAAAAATGTATGGACTCTGTCTTCGAAATACATAATAACTAACAAGATCAGAGAAATCTCATTCAAATTGTTGCACAGATTTTACCCAGCTAAAGTGTTTTTGAAAAGGTTTAAATCAGACATAGATATAAGCTGTTCTTTTTGTGGTGACCCTAATGAAACTGATATGCATATCTTTTGGGATTGTCCTCACACACAGCTATTTTGGATTGAATTCTCTAATGTTATCAATCGCAGTGTGCTCCAGGGTTTCTCTCTGCTTTTTAAGGATGTACTGTTTGGCTTCTTTAATATACAAGAAGATAAAGTTAATGAATATTTTATTATTAACCTATTATTACTTCTTGCAAAATTTCATATTCACTGCAGTAAATTCACTCATCAAAATCCTTTATATATTGTTTTTAAAAAGAGGTTCAACAGTATATCCAAACTATTTCATCTTCCAAGAATCTTAAGGCTTTTAAAACAGTTAATTTATTTAATATAAATTAACTATATACCCCCCCCCCCCCCCCCCCCCCGAGTGGCTTTTATTTAATATAATGTATTTATCTTTGTTATTATAGTTCTTGTTATATATTTTGTACTTTGTATAGTTTAATATGTAATTACATTTACATTTATGGTATTTGGCTAATTAGTGTTTCAAACTGTTTATTGAAAATACAAAATATCTGAGTTAATAAAATGCACATATGATAGTTAAAATCTTGAAATCATTAGAACAATTAAAACCATAAATTGAACTAAAACAATTCTATACACAATTCCAGACTACCCTATTTTGACAGTATTAACATTTTCTTTCTGTAGTTTACACAAAATATTATTAAGCCTATTATATACCACCCTTAAGATATTCATCCATGTATGTACAAAAATAGTAAAGATCCAGATTTTCTCTCATCTGAGTTATAATGACACTCTCCCTCCAGACTCTTTCAACGGTCATGGTCTCTTCAGTGTTAGTGATGAAGTCACACCAACTGAGTCCAGTTATGGCCAGTTGACCTTGAATCTGCCAGTAATATTTATGGGATTTTTTAAGGGTTGCCTGTCCATTCACAATTTTAATATGTCCAGCCTCAGAAACTGTAGGAACACCTGTGCATTTCACCTCAGCAAGCTCAAAACAGGGATCTGCATTAGGGTCATAAACCTTGGCATCAGGTCTGGCACCAAGGTAAGCAGCATCTAGGTACACAACAAAACCACAAGGTGAGACATTAACATTGAACAGATCAGAGTAACTTTCCAGCACCTCAGGTTCCCTGTCAATGCCTGTTTTCATTGCCCTAGTTTGCTTTTGAGTATCCGTCTGGCCAGTGCCTGGCCAGATGTCTCCCCTCGGACATGAGAAACCTCATAAAACCTGCTAGCTGTCACTCTAGGCTTACGCATTTCCTTTCTCAGTGGACACTGATTGCTCTTGAGTACGCTCTTCTATTATAGCTGCCAACTCTAGTGCGACACTTAAGCTCTCCAAATGGAGGAACTGGTGGCAGTTTGGGACAAAGTGCAGGCTCCTTGGAAATGTAACACCATCAATAGGGAGTTTTGGGAACACAGGAGCATCTGGGTGTTTCACATTGTTTTTGGTCACAAGAGGAGGGCACTGATAGGAGAGCACCATACCTCGGGGCACAGGACCAAATCTGGAGTCCACCAAAGACTGCTCAGATAAATCATTTAGAATGCAGGAAATCGGAGGTTGGGGAGTGAGTCCTTTTACAGCTTCTCCAACAGCCAATACTGCTGGGTCAGGGAGGCAACCTAAAACAAATAAGATGTTTAGGGAACTTACAGAGAAAGCAATTCAAGACATCACAGCAGTGTTATATTTCTGATGTGTTATGTGATGCAAGATATAGAATGTTATTTAATGAAAAGTTTCTATTACCTGTGTATGCTCTGTAGAGTGTAGATTTGCATACAGTTCTGGCAGACATCCTTGTTTTTTTAACCACCAACTGATCTGTAGCCTCTGCAGCAATCCCCTGAAAACAAGAAAAAAAACTTGCTAAGTCTAAGTCTACCACTACCATTACTTTGCTATACTAGTATATAGCTTAACAAAATGTTACCTTTGTCCTTGGTCTATGCCATGTTTGCAGAGTGCTTGTGCATGCCATAGTTGGTGGTATGGTCTGCATCTGCATCATGCTGAAGTGGGCAGTTTGGAAAAGCATGGCAACAAGATGATTGCACAAAGCTTTGCCTGCAGTACACGTGCACGATGAGCTAGTGAACTCAACAGGCACTGTGTCAGCTTTCAATGTGATCTAAAGGCAAAAGCCAATATCAGTAAATTTTAATATAGTGAGTTTTATACTACACAAAGAACTTTCATGAGAACCCTCATGAGAACAGAACAGAACAGAACACAGAAAACTTTGACTAAAAATTACTTCAATGTAGAAATCTGCAACCGCAGTAAGAAAATAAAACTATTGAAAACTACCCCTTACACTATAAACTTTAGTTTCAATTAGTTATATATAGTTTCAATTAGGTACTGCATCAGAATTTTGAGAAGTGCAAGCAGGGTCATGTCATGCTAAGTGTAACATTACTGAACTTCTAGTGTAAGAGGTTAGTTTTATCATAACAGATTATTTCAATGAATGGGGCTCCTCATGCTTCCTCATCGACCTATAACACCTACACTTCACGATAATCTCCCTGTTTCTAACACTCGACACTGATCATTGCATGACAGAAATGAGCAGTCACATTAAAGAACAACATATATTGGACGATACATTTTCTGGCTATTCATATCTGTTTTAAACTACTCATCAGTCTTAGACCAATGTGATAAAAGTCAGTATAGAAATAACATTTACAGTATCACGTTAGCTAAACAAGGCTAATGTATGGTTTGTTACTTACCTTCGTAATTAAAGATATAATTTTCGTGGAAGAACTTATATCCCTTGTTGAGTTTTGAATGCGGAGCGATTGAATGAAGCTCCACGAGTCGAAAAACATCCACTGATGTAAATGCTGGCAAATTCTTCAGAGAAGTTGTGAAAGCTAGTGCGCCTGGCTCCAACTCGCCGGAAGTATCTTTACACAAATCTAACTTCCGTGAAAAAGGCCCATTGCTCAGTTTCCCTTGTGTTCTGTCATTACCAAGCCGTTGTTATTGTTCTTGCTTCCTGGTTTTTTTATCTTTGCCTTGCCCACGTTTTTGATGACTGTTTTTGCCTCTGTTACTCTGTTTGTTGATCGCTCGACCCTGGACTGTTTATTATGCTGCTTCTGCCTTACGATTTGGATTTGTCTGCCTTCCTAATAAACTGCCATTTTACCTGCACTTGCATCGAGCTCAGAGTCTGTGTTCTAACATTGGGTCTTCATTTGTTTAAGTCAGTGTTGTTCAACTGTCTTTTAGCCTCATATGTGTATTGAGTTTTATCTAAAATGATGATTCCTGATCCTTCATCTGCCGGTGTCCTTATTTGATTTGAGGGAATAGACTGCCCTTCTCTGTGTTGGTGATAAATTGTCCAGTCTGTTTAACTGTATATTTGGATTTATGGCCCAGGAATTTTTTGCAAATTAACCGTCTGATGTGTTTGTTGCATGATAAAATTGGGGGTTCTCATTTGGATATCCCTGTAACTGGAGTTATGGTAGTTTGAGTCTTAGCACTTTCAGTTTTCTATTGTGCGCATGGACGTCCCTCCTGAGATCCCCGAGGGCCAACCTACCTGGTGTTGGGATGAAGGTCAGTCCCTTCTCCAGCAGCTGTCTCTCCCCCTGAATTAAATGAAAAGTTTTAGATAAATTGAAAATGTTGGAGTGTGAGTGACTATTACACGTCTCCGGCTTTAATAGTTTCACTGTTGGCACCAGTAATCAAACATGCGTTGTGCTGTTATGGCTGTCTAGTGAATGCAATCTCTTTCTACCTTGAATAGAAGTTTATTCAACTCTAATAATGGATTCCCACGGGACTATATTGTATTTATTGATTGCCTCCAGATTCCACTGCTCCTGTAGGGGTAAAAGATCTGAGAATTTAATTACAAGTGTGTAAACGGTGGCATTTGAAAATACTGTTTGAGCTGTTCTCCACAGGCACTGTAATTGTTTGATTGCCATTTTCTGTGGATGTTGTTCCCTGTTGTTTACGCCTACCGATAGTACTATATTTTGTGTGTGTAGGTGCGGATGTTGCTTTTCTGACTCAGGTGTGGTCATCGAGTGAATTGTTAACTTGGGCCTGTGGAGAACTGGCCTGTTGAAGGGCAGTGGCATATGAATGGATTTATTCAAAAGGATTGTTTGTTTGTTTTGGATGGTTTCTTTGCAATAGGCCAAGGTGCTAACTCTCGATTTGTGTTTAAATCTGTTTCTGGCCCATTTCGCTGCCACTGTTCATTCCAAATCACTAAATTTTTGTATGTTTTCCATGAGATTGATTATGACCTGTGTGTAATGTTCTTGTAAAATTTGCAGGTTATTGTCCATCCAAGTGAGCGTGTTTTGGGTGATTTTCTGGTTTTATGAATTGTGTGAGTTTGTTGATCTGTCTAGACATGCCGGCTGGATAACTGTTTGTGTGTAAAAAAAAAAAAAAAAAAAAAAAAAAAAAAATTTCTACTGTCTCTATGTGATGTGTTGCTTGTATGAACTTAAAATATGTTTTAGTGAGTGTTTTGTTGAGTGTATTGTGGCTGCTTGGTGGTGTGTGTGTTTGTGTGTTCCCCTCTCCAAGTTTGTTCCTGGTCTCCTAAAACTGTGAATCTATTCTGCAAAGTAATCATTGTATAAATCTGCAGTGAGGTGAAGTCAACAGTGTAGGTAAAATAGTGAATGAACTTTTACCCAACAGTGCACAAGTCAGCGCTTGTTAAGCACAGCTATTGTTCCTGTAGAACCCCGGCTTGGTGTCTAACTCGATTAGGCTTTTCGGTTGGTGGGTCAGGAGCTGATTTTTTTAGTGATGGTATTTGGTCATAACTTTATCCGTAGTTGGGTATTGTATTGATGGGAGTTGTCTTGGGCTAAGCTGTTACTCCTGACTCAGGCTTTGGTGATGGTAATTAGTCATAACTTTATCTGTACTTGGGTATGATGATGGGAGAAGGTAAGCACCAGAGGGACCACTTGTTGTTGAGTAACCCCTCCTACATACTGTCTATTAATTTCAAAGCTCTGTTTAACTTCGTTTTATTTCCATAAGGAACTGAGCAGCATAACCCCTCGGTCTGAGTGCTCTGAACAGTATTCAGGTAGCTTCCTCCACATCCTCTGGGAAGCTACAAATCCTATGAAATCTGATCAACTGTGATTTAATTATACTCCTGAAGGGTATTCTTAGGATGAAAACTACTCTTATGTAAAACAGCATGTCTATCAGTCTCTTTTAAATAAATAAATAAATAAATTGTCACTAGACCCTTCATCCCCTTTTCCCCAATTTAAAAAAGACTTGTGTATCTAAAAATTCTATCACCTCTTTTTGTATATTATAGATAACTGTTATAGCTGGATGGTGAGAATTCAAAATGCCCAACAATCTATGAAATTCTATTTCCAAATGGGTCCAAATTCCAAATATATCATCCAAAAATCTTAAATATACTACTGGTAAATGAGTACATTTAAGAAAGACAGACTCTTCCCAAGTACTCATATATATATATATATATATATATATATATATATATATATATATATATATATATATATATATATATATATATATATATATATATATATATATATATATATTGGCGTAGACTGGGGCGAATTTTTTGCCCATAGCCGTACCATGGATTTGGAGGTAGTACTTCCCATTGAATTCAAAATCACGATGTCAGTGGAAAAGAGAAAAGCACACTCAGGTACAATCAGGTCTTTCACGTTACTTATAAAATCATATTTGCAGTATCTTGAATGTTACTGGCATGTTTCTGAGAAAGCGGATTGATATAATAATCAATGAACTCTGCCACACGGTATGACTCAGATCCACAATCACTCACTACTGGGCAACCACTTGGAACCCTGAAGGGAACTGTCCACTTTTCCAGAGGTTTATGGATTTTTGGGAGGAGATAGAATCGTCTCATTCTTGGGTTATCCGGTCATTTACATTTCATTTACAGCATTTGGCAGACGCCCTTATCTAGAGCAACTTACATTTTATTTCATTTATACATCTGAGCAGTTGAGGGCTCAAGGGCCCAGTTGATTGCTCAAGGGCCCAACAGTGGCAGCTTGGTGGTGCTGGGGTTTGAGCTCACAACCTTCTGATCAGTAGTCCAATGTCTTAACCACTGAGTTACCACTGCCCATGGTCCATGCAAATAGGATTAGGGTTAAAGGTTAAAGGTGACATGGGAAGGAGAGCAGAGTAGGGGTTAGGGTTAGGTGTTGGGATTAGGGCCAGGATTTTAGGGAACGGGAAAAGCTATATCTTGGGGTTAAAGGGTAGGATTAGGTATTAGGTCTGAGACTAGGATTTTTAGGGATAGGGTAAAGCTTTAAATATTGTGATGAAGGTTAAGATTAGAGGTGAGGCGAGCATCAATTTCATACAGGTGTGGACGTGAGGGAGAGCAGAATGAGGGCGAGCCACTAGACTGAGCCGCCCCAGCTTGGCGTTTGCTAAATTAATAAGTCCAATCAAGTCTAACTCGATTAGGCTTTTCAGTTGGTGGATCAGGAGCTGATTTTTTTAGTGATTGTCTTTGGTCATAATTTTATCCGTAGTTGTGTATTGTATTGATGGGGAGTTGTCTTTGCGCTAAGCTGTTACTCCTGGTTCAGGCTTTGGTGATGGAAATTGGGCAAGACTTTATCCGCAGTTGAGTGTGGCAGTTGTTTGGGGCTAATTTGTTACTCCTGATTTAGGCTTTGGTGATGGTAATTAGCCATAGCTTTTTCCATAGTTGGGTTTTATGTTGTGGGTATTTTTTGGTGATGGCTTTGTTGATGGTAATCACTTTATCTCTATATGGTTGGGTATTGTATTGTGTGGAATTGTTTTGAGCTAAGCTATTAGTCCGGGTTCAGGCTTTGGAAATTGGGCAAGCTGATTTAACTGTTTTAAGTCCTTTTAAAATCTCCCTCTCTCCTGTTTTAATTAAAAGGGCCTGCTATAGGTCAAATATTTGTTTGTTGTAGCTTTTCAATCTTTTAGGGATAGGCTGTTTTTTATTATTTATTATTTTTATTTATTATTTATGTATTAATCATTTTAATTTTTAGAGTCATCGAGTGTTTCAGCCTTTAATCACTATACACCCTCATCTAAAGTGCTTTTAACTATGGGCATTGTTAAGAAGCAACTTTATTTAAAATGTTAGTTTGGTTAAATAAGGTTTTATTGTTCCATCTGTTTTTCCAGTTTATTTGTTTTGACTATAATAGTAAGATTTAGATGACAATTAGTTATTAATTTTCTAGCCAGTCAATTATATTTGTAAAACGCTTTTAACTATGGGTATTGTTAAGAAGCATTTTTTTCAGCAAACATATTAGTTTTTTTAGGCAAGATTTAGACTTTTTTAGACAATTAATTTTAAACCTTAAGATTACATTTTTTTTTTAAATGTCTAGTTGCTATAAAGTGTGGTTCACAATGGACTGGTGCATGAGTGGTGCTAAGTCACCAAGTAGAAGACTTGGCCCCAGACCACTCAACTGTGTGCTGTCCTAGTGGACCCAGGAGGGCTGGCTACATTCTAGCTCTGACTAGAATGACTCTTGTTAACACCGCAAGGTTTCCCGAGCCACCCAAGCAGAGCCCGGGTCTATCCCAGCTAAAAACTGTCTATCTTTCTGTCTTGCCTAGGTAGGCCTTCTCTAGCTAAACCAGGGGTCTGGAGGTAGGTCCTGTGCAATACGTCACCTCCAGATGGCCCTGGCTGGGTAGCAACCCAGCGGATGACTTCCCCACATGTTCCATTTCACAAGGAGCCGGAACTCTTCGGGAAGCCATCGAGCTTCTACTGGGTTGTGTCCCCTGGGGTTAAGTGTGTGTCAGTGGATTCCTTTCTTACCTTACTCTGGCAGAGTAGATCCGAGGAGTAAGGTCAATTTTTTTTTTTTTTTTTTTGTGAATTGAGTTGTAGGTTTGGGGTTGAGTTTAGGATTGAGGTTGTGGTAGGTTTAGGGTTGTGGTTAGGTTTAGGGTTAGGTTTAGTATTAAGGTCATGCTTACGGTTAGGTTTAGGGTAAAGGTTAGGTTTAGGATTAGGTTTAGTATTAAGGTCATGCTTACGGTTAGGTTTAGGGTAAAGGTTAGGATTAGGGTTAAGTTTAGGATTAGGGTTGAGGTTAGGTTTAGGGTTATGTTTAGGTTTAGGGTTAGAGTTTGGTTAAGTTTAGGATTAGGGTTTAAGTTAAGGTTTGGTTAAGATTAGGGTTAGAATTAGGGTTTGGGTTAAGGATAGGTTATGGTTAGGGTTAGGTTAAGGGTTTCTGTTAAGGTTAGGTTAGGGAAAATGCATGTTGGAATGATAGGTTAAGCAGAATAAAGAATGGACTACCTGTCTGGTCTTTCATTTCATTATCCTGAGGGCGTTAAGAGACTGAATAGGTGTGGTTGAGGAATAAAGTATTATTGCTTCCTATACAGTCATGATTGTCCTTGGCTAAGCTGTGACTCCTGGCTCTGGTTCTGGTGGCAGTACTTGGTAAAGACTTTCCCTGCAGTTGGGTATTGTGTTGGTAGGTATTGTATTGGGGTAAACCATTACTCCTGGTTCAGGCTTTGATGATGGAAATTGGGCAAGAGTTTATCCACAGTTGAGTTTGGAAGTTGACTGAGGCTATGCTGTGATTCCTGCCTCAGGCTTTAGTGCTGGTAACCATGCTATTACACCCCATGGTGCTATCACACTGTCATAACCATGCTATTACACCCCATGGTGCTATTACACTGTTGTAACTGTGCTATATCCATGTTTTGAATGTTAGGAAATGAAATATTAGGAATCTCTTAAAGATTAGATGTATGTCCAGTTGCACACTTTGTGATTTTATGGATTTTGCATTACTTAAGTGCCAACATTTTATTAGTATTTTATTATTACAATAATACAATAACTGTCTGTTTTGCAGGACAGTTTGACACATTCTGAGGATATTTACTTAGAGTTACCTTACCTTCCATGATAAAAAAAAGCCACCCATTTACCTAATTTATGCTGTTTCCCCCATTTCTCATATTACCATAATGTTTTGCTGCCTAGTCATTAAATAAATTAACTGCATGTATTTGAGCATAGACATGAAATGAAATATATAGTGTTCCAGATCTTTCATTGATGAACAATAACTGATGATAATTCTTCTGTGATTTCAGTAGCTATAGGAAAGACCCCCTCTGCAATAGAGGCAACAGAGAGTAGCCTCCAAGCGGTTGTTTCCAAATTTTTGAAGGGAGCTGCTGACACAGAGGTGGGCAGGAAACAAAGGCAGGCAACCTGAAAAGGCTCAAATTATTTTGTCCTGTCCATTTTTGTGCATATTTTAATTACAGTGTACTGTGTAAATATTTATAGTGTTAATATTTATTAATGGTGTTAAAGATTTTGAAGTCTTACATATATATTTATAATGCATTAAGTTTTTTTAAAATCAATATTTAGGATTGAAAGCACTATTCCACAATTTTCAAGCCTCTGCAAGCATGGGAAAGGGTTTTTCTATATATAAAATATATAAAAAATATTAGATGCCACGAGTGTACCTTCTGCCATCATTTACACATTTGAATGGCCATGTAATACAAAACAATGTGATAACATGAAATTAAAAATGACCTTATATGGCCATGGGCATTGTTTCAACTCAGAACAGCTTTCATTTGCTGCTATTGTCAAGCAACTGTTTGATGCTGTACACAACAGCACTTCACCTTCGTGCATTTGCTGAGAGAAGGCTGATGGTTACAGAGAAGGGTTAAAGCAATGCAAATATTCACACTCATGATGCAGTATTGGACCATAAGCACATCATCATGAAATTAAAGCCGAATCCTGGACATTTTTCTCAAATTTAGAAATCCCGGCCTGGCGTTTTTTTTAGGTCCGAAAATGAGAACCTGTCTGGGAAAAGAGGACGTATAGTCACCCTAACAAAGGCATTTCAGAGAACAATTTGTGTTAATTTATACCAAATTTACTTTGCGCAAAATTTACTTCTGTATGCATCAGATGCTTACTCATGTGGAATTTTTTACATTTATGACGTAATTTGATATGAAATATGATTGTTTACATTAAAATGCATAATATGATGATTACTATAAGTGTGAAAATGTGAAAAAAGTGAAAATGAAAGTGTAGAAAATCATCCATCCATATTTCATGTGATGGCAACAAGATTTCCAGTTCCTCCTGCTGAAAAGAAAAAACATAGCGCAGTATGTTATCAGGTATTACCTGGGTATTGGGCTGTAATTGGTTTGTGCCAAACATTATGCTATGGCTTTAGACCAAATGCCTGAATTTTAGTCTCATCAGACCACAAATTATTTTTCAAATTATTTTTTCAAAAACTCTCTTTTCTAACGTGGCCTTTCTCAGAAGTGGCTTCATTTTGGCCACTGTCCTATAGAGACCTGGGGTGCGTATCCCGTACAATGACATAGCTCACTGCTTAACCACCCTAATACGATGCATCATCGGAGAAACTAATTAACTAGTCACTACTGTTTCCTGAAACCGTGGTAACTGTTTCACAGATTCATCGTTTGAGCCATGTTGGTTGAACAACGTAGATCTGTTGTAATGATGTTCCCCAGGAGGTGGAGTAATAACTTCCGCTTACATAGAATATCAAAATAGCCGCATTTGAAAGCCGTTTATTCCGAGGCAGATGCTGAATACACAAAATACCTGCATGTTTAGATGTACTGTGTGTTGTAGTCTTTACCCTGTATATACTGTATGATTGTTCAGTAAGCAGCGATCTCCACAATAAATGTAATTTCCTTGCGATGCTGTCTAATATTTATTTACAGATGTCCCATAGCTGCTGGTGTGTTTATTTTATTGGGATATGTCATTAGTTTGCCATTGCATTTGAGCATGCATGCGTGCTCTTCAAAACGCTATAAAAACGCCACATAGATTCTTGACACAATAATATATATATATATATATATATATATATATATATATATATATATATATATATATATATATATATATATATATATATATATATATAATGTGTGTGTGTGTGTGTGTGTGTGTGTGTGTATGTGTGTGTGTGTGTGTCTGTGTAATCATCATACTGTGCAATACACTATAGTTTTCCCTGTAGCTCAACTAGCAGAGCATGGCACTATCAATGGCAAATGTCATGGGTTCAATTTCCAGGGAACACAAGAATTAACTAGATGTATTTTGTCAATGCACTGTAAGTCACTTTGGCTAAAACCACCTGTCAAATGCATAAGTGTAAATATACTATAATTGTCATAAACTGTGAATATGACAATTATACACTCTCTCTCTCTCTCTCTCTCTCTCTCTCTCTCTCTCTCTCTATCTATCTATCTATCTATCTACCTATCTATCTATCAATCTATATAGAGTGTATATATAAGGAGCTCTTTCTGATACCAAAGGGTATGCTGATTATAGTTCATGATTTCTTGTAAATGTAATGGGGTTCATGGCATTCAAAAACAATTAAATATGAAGGGTGAAATTAAGAGATCTATACAGAAAGAAAGCTTATTTCTAATAGTAGCCCTAGTAGTAATAGTAATAATAATGGTTGTAGTTATAGTATTATTATTACTATTACTATTATTATTATTATTAGTAGTAGTAGTAGTAGTAGTAGTAGTAGTAGTAGTAATGTTTGAAGTAGGAGTAGTAATAGTAGTAGTACATCACTGCCTTTTTATTTATAATAATCTCTGAGATTTCAGATGAATGCACATCTGGATTTTCAAATTAAAATTGAGTATTGTAAATCATGAACTTAGGTGCGTCTGAATGTACCTGTATGTTGTATTTCAGTATTTTAGGTTAGGTTCCTGCACCATTACAATAATCTTGCCCTGTCTCATCTTAACCTTTTACTGAAACGTAAACAAGTGGAAGGTTATGCACACCCTTCTTAGCCGGTATATTCTGGATGATACACACACACACACACACACACACACACAGAGAGAGAGAGAGAGAGATATGCTGAAGCCTGCAGGTAAACGGAAAAGCGCATTGCTATAAGAGGAGCGCGCGTGTGACTGCGCAGTTTACCGGGAAAGGTGAGATTTTCTTTAGACCTTGTGCGTAACAACTCTGCGCCCTTCAACTCTGAGCTGCCCAGTTCATACTGTTTATATATGATCATTTTATCGCTTTCAACTGTGGGGCCAAATAGCGCCACTACAGGTGGTGCACTACTGTGGCACACTATTAAGTGCCCTAGCATGCGGTTTTGGACACATGCAAGATAGTAAGTTGTAGCGTATATCCTCTCCTAAAGCTATATCAATTTAGGTACCTATGATTAAAATATAAATGATGCTTGGCTTTTAAATTAGATTAATATCTTATTCTTTAACCTTAGCTGAATACACAATACGGAGAGAGAGAAAAATAGGAAGCGGAAAATGATTCGTCTGCAACTTCAAGAGCTGCAACTTCGTGACCATGTCATGTTTTTCCTTTGTAAAAGGTACATATATATATATATATATATATATATATATATATATATATATATATATATATATATATATATATATATATATATATATATATATATATATATATATATATAGGCTAAATTGTATAGAAGTGGCTCTAAATAAACGACTCTACATACACGTGCTACGTTAATGATTGACGATGAATACCCATGCTCGTGTGGGAAATTCCTGAGTGTTTCCTTGGCGTTTAACTTCTCTAAACCTCACGGCGGAAAAATCCTGATTCTGGGCTTCGTGTTAAAACAAACTGGGGGGCTCCCCAGTGGGGCTTTCTTCATCCTAAATATTCAAATCGTTTTTCCCCCAGGTGTCGAGTCGTAAATAAAAATAAAGCTGCCGACAGAAGTTTCTGTCAGCTCTGTGAGAAAATGATTCAGTGGTGTGGCTTCCTCCTGATTCTCATCTTTTCCCTCGAGTCCGGAGGTAAGCTTTAGTTTTATTACTGTGATGTAACAGCTATAAAATGTTCATATCGTCTTTAATGGCTACATCTGTGTGGAAAAGTGACAAAACTGAAACGAAAATTATAGTTTTATTCTTGGAGAATCATGTTTCCTCATCTGTAGGTTTGAGGTGTAAGATCAAATCTCTGTAGCCCTTCTTCAGTTAGATTAGATCCAATGTATTTAATTCGACTTCTTCGATTTCTTCATGATACATCTACTTGTTTAATACCAGAAAAAGAGTCATACTACTACTACTACATCTAATAATAATAATAATAATAATAATAATAATATGTTGGCTTGACAAAGCCAACATAATAATAAGCTTATAAAGCAGAACAGTATTATTATTATTATTATTATTATTATTATTATTATTATTATTATTATTATTATTATGTTGGCTTGACAAAGCCAGCATACTGTGCTGCTTTGTAATCTTCTTTTTCTTCTTCTGATACCCAAATAATTGAATTGCTACTCCTCCCAGACATGCTACATGCACCAAACTCGGCACAGACCTTCAACCTGTTCAGACTTGAGTTGCTATGACTTTTCTAATTGATCGGAATTATGGAATTCCCATTACCGAAGTTCAAAATGGCCAAAATTCCCATTGACTTGTATTAAAAATTTCTGACTGTTATAACTCCTTGAGGTTTCACGCTACTTCCACCAAACTCAGCACAGTCCATCAGACTGTTCAGACTGGTTGTGCTTTATTTTTCCTAACTGATCAGACTCCCAGTTTTCCCATAGCGGACGATCAAAAATCCCCAAAACTCAAATTCACTTACTTTGACAGAATGTTTAGAGTAGGGTTGTCACGATACCATAAACATATTGTACAATACTATACCAGCCGAAGTATCACGATACCATGCAATATTGTGTTAATTAATAATTTATATCTACAAAATGAACTATCTACAAATTTACAGAAATACATAGATATAAATGAAAACAGACAAACCTAGCTATTGGAAAAACTCAAGAACAATCACACAATTGGCAAGCAACTAATTCAGTGTGCCACATATTTCATCTATTGTTCCCTAGAGCAATGAAATCATGGAAATGGAAATTGTCCTCATGTAGTAAGAATGAACACAACATTTGGAAATGAACTAGCTTACAATCAAACATGGCTAATTTTACAGGGTTTGTACAGATGCTTCATAATGAAATTCCAGGACTTTCAAGGACTTTTCAAACACTATTTTTTGTTGCTTTCAAGGACTATACAGAGATTACATTCAAACATATTCTTTATTTTTTCATTTTAAATTCCAAACGTCACCAGATGTCATGCGATAATTAACATATTCATTATGTCATCACGTCGTATTGGTCTCTTGCATTCTGCCTAGTGTCATCCCTTTACATCTGTTTGACAACGGCTGTGCTGTGATTTCGGCTATATGTGAAATCAGCACTCAGAGAGAATGTTAGAAGTGAATTAATATGCTGCTCCTTTCTGCCACTCACTGAACAGAGTAGCCACAGAGAGAGGTGTATCTGCATCTGGAAAGCAGGACCTCATGCTCGCGGGGCACTGCTGGCCATTCTCTTTGTTGCTAGATTTGTCACTATGTGCTTTTTTGAAGAAAAAAGGAGTCTGAAAGTGGACTGGAGCTGTCTCTGATAAAATGAGTGAGTGAGGGAGTGGGAGGAGAAGGAGGGGCTGCAGCGGGGAGTCATATTTTAAGTGAAATGATTGTATTTGTGTTCTACTGAAAATAAAGGTTAAAGTTATTTAGCGATTTCGTATTTATTGACATTTTATAATTCAAGCACGTTTTATGCATCACTAGATGGAAAATGGCTATTTTCAAGGCTTTCCAGTGCTTAAATTTCAAAAAGCCAAATTCAAGCACTTCATACACCTTGTCCGAACCCTAACTTTATTATTTACACACAGCGGTTAGCCTAAGGTTAGCTGGCTTACTAGCAAACATGGCTAATTTTATTATTTATACACAGCGGTTAGCGTAACGTTAGCTCGATTGGTACAGGAAATCTTCAAAGATTAAGGTAAAGAATTCAGGTTAAATGAAGTATCACTAACATTTGTGTATTTTTATTTTAGTGAAAATACTATTAACTGCCACACATACATTACTTACAGTACTACCGTGTTGACGATACTACGGTTTCAAAAAATACAGTGGGATTGGTGGTATTTTGAAGCTTTAGTATTGCGATACTACCGTAGTACCGGTATACCGTGCAACCCTAATGTTAAATGTCAAACTTCAACTGTCAAAAAAACACACACCTGCTTGCACACAGCCTGAAGCCCCTCCTCTCTCTCACTCTGTCGATGTACCTGTTCAGAGACTCTCACTTAATCTATCTATCTCTCTCTATTGCTACAAGTATTGACACCCTATCTGTCCAGCTCTAAAAGTATTGGCACCCTATCCGTCCAACTCTAAAAGTATTGGGACCCTAGATATCTATCCAACTCTAAATGTATTGGCTTCACATTAGCTTCAGATTTCAAACTGATAACTATTTTAAAGTTTCAGACCGGCTTTCTCAAGCCAGCATCAAAGTTTGTTGTAACAAACTTTACCTATCTTGTTATTCTTATTCTTCTGAGACCCAAAAAATTTAATTGCTACTCCTCCCAGAAAATGTGATAGTTTAGTTTATCCAGGGTTGCCAACTTTTGCTTCCTGGCTGGACTGAGATTTCTGAATCAAATTACCTTTTTTGCTGTGCGGAAATGAGAATTATGGTGTAAACTGTGTTTAACGTCATACATCACTTTTTTTCGTTTGACTGTTTCTATTTCTTCCTCACCACGCCCTTGTCTTTGCCCCCCATTGCCGTCGCTACTTTTCATAAAAATCCCCATGAAATCAAAATAGAAGTTTGATGGCTTCTAGTATGAATATGTTAGCCTTAAGTTTATCTTTAAGCTAGTATGCTCCAAAACAATGACAAAATTCATATTTAGAAGATATTCGCATTCAAAATTTACAGTCTTTCTCTACCATCAATTTTGATGACATCATTCTACACTTCAGGTTCTCATCAGATTTTTTGTCCAATCAAATGCTCTCTAAAATCTGAAGTGTCCTGCCACCAACATTATAAATATCCATGGTATTAACTGTCAAGTTCGGCTTAGCCCGGCTAGTTATCACAAACAAAGCGTTACTGTACTGCTCACTTTTGTACAAGCACAATTTCTTTCCCAGTAGATGTTTTATCTGGAACAATGGTAATATCACTTATAACAACATCATTGTACATGGAGAATTGGTTCCAGCATAGCATATTAATTGTAAACCAGCGTATTGAGGAGAATGGGCAATTATAGAATTATACAAAAATAATGAAGGCTACCCCCAGTGGCATACTAAAATCAAGATGTCTTGAATCTCACCATTTATTACGTGGACATTACCTTATAAATATAAATCTGTTATCTCTACCTCATTTTGGGTTGACTTTAAAATGAACATGACAACAAAATTTAACAAAACCTAAAATTTAAAACCATATTATATTTTACTTTGTTTACAAAACCCAAATTGTTCTGAAAACCAAAATTACATCATTAATCTTTTAATTATTAAAAAAAAAAAAAAAACGTTTTACATTCACAAGACAAGAGGAACTCAAAAATCCATCATATATTTAGGGGCCAAGCACAGAAGGTGCATAGGCACCTCTTGTATTTGTTAGTTTCTTCTTCTTCTTCTTCTTCTTCTGCTCTTGAGTCTATGGCAGCCCATAGAACCGCTTGTGGGAAAGTTATGAAATTTGGAACACAGATAGAGCACAGTCTGTTACTGTAGCAAATTTGGAATCTCTAACTCATACCCTCTAGCGCCAACAGCTGTCCAAAGTTGCTTTCATGTTTATGCTAATAACTTTTGAACCTTAAGGGCTAGAAACAATTGGCTCAAGATTCCTTGGCTCAAGATGATTCAACTCCTGTCTGACTAGAATTTCCACCATTCTGAGGCTATATCTCCGCTACCTGAGGGTAGCTGCACAGTTTTGGTGCAGTGCCACCTAGTGGTCACGAAATATAAAAAATGGATAATTTTGCTTATAACTTCTGAAAAGTTTGACCAAAAAATCACAGGATTGATCTCTTTCCATTTGGTGCGGCATACCGAGCCGACAATATCCAATTTTTCCATGTTAGCCCTTATGCGCGACGGCCATTTCGAATTATGTCATAAAATACTATATTTTACAGACGCATTGACATATCATTATGAAACTTGGTCAGTGTTTTTGGCACGATGCCTGGAAGGTACTCAAAAAGTTTCAAGCCAGCGCCACCATGTGGTCAAATATTATGAATTTTTTAAATATGCTAATATCTTTTGATTAGTTTGGCCTACAGTCATGTGACTGGTCTTGATAGATTCCTGAGTCATGACGAGAACAATGATACCATGTAGATCATGATCAAGCAAACTTCCTGTCCACCATTTTGAAATGTTTTGCAAAACTACTTTTTTTAACTCCTCCTTGATCGTTTGTCCTATTTTGACCAAAATCAAAATACGTCATCTGCAGACCACGCCGACAAAAAGTTATGGAATGCAAGTTGATTAATCAAACCATTCTCGAATAACCCACAAACAAATTTGATGGCAAGCATGCCAAAATGGACATGTGGGTATATCTCTGTAAAGCTTTAGCATATTTAGACAAAACTTGGTAGCTGTCATCAGAAGCATGACCTGAGGGTACCTGCACAGTTTCGGCACAGCGCCACCTAGTGTTCCAGAGATATGAAAAAATGGTTAATTTTGTTTATAACTTCTGAACAGTTTGTCATAAAATCATGACCTTGCTAAAATCATGCTTGCCTCTCTCCTTATGTTGCCTCTTTTGTGCATGGCCCCTTAATTGCTGCTTGCAGCTATATTTCTTATTCTTCTTCTTCTTCTTCTTCTTCTTCCGCTCTTGAGTCTATGGCAGCCTATAGAACCGCTTGCAGGAAAGTTATGAAATTTGGCACACAGATAGTGGACAGTCTGAACCATTAATACAGCCAATTTGGACTCTGTAACTCAAGCCCTCTAGCGCCATCAACTGTCCAAAGGAGCACTCATGTTTATGCTAATAACTTTTGAACCGTAAGGGCTAGAAACGAAATTCTTTTCTTCCACTGATTCCTTGGCTCAAGATGATCCAATTGCATTCTGTTACGATTCCCCCTCGTGCTGATCGCTGAAGCGTGCGAGCAGCGCACTTCCGCATTCAGTGACTTTCGCTTTGTTTACTTCGCCACGTGTGTTTTTGTTTTGGTTCATGTCTTGTCTCTGCCCCTGTATTATTATTGGTTGTGTCTTAATATGTCTCAGGTGTCTTAGGTTAATCCCACTTATTGTTCATGTATTTAAACCCCCGTGTTTCTTAGCCTCATTGCGAAGTATTAGCGCAGTTACCTTGTGTCCTGTCTATTGCCAAGCCATTTAACTTTGTTTCATGTTTCCTGGTTTCGATCCTGTTTCTGTTTCATGTCATAGATTCTTGCCTCACCTCGTTCATGCTGTTTGCTGATCGCCTGACCCACGCAATTTTCCTGACTACGCTCTTGTCTAACGATTTGGATTACTACTGTCCCGATAATTCTGAATGTTCCAATACTTGTGGATTGTCTAATAAAGTGACTTTAACCTGCACTTGCATCTGCCTACCGCCATGTTACCTAACAGAATACTTCTCCGCACCATGGATGCAGCAGGGAAGTGGAGGAGACGCCGCACCGGAGCCTATGTACCCGCGTTTGATTCCATTCTGTTTCCACAATGGACTTTTATATATCCCCCCAACGCCTCTCAAGCCACGTTCCGACCAGGCAGCCTCCAAGGCCAAGTTCCTGCCCGAGGCCGACCAGGCGGCCTCCAAGGCCAAGTTCATGCCCAAGTTCTTGCCCAAGACCGACCAGGCAGCCTCCAAGGCCAAGTTCCTTCCCGAGGCCAACCAGACAGCCTCCAATGCCAAGTTCTTGCCCGAGGCCGACCAGGCGGCCTCCAAGGCCAAGTTCCTGCCCGAGGCCGACCAGGCGGCCCCCAAGGCCAAGTTCCTGCCAGAGGCCGACCAGGCGGCCTCCAAGGCCAAGTTCATGCCAGAGGCCGACCAGATGGCCTTCAAAGCCAAGTTCACGCCAGAGGCCGACCAGACGGCCTCCAAAGCCAAGTTCCTGCCAGAGGCCGACCAGACGGCCTCCAAAGCCAAGTTCCTGCCAGAGGCTGACCAGGCTACCCACCACGCTCCGCTCATGCCTGAGGCTGACAAGAGGGCCAACCACGCTCTGCTCACGCCTGAGGCCGACAAGACGGCTCACCATGCTAGGCTCAAGCCAGAGGCCGACGAGACGGCCCACCATGCTAGATATCAAGCCAGAGGCCGACGAAACGGCCCACCATGCTAGGTTCAAGCCAGAGGCCGACAAAACGGCCCACCGTGCTAGGTTCAAGCCAGAGGCCGACGAAACGGCCCACCGTGCTAGGTTCAAGCCAGAGGCTGATGATGCAGCCTTCCAAGCGTCGTTCCTGCCTCATGACCATAGACAATGCTTGCCTCGGGACCTGGGGGGCAGAGATTACAATCTTGCCCAGAGGCCCAGGACCGCCAGAGAGGTTAAAGATTTTGGTGCTTCGGGAGAAGCGCCTTTGGGGGGCTCTGTTACAATTCCCCCTCGTGCTGATCGCCAAAGCATGCGAGCAGCGCACTTCCGCATTCGGTGACTTTCGCTTTGTTTACTTCGCCATGTGTGTTTTTATTTTGGTTCATGTCTTGTCTCCACCCCTGTATTATCACTGGTTGTGTCTTAATATGTCTCAGGTGTCTTAGGTTAATCCCACTTATTTTTCATGTATTTAAACCCCTGTGTTTCTTAGCCTCATTGCGAAGTATTAGCGCAGTTACCTTGTGTACTGTCTGTTGCCAAGCCGTTTAACTTTGTTTCATTTTTCCTGATTTCGATTCGGTTTCTGTTTCGTGTCATAGATTCTTGCCTCGCCTCTTTCATGCTGTTTGCCGATCACCTGACCCACGCCTGTTTCCTGACTACGCTCTTGTCTAAAGATTTGGATTACTACTGTCCCGATATTTCGGATTTTCTAATAAAGTGACTTTCACCTGCACTTGCATCTGCCTACCGCTGTGTTACCTAACACATACCATGGTTTCCACCACGCCATTTGAATTTTCCAAAAAACCTAATAGATGGTTCAACAAAATACTGACACAAGGGGGTGATCCTTTTTCCAACTCAGTAATTCTGGTTTTTAATTTTTAAAAAATTTTTCTGACATGTTGGTGTTCTATCTTTCACTTGGATGTTATAAGTAGCACTGAGTAAATACAGCTGGATGAAACAAAAACTGTGTCCATCTTCATTTCAGGATACAAAGAAACAAAATGTGATTATTTTAAAGGGGGGTGATTCTTTTCTATACCCACTGTATATATAATCTATAATATATATATATATATATATATATATATAGCAACCACCCAATATACAGGTGCATCTCAATAAATTAGAATGTCGTGGAAAAGTTCATTTATTTCAGTAATTCAACTCAAATTGTGAAACTCGTGTATTAAATAAATTCAGTGCACACAGACTGAAGTAGTTTAAGTCTTTGGTTCTTTTAATTGTGATGATTTTGGCTCACATTTAACAAAAACCCTATCTCACTATCTCAACAAATTAGAATACTTCATAAGACCAATAAAAAAAACATTTTTAGTGAATTGTTGGCCTTATGGAAAGTATGTTCATTTACTGTACATGTACTCAATACTTGGTAGGGGCTCCTTTTGCTTTAATTGCTGCCTCAATTCGGCATGGCATGGAGGTGATCAGTTTGTGGCACTGCTGAGGTGGTATGGAAGCCCAGGTTTCTTTGACAGTGGCCTTTAGCTCATCTGCATTTTTTGGTCTCTTGTTTCTCATTTTCCTCTTGACAATACCCCATAGATTCTCTATGGGGTTCAGGTCTGGTGAGTTTGCTGGCCAGTCAAGCACACCAACACCATGGTCATTTAACCAACTTTTGGCGCTTTTGGCAGTGTGGGCACGTGCCAAATCCTGCTGGAAAATGAAATCAGCATCTTCAAAATGCTGGTCAGCTGAAGGAAGCATGAAGTGCTCCAAAATTTCTTGGTAAACGGGTGCAGTGACTTTGGTTTTCAAAAAACACAATGGACCAACACCAGCAGATGACATTGCACCCCAAATCATCACAGACTGTGGAAACTGAACACTGGACTTCAAGCAACTTGGGCTATGAGCTTCTCCACCCTTCCTCCAGACTCTAGGACCTTGGTTTCCAAATGAAATACAAAACTTGCTCCCATGTGAAAAGAGGATATTGGATCACTGGGCAACAGTCCAGTTCTTCTTCTCCTTAGCCCAGGTAAGACGCCTCTGATGTTGTCTGTGGTTCAGGAGTGGCTTAACAAGAGGAATACGACAACTGTAGCCAAATTCCTTGACACGTCTGTGTGTGGTGGCTCTTGATGCCTTGACCCCAGCCTCAGTCCATTCCTTGTGAAGTTCATTCAAATTCTTGAATCGATTTTGCTTGACAATCCTCATAAGGCTGCGGTTCTCTCGGTTGGTTGTGCGTCTTTTTCTTCCACAATTTTTCCTTCCACTCAACTTTCTGTTAACATGCTTGGATACAGCACTCTGTGAACAGCCAGCTTCTTTGGCAATGAATGTTTGTGGCTTACCTAGTGAACCAAACTGAGAGACCATTTTGAAGGCTCAGGAAACCTTTGCAAGTGTTTTGAGTTGATTAGCTGATTGGCATGTCACCATATTCTAATTTGTTGAGATAGTGAATTGGTGGGTTTTTGTTAAATGTGAGCCAAAATCATCACAATTAAAAGAACCAAAGACTTAAACTACTTCAGTCTGTGGCATTGAATTTATTTAATACACAAGTTTCACAATTTGAGTTGAATTACTGAAATAAATGAACTTTTCCACGACATTCTAATTTATTGAGATGCACCTGTATATATAATAAGTGGAATTACAAAAACTACTGCAACATAGAGGTGTGACATATCAATCGGCTCAGTGAGTAAAATTGTGTTATGGGTATTCTAGTGACATCAAGTCTACAAGTATTGGAACCCTATCTAGCTAATCAACTCTACAAATATTGGTTATCTATCTATCTATCTATCTATCTATCTATCTATCTAATCTATCTAATCTATCTATCTAATCTATCTATCTATCTATCTATCTAATTTGCCATGTTTGCTAGCAGGCAAGCTAGCACTACGCTAACCGCTGCATGCGAAGAATGAAATTAGCCGTGTTCGCTAGCAAGCGAGCTAATGCTATGCTAACCGCTGCGTGTAAAGAATGAAATTAGCCGTGTTCGCTAGCGAGCATGCTAATGCTATGCTAACCACTGCGTGTAAAGAATTAAATTAGCCTTGTTCGCTAGTAAGCGAGATAACGGTATGCTAACTGCTGTGTGTAAAGAATGAAATTAGCCTTGTTTGTAAGTAAGCGAGATAACGGCATGCTAACGGTTGGTTGGAATGAAAACCTGTAGTCAAACCAGCTCTGTGTTGATACAATTATAATGACTTTTTTTTGAGAGTGGAATGACAGAATTGTATTGATTCAAATGTAAATTCATTATGTCACAGTATAGTGAAACTCAGTCAGTACTCTTCTCCACCATCAAGATACAGTAATATACAGTGAAGCCAAGTGGCTGGGCTCAGTCTAACACTCGAATCACGTTTAAAAGGACAATATTTCAAAAATATGGTTTAATGTAAATTAAGTGTATATAAATTTTCTCCTGTGTATATTCAGTTCAGTTCAGTTTTATTTGTGCAGTGCTTTTAACAATAGACATAAAGCAGCTTTACAGAAATCCAGATGCAATTTATATTTAAGAAACCTCAGAGGAAGCAGAAAGGAACCCACACTTTTTGACACCTAAGTTTGATTATAAATCATTACACTTCTACAGTTGTAAAAATGTCAAATGGTGTATTGAATGGATGTTCAGCATGAGCATCATAGTCTTTGATTACTGCAGCAGTTTTAGGTACAAGTGTACAGTATCCAGGTGAGATTATCCACTTAAGAAAGGGCGGAACTTTTGCACAAGCTGTTCTTGGGAAGTGTGAAAGTTTAGTCTGTCCATGGGGGACCATCTACAGCAGCAGAATGTGAGTCACAAGTGCAGAAGCTCCAAGCAGAAGAATTATCTGAATGAATCAGGCAGGCCCAGAGGGTAAAAGGAGCCACAGCACTAGAAGTGTTACATCACAGCAAAAAGTAGGAACACATAAAGCTCAACAAAGAGAACAGAGTAATGGAAAAAGCTATTTGTAGGAAAAAGCTTGTGGCTGTAGTGGTTGCATGTGTAGTGCTTCACAGCATTACCAGAGTGAAATAGGAGAGACACTCTTCTATACCATGCAGTGAGCCAGAGGGGGAAAAAAACATCCATCTTCCAGACCACAGAGTTATCAGAGATATAGTCTACTATATAATAATACCTGCCTCAAACTCCTCACCCCCATCCTATTTTAATAAAAGATGCTTAATTTCCATTTGTGTGATCATAAATTGTAAATTAGCTGAACTTGTTAATCTTTAGGAACTCTTAACTTGTGCTCATGTATCTCAACCCAAAGATCAGAAAGGGTCTTACTTGATATTCAATACAGGTGCATCTCAAAAAATTAGAATATCATAGAAAAGCTAGTTTTTTTTCTGTAATTTAATTTAAAAAGTGGAGCTGTCATGTATTCTAGATTCATTACACATAAAGTGAAATATTTCAAGCCTTTTTTTGTTTTACGGCTTACAGCTCATGAAAAATCCAGTATCTCAAAAATATTAGAATAAAGAATTTATAATACAGCAATGTCGACCTGAGGAGAGCTCTAATCAGCTAATTAACTCAAAACACCTTTTTACTCAAAACACAGTTGCTCAGTGGTCCAAAGTCCTCTTTCAGATGAAAGTAAATTTTGCATTTCATTTGGAAATCAAGGTCCGAGAGTCTGGAGGAAGAGTGGAGAGGCACAGAATCCAAGTTGCTTGAAGTCCAATGTGAAGTTTCCACAGTCAGTGATGATTTGGGGTGCCATGTCATCTGCTGGTGTTGGTCCACTGTGTTTTCTCAAGTTGAGAGTCAATGCAGCGTCTACCAGGAGATTTTAGAGCAGTTCATGCTTCCATCTGCTGACAAGCTTTATGGAGATGCTGATTTCCTTTTCCAACAGGACGTGGCACCTTCCCACAGTGCCAAAACTACTAGTAACTGGTTTGCTGATCATGGTATTACTGTGCTTGATTGGCCAGCCAACTCACCTGACCTGAATTTTGTCAAGAGGAAGATGAGAGACACCAGACCCAACAATACAGACGAGCTGAAGGCCGTAATCATACGGCCAACCATAACACCAAAAGCCAGGAGCCAACATCAAAGCAACCATAACACCACAGCAGTGCCACAGGCTGATTGCCTCCATGCCATGCCGCATTGATGCAGTAATTTGTGCAAAAGGAGCCCCGACCAAGTATTGAGTGTATAAATTAACATACTTTTCAAAAGGCCGACATTTCTATATATTATAAATTCTTTATTCTAATATTTTGAGATACTGAATTTTTGATTTCCATGAGGTGTAATCCGTAATCATCAAGACTAAAATAAAAAAGGCTTGAAATATTTCACTTTATGTGTAATGAATCTAGAATACATGAAAGTTCCACTTTTTGAATCAAATTACAGAAAAAATGAACTTTTCCACGATATTCAAATTTTTTGAGATGCACCTGTATGTACTGTATGTAAATACACACTATCTCACTATATTTTCTCTGAAAAGCACAGTATCCTCATCTTTATGTGAAATAATCAAAGCTATCGAGCAGGGACTCTTAGTGAGTGGGGAAAATACGAATACAAATACGACAAACTTTGATTTGGCAGGGACTTTCACAAAAGAAACTGATGCCAACTGTTTCTTTTGTGATTAGATTTTGCCCAGTTTATGAAAAGAGTTATCCTGCTATGCTACAGGAACATTCCTTCAGCATTCCTCCGTTCAACCACTGTCAAAGAGATTCGTTGTTTACTTTTAGTTACATGCATCAACATTATAATTATGGCCACCAGAGATGCCATGTTCTTTAGGGATAGTTAGAGTCCCTCCCCCTAAACCTCCACCAACGATCAAAAACAAATTACATTTGTTTTTTTGCGAAATGAAAATCAGGTCACTTGAAGGTTTAGAATGCCCCCCCAACCAATCTGGGTCACTGCCTACGCAGATCTGGTTTTTAGGTATTAAAAACAAAGTCAGCAACTGACTGTTCAGGGCCACAGACCACAAGTTTCACTAAAATGAGGGCAGTGATAGCTCAACTATTAAAACATTCCACTAGTGATCAGAATGTTGTGAGTTCAAATCCCAGCAAGCTGACACTGCTGGGCCCTTGAGCTCTGGATAAGTGCATCTGCCAAATGCTGTAAATGTAAAATGTATGTTTAGGTCATGCCGATGTTGACTAGAGGTTTGTGCACTATTTCATTAGATGCTTTAGTTTTAAATCCTAAATAATCACATAATTTGAGTAAAACAGAGGCATGTCTCAGTAACATGTGATTCTGTCCTTTTTTCTTGTTATCCTAGTCCAAATGAAATCCCTAAAATATAATACAAAGTTAGGTCCTTACCTTTTAGAAGTTATGTTTTCAGGCTGTATTTGTAGCAAAGTCAGTGAACAATCCACCTCAGTAATAACCACCCTCCGATGTATTTCTTTTTTGCACTCCATTGTCATATTTTTTTATATCCGACATGCTGACAGTTAGCTAGCTCATATTAAAAGCACATGTGACTGCACCTGCGTTCCCTCCTATTGTCAAACTTTAAATCAATAAAAGACCAAAGTACAACCAAGCAAATCAATGCACCTCTTTCACCAAAGTATTTAAATTGGATGATATTTCTTTGACAATATTCTGACCTCTGGACTGAAAACTAAATGTCTTTATAGCTTTTATTAAATTTGTACATAGTTATAGCCCAGTTTAGCCCATGCATATGTCAAGCCATGTATGTAACTACAATATGTCAATCTGAAATGTATGTTTTGGACATTCTAATTTAAAAAAAAAAAATAAATGTGGTGGATTAAATGCTATTTCATAGGATGCTGAATAATGAAGGTGGAAGCCATGTAGTTACTAAGTGATAATTACAGCTAGGACTATTCATGCAGCAATATATTGGCAATGTACTAGAATCTTGTTTGATGTTATTTCAATGCTTCCATTGTCTAGTTCATATGCATTGCATTAATGCTTTATGTTTTTGATTTTTAAATTGTCTCTAAGGTCATTCACATAATCTGAATGAGGAACTGAGAAAATGATGCATGTGACTTATGCGTAAACCATCTCAGAATAAGAGAAATTTTTCCCACGTAAATACTGAAGAAATATTCATATGGAGTTAAGTCTCCAGCTTTGAATTAACTAGTTTGTCAGTGAAAATGTGAAAACAGGAAAAGCACTCTTTTTTTGAAGATAATTTTTGGAAATGTTTACCAATAAATTTTTTATTTATTTATTTATTTATTTATTTATTAATATAACAGTACTACCTCAAGTCAAGTGTTTATTTTTTGTTGTTTTTTGTTGTTCTTTTTACCACCTGGTCTACATGCTGTTCTTCCTTGTTCTCTAATTCTTTTTCAGACTGTATGGACACAAAGCAGCTAGAGATCAGTGTGGGTCATGTGTTTATCCTTAACTGTCCCAACTTTTATGAAGATGAAGTGGTAAGGGTGAACTGGACTCGAGACCTGAACCAGGACTGGGATGCAGGAATAAAGCTTATAGATCAGTCATTGTGGTTCTTCCCTGTACAGCAATCACATAGCGGACACTACTCATGTTATTACAGGTAGTTTCTGCTACACAATACCCTCACTGTATTTTTACTTGGACTCACCGGAGTGAACCTGCAGGAATTATTCAATGAGAAATCGCGGATCACATAAAATGTGCGTTCAGCATTTTCACTGATTTTGTCTCAATCAGAATAGTATCTCTTCTGTAATGCAACACCTAAAATGGAGAAAAGTGGATGCAGACTGTGAGTGTTGGGGCTTACAGTTTGTGTTAAGGCTGTTTTTGATGGGATTGCACAACTTGCTTTTCTAGCTAGTGTTCCGTTTTCCCGTTTTTTGCTCATAGACCACACACTCGTAGTTTGCAGCTCTAAAGAAAAGGAAGATTCTGAGAAATTAGACTGTTTTTGTGTAAGTTTGTGTGATGTAAAAGGGTTTGCATAATTAGCACATAAGACAGGAAATAACATTCCAACCATGTTTAGAAGAAGATAGATATCATTGTCACATATACCACTCGAGTTCAGTGAAATGCTTTTCTTTGCGTGGTCCATTTGTTATGAAGATGGGGTCAGAGTGCAGGGTCAGTGTCCCTGGAGAAGTTGAGGGTTAAGGGTCCAGCTCAAGGGCCCAACAGCAGCAGCTTGAATTTAAGACCTCTAATCAGTAGTTTAGAGACTTAAACACAGAGACACATTGAGACCCAAATTCCATTTCCTATTGGTGATTCTTTACCTTCAACGTAAGAAATTTACAAGTATCAGGTATTTTAAAAACTTTCTTTAAAAAAAATCTACACTCTTGCCTCTAAGGGGCTCTTTGGGTTATCCAACTTTGAGAATCCTGAAATGTTTTATTTATTTCTATTGGATTAAAAAAAGATTCAAAGTAGAACATTTAGCCATTCAAAAGAACCCTTGAAGAACACTTTTCTTTCTTTCAATGTATAATTAAAGCTTTATGTAATGTGCTGGCAAATGAAGCAGGACACATGTGCATAAACTCATTGTGGGCTTTGTTTGGGCAAATCCAGTGTGGGTCAAAATACAGACAGGAAAATTTATCTTAGGAAAATCCATAATTAAAAACAACAATATATGCACAAGTCCAAAAAAGAGAAAACTAATAGAACAAACCAAGGCTCAGAAATGCATGAAACACTTGACAAGACTTCACAATGATACAGGGTATAAATAGACAAACTAATTAAGGACTTGATACAGAACAGATGAACACAATAGGGTAACCGGCCAATGACAAGATGGGGTGGAGTCAAAACTAGAGTATAACAGGAAATCGGATACACCAGAAAGTGCAAAGCATGCTGAAAAGGGGAATTCATGACATTTCACATCTGTAAAACTGAATAAAATAGTTTTAAACAAATAAAACTGAACTGAATGTTCTGACTAAATTATACAAAAAAAATCAACCATCAAGTTTATAACACAATATACAGATAATGTTATACATTACATTGTTTTCAGCATCTCATTTAATCTCACATTTTGTTCCTCTCTCCTAATTGCAGTGAAAAGGATAAAACTTTTGAAAGGCATTTTTCCATTTCTGCATCCAAGAGCAAATGTCCCAGAGTGACCTCACAGGTGGCTCTAATGAGGAACAGGAATGAACATCTTGCTTGTGACAGTGAAGACATGATGACAATTGGCAAATTAAATTCAGTTTCCATTGTGGACTGGATCTGGATGAAGGTATCTTGCAATTCACTGGGTTTAATAAACTATAAAGACTAATTGATCATTCTGCATCAAGGAGATTGCATTTTGAGAAGCTAAAAATCAAACATAGCTTCATATATTGGCCTTTTAAAAAAATAAATAAATAAAATAAACAAATACCCTGCACCTACTCTATCCTTTCATCTGGTATACCTAATAAAAGTAGCAATTTTTTTCTGTTCGTGCACACCTGTATCCACTACTCAAATTATATCTGGTCAGCGGGAGACTTATGGATTGATAAATTATTCATGCACAGATGGGCTACAGTCAGAAATTGTAAACCTGTATGATAGATAAAAGGGCTAATGAGCGTAACTAAAATGTTTACCTCAACCACTGAGCTCTGAGTGTATGTCATTCCTCACATGGTATTTATAGGTTGTATTTGATATTTGTTGTAATTTTTTTTTTTTTGCTTAATAGGATTGCAGTCCTCTTAGCTGGCCTGAGAAATCTGACAAGCTTCGATTCAGCAGTGTTTCAGAGGATGATGAAGGAGTGTACACCTGCTTAATGAGCTTCACCTATAATGGAACTTCATACACTGTGGCTCAGAGCAAGAAAGTCATAATCACTGATCCTGGTAAACACACACACACACACACACACACACATGCGCTGCGGCTCAGTGTGGTATAACATGTAAGGTAATTAAATAACAGTATTAGATAAATAAAATAAATGTGTCAGTTATGCACTTATGGCCCCTGGTCTAATGGCAGCCTTTAACTAAAAACCTGGTGATGTAAAACATGTTTCCTGTCACTGTATCTAGCAGAAAATGTTGAAATTCGATTGCATGCTATGACCTCTTTTACACCTCATAACCGTCACTGCTGTATGAACAGGTCCTGTTCCACAGAAGCCAAGAGTCATAAAACCACGACAGGAAACTCTTGCTGTAAAACTGGGTGAGTACAGATGATGAAAATAACCTCCCATTTGTACAGTCAGGGTGGTGACTGTAGTTTTTTTGAAAGAGTGTTATGAAAGTTTTTTGTTGTTGTTCTTGTTGTTGTTGTTGTTGTTGTTGTTGTTGTTGTTATACATTCAGCAACCGGTTTATTAGGTTATTAATAACATGCCATTATCTTTTACAGCAGGGGTGCCATCACTTCACACAATTTTATTTTTTAATTAATTAATTTATTTATTTGTTTACTGAATCTCATTTTTGATTACTTTCATTCATCTGTAGAAACTGTACATAAGATTGGTCAGATACTCAAGCATATGCATGCTCTGGATTTGTGTCTAGATAAAATAAATAAAATGAAAACCTAGATAAAATCAGGACTGGATTTAACCAGATTGTATAAAACTAAGAATTAGTGTTAATGTTCAAACGAGCTAATTATTTGTCAGCTTCACTGCTTCTTTACCAGCTGTAGTATTGTAGTGTCCCAGTAGTATTGCTGGGCATTATTTAAATGAAAAGCACTAATGACTGTGGCTCTGTTTTTAGTGGATGTCAAATTATACTGTTAGTATAATTATATTGTTTCTTATTTTTGGCACATTTTAGCAGTGGCCAGTCAGTTTAAGTGTTTGTGTGTTTGTTAATGCAGGTTCAAAGCAGGTGTTAAACTGCAAAGTGTTTGTTGGGCCTGGATCCTGTAAAATGGATTATAAAGAACCTACCGTACTTTATTGGCTGATGAACGACACGTTTGTTGAGGGTTACCCACAATATTTTGTTACTCATGATGGGTAAGTATGAAAGTGTGTGTGGTCATCATACATGAAATGAATACATGAAGCCATGTTGTGTGTGTTATACTGAGATTTTTTGTTTGCTTGCTTTTAGCTGTTCAACAGAAAACAATGTGGAATATCGGCACAGTAATCTTACCATTCTTGAAGTTCGGCAAGAATTCTTTAACATCCCTTTTCAGTGTGTCGTCTTACACTCTGTAGGCCATGACAAAGGCACAGTAATACTTATTCAATGTGAGTTACTACACACACTGTATAACTTCCCATCACACATACACATATGCCTATTTGCCAAATGCCCCAGTAAAATGTTGCCAGGTCCTACCATAAAGACAGTAGAAAGTCACTCTAAAACCCAATGTGCTTATTAGATTCACACTGAACATCCCTTTAGTGCCTATCCCAGCATCTGTCACAACCTGTAAAGAATCCATAAGCAGTTGACAAATTAAAGGAAAATCCAACATAAGTAGTAAGGGGTTAAGCCTCATGAGCCAACAGAAAAGCAATGTGTCTACAAGTGTCAGGAACTGTACTCGAGTGATGAACACTGTGCTTCCAAAAGATGTTCACTTAACTTGAATATGGCTGTCTAACACATCGCACCAGAATCTCCAATATGTAAGATCTGGTCACATCAGGATAGAAATGTTTCATCATAGGATAAAGGTGATCAGTTAACTATATATAACTTTTTCTCATTGGGGCAAAAAACAATCGCTCACTGTGCTCAGCTTTCACGGTTGGAATTCATCATTTTCAACCTCAGCACATTCAACAGACGAAGTGGAAAATACATGGCCACCTCCATGTTTGTCTTTTGTTAGCAACAGGCTAGCCAGCTAACTGTGATGTATATTTTCCTCCTCAAAACAGTGAACTGTAGAGTCAATGTTATACTTTTTTTATTTTATGCTATGCACAGCCATGTTGATTTGATATAACTCAGAGTTGAGAAGACTCTCCCAAGTTGATGAGTAGGTATTTCAAGTTGAAGAAGTGTTTTATTTGGCTTTTACTGATTGGAGGTTGGGAAATACAAGTAGTGACCCCGAGTGAAATGCAGCATAGGATCCCCAAACTACTGAAATATATAACACATTCACAGGAAATGTGTAATATATTTATAACACATTTATTTATATATTTATATCTGAACATTATCTAAACACAGGCTACTTCAAAGAAGATGATTAACTTATGCCAACTTACTACTACTACTACTACTACTACTACTAACAATAATAATAATAATCATAATCATCATAATAATAATTTATTTTCAAGAAACTTTCATGGTACTCAAAGACACTACAGATAGAAGAAAAATACGTAAAATTATGCAGTCATTGTAGTGAATGAAACATTTAAAATTTAATATACTGGCTAAATCTCCTCTACTCATAACTATTGATTAATTCACAGTTTATTCAAACTATTATATATTAATATGTGGGTTAATTTGCTGAAATCATATAAGAATCAAAAACATGACAGGTATCATGAATGTTTCCACACTTGTAGGGCTTAGTCTTTGTATTGCTTCCCTTTATGTTTTGCTGTGTGCTGTAGTTTCTGTTCTAGTCCTCTCTCTGCCCCAGTCCTGTCATTAGATTGTCTGTTCCTGTCCTGTTCTTTCTGTTCCTCCTTTCAAATGATTTGTCTTGTTAAGTCCAACCCTTAGTTTCCCATGTTACCACTTGTTTTCCTTGATGTTGGAAACTTTAGGCTTGTGTCTTCAGACTTGTTGTCTGCTTGTGCTCTGACCCCCACTTGTACCTTTGACTATGATTTTCTGATGAAGAACACATTAGGTCTTCTCTATGCACATTACAACAGGACTCCAACATCTTTCATAATGACAATGCAGATCTTTTATTTGTGTGTATAGTCTATAGCCATCAAAAACACAAAATATTATTTAGCTAGCTAGTGGATTCTTTCTGAAATGTATTTCTGACTACTCTGTTGAAATGATTTAGGTGAAACATCTTCAAGATTAAACCACAAATCGAGTAACCTTGACATATTAGACAATGTAGATGACATCAGATGTAGATGTAGATGACCTTCACACACAAGTTCATTCAATTAAGAGAAATGCAGAAGAAATTTGTACTATACAGTGGGTATAGAAAAGAATCACCCCCCTTTAAAATAATCACATTTTGTTGCTTTTCAGCCTGAAATGAAGACGGACACAGTTTTTGTTTTATCCAGCTGTATTTACTCAGTGCAACTTATAACATCCAAGTGAGATATAACCAACATGTCAAAAAAATTAAATAAAAAAATAGAAAAAAAAAACAATCACTGAGTTGTAAAATGTATCACCCCCGTGTGTCAGTATTTTGTTGAGCCACCTTTTGCTTTAATTTTGTTTGGATATGTCTCTACTAACTTTGCACATCTAGACTTTGCAATATTTGCCCACTCTTCTTTGCAGAACTGGTCAAGTTCAGTTCAATTTGATGGTGACAGTTTGTGGACTGCAGTCTTCAAGTCATTCCCGAGATTTTCAATGGGGTTTAAGTCTGGGCTCTGACTAGGTCATGCAAGGACATTCACCTTTTTCTCCTTCAACCACTGTGTGGTCAGTTTTTCTGTGTGTTTTGGGTCATTGTCATGTTGGAAGGTAAACCTTCTTCCCATTGACAACTTTCTGGCAGAGGGCAGCAGATTTTCCTCAAGAATTTGACGGTATTTTGCCCCATCTTTTCCTTCTTTTTCCCATTTTTCCTTCTATCCTGACAAGTGCTCCAGTCCCTGCTGCAGAGAAACACCCCCATAACAGGATATTACCACCTCTGTGCTTTACTGTAGGAATGGTGTTATTTGGATGGTGAGCTGTACTCTGTCCAGTTTCCTCCTGGCTCTTTCATCCAGTTTGGAGCAACGTCCTGATCCAGGGAGGATCTGTGTTGTACCAAATACTTCACTGTGCTTCTAGGCATTGATAAAGCCTTTGAAATTGTTTTGTATCCATCTCCTGACTTGTGCCTGTCCACAACTTTATCCCGGCGATCTTTTGACAGTGCCTTGCCACCCATAGTTGATCGTTTGCTTCAGTTGCACTACAAAATGCTCAAAGAAAGCTCTTTTCATGCTGAGCTAATCAAAATGACCATGGCTGATCACAGTTGAAAGTTGAATGGCTTTGTGTGCCATTGAGAAGGTGATTAGCTACACCCGATTGAGTTTACAAGTCATTTTTAGGAGGGGGGTGATCCTTTTTCCAACTGAGTGGTTCTGGTTTTTAATTAAAAAAAATAATAATAATCTGATATGTTGGTGTTATATATTTCACTTGGATGTTATAAGTTGCACTGAGTAAATACAGCTGGATAAAATAAAAAACTGTGTCCGTCTTCATTTCAGGCTGGGAAGCAACAAAATGTGATTATTTTAAAGGGGGGTGATTCTTTTCTATATCCACTGTAGTTAAAATGGTACAGTATATTATATGGAAAGGCCGGTGTCCCAATATTTATGGAAGTACGCATTAAATATTCATTCTGATTTTCATATTAATCAATCTTTTCATTCCTCTCATCAGCTATTTATTGTGACCTTTTTTCCCCCCTAACAGCCAGTCAGAAAGAGCTGTATTGTACTTTGGCTGTATTCAGTATTTATGCAGTAGTAGCAGTGGGGTTCCTGCTGTTTTATCAGTTTAAAGTGGACCTGGTGCTCGCTTACAGGAATCTCAGCCCTTGTTTGAAACAACAAAATGGTGAGTAGTATTGCATGAAGTATGTACTACAGTACTACAGTGTGAAAAACAATCCAAAACTCTAACCTGCAATACATTGAAGACTTCATTAAGATGATTAATTTGCACATGCAAATATCACCTAGGCTACAGCTGAGAATAAATATACACCATATGGCATTTGTGCTCACTGCCCTTTTTAACTTGACAGATGGGAAACTGTATGATGCCTATGTCAGTTGCCTTACCAGTGTGTCTTCTGCAACAACCTTTGCCCTACATGTCCTTCCGGAGGTTCTGGAGGATCGGCTTGGCTATAAATTGTTCGTTAGTGGCCGGGATGCACTACCAGGCGCAGGTACACCTACAATTTTTCATTTAGATTTTATTTAGATTTGCCTTTACTTGCCTTTATTAATTAAGTGTCAAGACAAACACTTTGAAAGTGATTTAGACAGTTCATGTATCTGTCTAGTAAAGTGTGCTGAGTGTGATACTAGTGCTGCTGTTTGTCTCCATCAATTAAGAGACATATGCAAGAAAACAGAAAACTGAAATTGAACATGAGGATTGGAGTGAACCAGTTCTTACGAGTACGTACACACACTAGTTACAGGGCAGTAGGTAAATCAGTTAATAATATAAACTTGGTAAATTATCATAGTAAAACACATCAGTGATGTTATAGTTCCTCCCATGGTGAGTAACCATGACTACAAAAAGAGAACACATCTAGACATACTAATACACTTGTTACACTCAGAAAGCGGTAATGGTGTTTCTTCAAAATGTTCATATGTTCTCATAACTGTTATTTTCAGCTTTACTGTCATGCTTCTCATCACAGACACAGAATGAACTAAAGTTCCCATATAATTCCCCCAAAATGACTATCCTACATTTAAAATTAAAAAGGTCACAGATAAGAGAATTAGTAACACAGTACGACAAAAAAAAAAGTTTGCTACACAGCTCTCAAAGATGGTCAAAAAAAAAAAATTTGGTCAAAACATAACTATTAAATGTATTAAGAAAATCCCTTTTTTCCCCCCAGCAGTCCATGACGTCATCTCTGAAACAGTTGGGAAGAGTCGGCGCCTAATCATTGTTCTTCCATCCCAGGCTTTCAAAAAGTCTTCAGATAATGAAGGGGGACTTGAAATGCCACCTGAGCACTTGAGTTTAAACAACAGCATAACAGTGACTGATGCAGATCTCTCTGAATCATCTCGGTTGAACTGGGGCCCTTATGAGTGCTGGGTGGGTCTGTACGATGCCCTGGTGAAAGAGTGTTTACAGGTCATCCTGGTCCAGGTGGGAGGAGAAGTGGATGACACTCTACTCCCTGAATCACTGCGCTATGTTAGGCACACTCAGGGGATACTCAAGTGGAAGCAACACTACACCACTGAGCCTAATGGAAGATTCTGGAAGCAGATTCGTTATCGAATGCCACCAGTGCAAAAGGCCAGAACAGCTTTTATGATTTAAAGATTCTGTATTCATTTTTGTTACAAAGAATTTTTTTTTTTTGGGGGGGGGTCGATGGGTCTACCAACTCAGGGCTGAGTCAGCTACATGTGCATCTGTGGTATGCAGCTCCTTTCAGAAATGCTGGCTCTGTGTTTCTCTGTGTGCATGGTGCTACATGCTATGTGAGCTGATAAGCAGAAATTCCCATCTCCATGATATTCCATTTAGTACTGCTCCACTGGCCAATTGAATTGGTTCTGGTTCTGGTTCAGACTGTTTAGTGGAGAAAGGCACAAAGTCCCAGGTGAAGCTGAACTAGCAGTGTGGTTGAAGGTGTGGCAAATGTTAGAATTAGGTGTTAATATATGTTAATAGATACTGGGTCTGTCCACATGATGGCACCAGAAAGCAAGTAAAGCACAACCTCTGAGCACAACAGATTGTTTAACATTTTTCAGAAGATTTCTCTATACATCTGTTTTTATAGATTTGTAAATAAGATCATTTAATAAGAAATATTTTATTTATTCAGAAATTTGTTGGACATTTTGTAAGTTTATAAATCTAATATTCCTTCATGCCATGTTTTCTGTCACCTGTATATTTCTGAATTTCTATATTTGTACTATCATGTAGAACTCTGAAATGCTTACATATGAGCATTAATTATAAATTCCATGTTACAAAATTGTGTATAAACAGTACTGTGCAAAAGTTTTAGGCAGGTGTGAAAAATGCTGTAAAGTAAGATTGCTTTCAAAAATAGACATGGTAACAGTTTATATTTATGAATTTATCAAATTTTAAAGTGAGTGAACAGAAGAAAAATCTACATCAAATCAATATTTGGTGTGACCACCCTTTGCGTTCAAAACAGCATCAATTCTTCTAGGTACACTTGCACAAAGTCAGGGAATTTGCATTCATATAGTCAGGTGTATGATTAAACAATCATACTGAACAGGTGCTTATGATCATCAATTCAATACGTAGGTTGAAACAAAATCATTAACTGAAACAGAAACAGCTGTGTAGGAGGAAAAAACTGGGTGAGGAACAGCCAAACTCAGCTAACAAGGTGAGGTTGCTAAAGACAGTTTACTGTCAAAAGACATACACCACGGCAAGACTGAGCACAGCAACAAGACAGAAGGTAGTTATACTGCATCAGCAAGGTCTCTCCCAGGCAGAAATTTCAAGGCAGGCAGGAGTTTCCAGATGTGCTGTCCAAGCTCTTTTGAAGAAACGCAAAGAAACAGGCAACGTTGAGGACCGTAGATGCAATGGTCGGCCAAGGAAACTTACAGCAACAGATGTAAGACACATCAGGTTTACTTCCCTTCGCAATTGGAAGATGTGCAGCAGTGCCATCAGCTCAGACCTGCGGCCAAAAAGCCATACCTCCAACATGGAAACGGGGCCATGCGACTCAACTATTCACAAAAACACAGGAACTGGGGTGCAGAAAAGTGGCAGCAGGTGCTCTGGACTGATGAATCAAAATTTGACATATTTGGCTTTAACAGAAGGCAGGTTGTTTGCCAAAGGGCTGGAGAGCGGCACACGAATGAGTGTCTGCAGGCAGCAGTGAAGCATGGTGGAGGTTCCTTGCAAGTTTGTGGCTAAATTTCTGCAAATGGAGTTGGGGATTTGGTCAGAATTAATGGTCTCCTCAATGCAGAGAAGTACAGGCAGATACTTATCTGATTGGCCCTAAATTTATTCTGCAGCATGACAATGAACAGTGAAAGTCATTAAGAACAATCTTCAGCATAAATAAGAACAAGGAGTTCTGGAAGTGATGGTATGGCCCCCACAGAGCCCTGATTTCAATCATCGAGTCTGTCTGGGATTACATGAAGAGAGAGAAGCAACTGAGGCTGCTCAAATCCACAGAAGAACTGTGGTTAGTTATCCAAGATGTTTGTGCCAACCTACCTGCCGAGTTCCTTCAAAAACGATGTGTACCTAGAAGAATTGATGCTGTTTTGAAGGCAAAGGGTGGTCACACCAAATATTGATTTGATGTCGATTTTCTATCTTCAGGAGAAACAGGAAGAACAGGCATCATGTAGTGCACGGGCTTCCAGAAACAGTAGGTGGAGCAAGTCGTTCGGCCATTCCCCTCATCCAACCTTAGGGGGTGGAGTCTTCTGGAGGAGATGCTGCAGCCCCAGGGGCAGATAGGAATGCTGCTTCTTGCTCTTGTTTGACCAGCAGTAAGGATTTGACCCCTTAATGTTGACTGACTCCTGGAGGCAGCACAGCTATGAGCCCATGGCTCAGCTGCATTCTTGTCTCAATCAGCTCACTGCAGTCTGGTGGTGGCAGAGAAACGTTAAATGATGAACAAATTTTGAATATATTCCTTCCCTTGTCACTGAGCTCAGTACTTAGCATTTGATGTCCTGGGCTATTTCTGTTTATGTCAGTACAATTATAAAGCAAGCATGAATGTTTCATTCTTGGTTCAGTTCATTTATTTATAACAGTTGCATTAGTCAGGCACCAGGTGGTGATTTCTACTTGACAGTGGGTACTACGCTGCCTTCTCATCATGCTCAAGTACAAATAGATCATTCAGAATGAACAGATTCTAAATGGATACGAATGCAGATTTTTTTAAAATTAGAAAGCTTGCCAGAAAGTGTGCATTCTGACCAATGATAGTATATAGGTGCATCTCAATAAATTAGAATGTCGTGGAAAATTTAATTTATTTCAGTAATTCAACTCAAATTGTGAAACTCGTGTATTAAATAAATTCAGTGCACACAGACTGAAGTAGTTTAAGTCTTTGGTTCTTTTAATTGTGATGATTTTGGCTCACATTTAACAAAAACCCACCAATTCACTATCTCAACAAATTAGAATATGGTGACGTGCCAATCAGCTAATCAACTCAAAACACCTGCAAAGGTTTCCTGAGCCTTCAAAATGGTCTCTCAGTTTGGTTCACTAGGTAAGCCACAAACATTCATTGCCAAAGAAGCTGGCTGTTCACAGAGTGCTGTATCCAAGCATGTTAACAGAAAGTTGAGTGGAAGGAAAAAGTGTGGAAGAAAAAGATGCACAACCAACCGAGAGAACCGCAGCCTTATGAGGATTGTCAAGCAAAATCAATTCAAGAATTTGAGTGAACTTCACAAGGAATGGACTGAGGCTGGGGTCAAGGCATCAAGAGCCACCACACACAGACGTTTCAAGGAATTTGGCTACAGTTGTTGTATTCCTCTTGTTAAGCCACTCCTGAACCACAGACAACGTCAGAGGCGTCTTACCTGGGCTAAGGAGAAGAAGAACTGGACTGTTGCCCAGTGGTCCAAAGTCCTCTTTTCAGATGAGAGCAAGTTTTGTATTTCATTTGGAAACCAAGGTCCTAGAGTCTGGAGGAAGGGTGGAGAAGCTCATAGCCCAAGTTGCTTGAAGTCCAGTGTTCAGTTTCCACAGTCTGTGATGATTTGGGGTGCAATGTCATCTGCTGGTGTTGGTCCATTGTGTTTTTTGAAAACCAAAGTCACTGCATCCATTTACCAAGAAATTTTGTAGCACTTCATGCTTCCTTCTGCTGACCAGCTTTTTGAAGATGCTGATTTCATTTTCCAGCAGGATTTGGCACCTGCCCACACTGCCAAAAGCACCAAAAGTTGGTTAAATGACCATGGTGTTGGTGTGCTTGACTGGCCAGCAAACTCACCACACCTGAACCCCATAGAGAATCTATGGGGTATTGTCAAGAGGAAAATGAGAAACAAGAGACCAAAAAATGCAGATGAGCTGAAGGCCACTGTCAAAGAAACCTGGGCTTCCATACCACCGTGCCACAAACTGATCACCTCCATGCCACGCCGAATTGAGGCAGTAATTAAAGCAAAAGGAGCAACTACCAAGTATTGAGTACATGTACAGTAAATGAACATACTTTCCAGAAGGCCAACAATTCACTAAAAATGTTTTTTTTATTGGTCTTATGAAGTATTCTAATTTGTTGAGATAGTGAATTGGTGGGTTTTTGTTAAATGTGAGCCAAAATCATCACAATTAAAAGAACCAAAGACTTAAACTACTTCATTCTGTGGCATTGAATTTATTTAATACACGAGTTTCACAATTTAAGTTGAATTACTGAAATAAATGAACTTTTCCATGACATTCTAATTTATTGAGATGCACCTGTATGTGGGTGGACTTCATAACATTTCAACCCTGCCCATTCCCACATTAGTGAATTGAGAATATATTTTAAGTTAGATCTCCACAAATTATTTTCGGCAATAGCGTTGTCGTTTTCAAGTTCAGGTGACCTTGATATCTCCTCCAATAGTTTTCCTTATGATAAATGCATTTCATAGAAGTTATTAGATGATAAATAAAAGGCCATGGTTGACTTACATTACTTTGATTAAAATTATAGATAATGTCAGCTAGCTAGCAGTCATGACCAATGACTGTATACTGTACATGGGTGGACATTTTCCCCAAATTCAACTGAAAATGCAACTTATAATGACTTCTCCAGTTTCAAAATTATTCAACCCCTTCATGGCAAGCATCTTTAGTACTTAGTAGAGCACACTTTTGCTGTTATGACCTGCTGCAAACGAGGCGCATAGCCAGACACCAGCTTCTGGCAGCGTTCCTGATTAATCTTAGCCCATTCCATGAGCAATGGCTTCCAGTTCAGTAATATTCTTGGGTTTGGGTGCTGCAACCGCCTTCTTCAAATCCCACCAGAAATTTTCTATGGGGTACAAGACAGATGACTGTAGAATCTTCCAGGACTTCTTCTGCAACCAAGCCTTGGTAGAATTTGAGGTATGCTTCGGATCATTGTCCTGTTGGAAGGTCCAATGATGCCCAAGCTTCAGCTTCCTCACAGATGGCATGACGTTTTCTCCTAGGATTTCCTGATACTTCAATGAATCCATCTTGCCTTCCACACGATGCAGGTTTCTAGTGCCAGAGGATGCAAAGCAGCCCCAGAGCATCAAAGAGGCACCACCATGCTTGACTGTGGACAGAGTGTTCTTTCTTCATTCTTCTTCCTCCAGACATACCGCTGATCCATCATGCCGAAAAGTTCCAGTTTTGTTTCATGGCTCCACAGAACAGAATCCCCAAAGTTCTGTGGCTTATTTATATTATTTTCAGCTGACATTTCTTGTGATTTTGGGTCAGTAGTGGTGTACGTCTTGGAGTTCTGGCATGGAAACCTTCTGTGTTTAGTACGTGCCATACTGTGCTCACTGAAACCTCATTGCCTGTTGCCACCAAGTCTTGCTGCAGGTTTTTTGTAGTCACTTGAGGGTTTTTCACAACCTGACCTCTCAGAAATCCAGTTGCAGCCACTGATAGCTTTCTTTTTCTGCCCAGTCCAGGTATTTCATGTGTTTTTTGTACCTAGCCAGTTCGGGTATTTCATGTGTTCTAGCTCAAGCACACCTGGTGCAACTAATGAAGCCCTTGATTAGTCATTATAAATTGCATTTTCAGTAGAATTTGGGGAAACCACTTAAAGCATTCGCTGTGTTGAACTATTCCAATTGCTTTTGTTTCATTTCAAAGAGCTGAAAGTCTGTAAATTTTGACAATAAATCTGATTTGCAATAGGAGTTGAATAATTTTGATTCCAACTGTAATAATAACAAGAGAGAGAGAGTGAGGACAGGCAAGGTGATTAGGAATGCTCAAAACACATTTCAATAACACAAAACAATTCTGTTCTGGTACATCGTGACAAACTAGAGACCTTGAGAATTGAGACACAGAGATCATGCCATATAACTGAACATTGCCCTCTTAGTTCACAAAGTGAACTGCGTGTGATCTCTGTGGACACTACAAAGCAGACAAGATAAAGTTTGTGTGTATATTTCTAATACAAATCAGGGCTATATGTGTATGTGTTAAGGTGAGATGTGATGAGGCCCCCTGAGGGCTACTTGATAGCAGTATTGTCTCATCACTGGACAGCGCTTGATACGGCTGGCATGAATCCACTGAGGTTGTGAATCCGTGAGGACAGCAGTAAGGCTAACAGCCACCACATGTGTAGGATGACTGCTTCCCCAACCTTTCGTGGTTTCAGGCTCTTGACGAGAACTATGTCACGTGGAAGGAAATGGTGAGTAGGCTGTTCTGTGGGCAGAGGGAGAGAAACAGAAACATCACCATGCATACTGTTCAATTTTTCGATGAGAGCTGGAATATAATCACCAACAATCACGTCCAGATCACCTGTAAAAGCAAACAGCTGGGTTACCCTTAGTCCATGGAGTGGGAAATGGTCTGCCCATAATGATCTCAAAAGGAGACAATTTAGTTTTCTGATTAGGAGTCATGCGAAGTTCACACAGAACAGCAGGTAATAGATCGACCCGATTGCTGAGGGGTTCTCCAAGAGTCCCTTAGTAAGGTGTTACTTAAATGGTGCGATTTGTTCTTTTCACAATCCCTGAGCTCTGGGGATGATATGGAATATGAAAATGCCAATCAATGTTTAGATACTTGCACTGTTTCTGTGTTACTTTGGAGTACACAGAAATGGTACACAAAGATGTACCTTTGTCACTATCAATAGTTTGGGGGATACCATACCGTGGGATTATTTCTTTGGTGAGAATTTTAACGACGGTAGTGGCATTTTCCTTTGAGCATGGAACGGCTTCTACCCGTTTAGACAATTTATCCACGATAACTAGAAGATATTTGAGACCTCTGATAGCCGGCGTGTGTGAAGTCAATTTGTAGTGCCTAAAAAGGACCTCTGGGTGGTGGTAATGCATCATGTTTGGCGGTTTTCCCCTGTATATTTACTCTTGCACATGTTAAATATGCAATGAGGAGTAATTCAACAGTTTTGTGAGTGTCTCGTTTACAAAACCTTGATGTTATAGCAGAAATCACCCCTCTTCGTGCAACATGAGAAACACCATGAAAATGGCGCATGAGGAACGGGAGGACAGAAGACGAGAGCCGAGCCCTCGGGTAAAACGAGTGAGGAGAAGGCTTGATGCACCACGGACGAGAACACAGCTGGAGAGTCAATGAAACCCTGGGGAAGATGTGTCCATGGCTGCGTCTGAAATCGCACACTGTGACAGTACGTACGTTGCAGTACCTACTGTACGGCTGTTGAAACAGTACGTGCTAATCAGTATAGCTGTGTCCGAAGTCCCTCACTATTCCCTATATAGCGAATGACATTTGAGTCCACTATATGGGGAAGAAGTGAACGAAAATGAGTGAGTGAATTTGGACGCTGATATAAATACAATGCGTCAGAGAGCACTGTGTCACAGACAGTATGGTTTGTATCATTAAAACAGTTAACAAGTTCATTTTCTCACTGTTCATTTGTCACGTTTATTGTATTAGTTGATAAAGAGAACAAAAACAAATGCTTGTCATGTTTATTTACTATTGGGCTTATTTATTATATTTAATGAATATATTTATTATATTTAAAAATAAAAAAGAGAATTAAAAACACTACCATCTGCCACATTTATTTTATTTGTTTATTTAAAAAAAAAAAGTAGAAAATAACTATTTTCGCTGGGTTTAATTTTCGAGGCGTTTCCTGTAAGTGTCCTCAAGCTGACTCCTGAGGTAAACCTGGCGTAAAATGTACTCCGTCTTGCTAGTTTTGGTTTTGGCAGAACTTCTTTCCCTGAGGAGAAGAAAAAGGCGGATTTCAGAAAGAGCAACAACTTTAAGGCATGCTTTGTTAGCTCGAAGATGCCACCTATTGGTAAGAAGACATTAGACAAAATACATCCAGTTATTAACTAAATAACTGACACCTAGTTCCTTCCAAATCCTGTAAGAAACAAATCATATTCCCCTCTCATCCATCCCTAAATGAATGAAAAAGTTGTTAATACATTATTTATACGTATGTGAATATTGTACATAGGTGTGTTAACTAATATACGTGAAAAATCCACCAAATTTTCATTTGATGTGTACAGTTGCTAATTTAAAAAGTTACATCACAAACTAGTAAGTGGCTGAAAATAAATACTGTGCCAATCAAACAATAATCTATATCATTTCGCTATGAAATATCTTGATACAGATGTATTTTAATTAATAAAAAGTTACACTTACATTTGTAAAAGTTGCTGCCTCCGGTGTTGCTGTCTGCCATGTTTATTTTTCTTTTGCGTTCTATCGCCGTCTCGCGTTGGCGAGTGCACATCGGATGCTCACTCAAAATCAGAGTGCATTGTGGGTATGAGGTGAACGAGTGTAGGGAATGAAGTTGTTTAATCAGAATTCGGACACCACCACAAAATGGCCGACACCCGATATAGTGCACTATATAGGAGATAGGGAGCGGTTTCAGACACAGCTTGTGTGTGTAGTATGACTACAATCCCAGATATGGCAGGCACTTTTTTCCAGGGGTTTCAGGACAGCGTAACAGACATTGCATCATCAAGTAGGTGTGGCCTATTTAGAGAATCTGCATAGGTCAACGATCATGTGCAGTTAGGAAAGAAAAGTCATTTGCTGCAGATAGCTGTCTGTCCATGATCACAGGAGTTTTACATTAATTCTGCTATAACTTCAGATACCTGTCCATGATCACAGGAGTTTCATGTTTGAAAAATACTATTGTTATGAAATGCTTGTTTCACTTAAATAAGCTCAAAGTCTTACTGACGTACTTTGTCATGTGTCCTAACATGCAAGACTAAAAATCTGCAGTAAAACCTTAGTTCTTTTTAACCTCAGTATCGTTTACACTGTTGTTGCCCCATTATAAAAAACAAACTCAAAATTATCCACGTTTTCACACTCAACTTTATTTACACAGAAAGAGCAAAGTTGACAGTTTGAAGAACCAGTTCATTTAGCATTTACAGTTTTTTTTTTTTTAAACATCGAAAAAATAGTTACCGATATGAGTGTTTTGTACATCTTACATCACTGATCCTGGGAATGTCCGCGCAATAACAGTATCCTGCGCGTGTTCGGTGACCTGTAGTTTTTTTGTAAGGGGGCATCTTCGCAACACCTCCAGAAACACCCATTTTAACTTGCGGTAATGAAACCCCTAGAATTTAGTGAATGCCTCCTGGACATACTACATCCATCATGTCGGCATTGTCATGTGATGTTATTCGACATTCGACGTCATCATAAACACAAAAATCTTCAAGGGACCACCAGATTAAAGCAACTGAACTAACGGCAAAATGCACATCAGGAAAGTTAATTGAATTAGCAATTTAATGTGGGCAGTGTTAACAGGCTGAGGAAAACTCGCTGCCGTTAGCTTGGCCAGCTAAGGCATGATGGAGATCACATAAAAAATAAAAAAAAAGATTCAAACAATGTGACAACTGTTTTCTTGGTTAAACCTTCAACAAGTTAACAGATTATTCAGGTATTGTTAAACTAGTCTTGTTTAATACTTAAAAAGAGCCGATACGCTTTATTCCACGATTTTTTTTTTCTGAGCTCATCCGCACTAGTCCCGTTGCATTATGGGATTTTGACTCGCATAGTGTCCATCGGTTGCATACTTCAAAATCTCGCTGGAAGCAGTACATCATCCAGGAATTTCTCACCTACTGCTTTTCGCCCACTGTGTAGTAGGGTAGTACACGATTTTGGACGCAGGTGCATCTGAAAAAATTTTAATATTGTGGAAAAGTTCATTTTTCCCCATAATTTCATTTAAAAAAGTGGAACTTTCATATATTCTAGATTCATCACACATAAAGTGAAAAATTTCCAGCCTTTTTTTGTTTTAATCTTGATGATTATGGCTTACAGCTCATGGAAATGAGATGTTGGAAAAATCCAGTATCTCAAAAATATTAGAATAAAGAATTTATTATACAGCAATGTGGACCTGAGAAGACTCTAATCAGCTAATTAACTCAAAACACCTTTTTTACTCAAAACACCGTTGCTCAGTGGTCAAAAGTCCTCTTTTCAGATGAAAGTAAATTTTGCATTTCATTTGGAAATCAAGGTCCCAGAGTCTGGAGGAAGAGTGGAGAGGCACAGAATCCAAGTTGCTTGAAGTCCAGTGTGAAGTTTCCACAGTCAGTGATGATTTGGGGTGCCATGTCATCTGCTGGTGTTGGTCCACTGTGTTTTCTCAAGTCGAGAGTCAATGCAGCGTCTACCAGGAGATTTTAGAGCAGTTCATGCTTCCATCTGCTGACAAACTTTATGGAGATGCTGATTTCCTTTTCCAGCAGGACTTGGCACCTGCCCACAGTACCAAAACTACTAGTAACTGATTTACTGACCATGGTATTACTGTGCTTGATTGGCCAGCCAACTCGCCTGACCTGAATTTTGTCAAAAGGAAGATGAGAGACACCAGACCCAACAATACAGACAAGCTGAAGGCCGCTATCAAAGCAACCTGGGCTTCCATAACACCTCAGCAGTGCCACAGGCTGATTGTCTCCATGCCACACTGCACTGATGCAGTAAAAGGAGCCCCGACCAAGTATTGAGTGCATAAATTAACATACTTTTCAGAAGGTCGACATTTCTGTATTATAAATTCTTTATTCTAATATTTTGAGATACTAGATTTTTGATTTCCATGAGCTGTAAGCCGTAATCATCAAGATTAAAACAAAAAAGCTTGAAATATTTCAGTTTATGTGTAATGAATCTAGAACATGAAAGTAGAATATAATGTAGAATATAATATAGAATAGAATATGAAAGTTGCACTTTTTGAATTAAATTACGGAAAAAAACGAACTTTTCCATAATTTTTTGAGATGGACCTGTATAGTTGATTTTTAAAAGTGAAAGCAAAGATAGGCTGTGTCTGCTGAGATACAGGTACGCTGAAAAAAAGCGCTATATAAATCAACTACCGTGAAATGTGTGTGTGTGAGGAACAGCGGTGAGAATAGAAGCCACGTCAGGTACAAGAGGGCTTACTGGAATTACTATATCACTAATTCGCCTAAGGTCCTGAGTAAAATGCCATCCCTTCCCATTTGGCTTGCATACAGGGTTAACAGGTGTGTTGTAGGGAGATACTGTATGAACGACCACGCCCTGCTCAAGTGAAGAATCAATCACCAGCTGATATCCGCTATTAGCAGAAACTCCTTGGTGGTGTCTGCCGTTGCTAAGCAACCATGAGCTGCGCTCTCCATGACGACGAGGAAGTTTTAGAACAGGATGGATTTACAGCACCGCAAATCTCTTGCAGTAGCTCTGCTACTAGATTTATTTATGGAGAAGAGGAAAAAAACACTGTGGTACACCCAGGGCCGGCCCAAGCCTTTATGGGGCCCTAAGCAGAGTTTATTACCTGCCACATCCGATGAGGTTGAAACAGACATGGAAGGAACAGTAGGATCAGTGGATGCAGGTGCTGGTAAGTGCTCCTCACCTGCAGAGGATGGACCTGATGAAATAATAATATCATAATAATATAATAATAATAATTATTATTATTATAATAATAATAAAAGCTAGTCATGTTAGATGTTATATAAGAAGGTAATGCAACAAATATTGATCTGGGCTTGTTGAAAACTCACCTGCTGTATCATCATCAGCTGTAGCACTGGCACTTGGGGCAGGTGGCGTTGGTTGTGCCCCACCTCCAAAATATTTCAACAGTGCTCCTAGGAAAGTTTCATAAGAGTATAGTTGACAGAACAGAATGTTATTTTAACAACATAAATTATTAAACACAACCGCAAGCCATCTGTACACCTGAAACAACAACTCTTAATCTATAACTAGCTAATTGAGGCATAATGATATTGGAATATACGTAATAACAAAGACCCCAAAGATAGGCTAATGTAAATAATGTTAAGCTGTTATCAGTACCATGTTTATGGAACAGAAGCTTATTTTTATTACAAAAATATATACCTAGGAAAGTTATTTTTACACACAAGACAAAAACTTTAATCTAAAACTAGCTAAGTAATATGTTGTATTCTAATATATTAAGATGTCAAGACTTTTTACAGATGTTTAATCAAACATGAACTTTCCTAAAATAAGAAAATATGTTACCTAGGCTATGTTAACTAACTAGCCAGCTAACATTAGCTCGCAACATAGCCTAGTTTAGCTTACATGAATTTTCTTAACATACCTTTATCTTGCTGTTTTTTCTCTTCCTCGGTTTTCTTCTTTTTTCTTTTCTCTGCACCAGAGTTATATGTCCTTTTTTGTGACATTTATGACAGTTTTTCTGCAATGCTGCTGCCTCCTCATTGTTAGAATCTCCCTCTCGCTATGCAGCTAGCAGAGGCTAGCGAGTAGCGCATTTCCGCATTCCACACTTTATTCTCAAAAACCCGCTGGACTTAACATTCATGGATCCTCGCTTTGTTTGTAATACCATGTGCTTGTGTTTTGGTTTACGTCATGTCTCCGCCTCCTTTATGTTTATTGGTTCCCCGGTTTATGTCATGTCTCTGCCCCCGTTCTGTCATTGGCTTTCTGTTTATTGTTTTATTATTAGTTCCAGGTGCTCTGTGTTTAACGTCGTTTGTCTTTATGTGTTGGTGTATAAAAAACCCCTTCCATTTCCGCTTTCTTTTGGAGTATTAGATTAGATTTAGATTGAGTTTGACTCAGCATGTGCTGTAAACCGGCTTCTTTCTCATTTTCTCTTGCCCCTAGTTCATGGTTCCCAGACCATAGTTCTATGTTCCTAGTTCCTAGTCCTTAGCTCGCTGTTCGTGGTTCCCATACCACAGCCTAGCGTCATGCGTTTGTTTCTTTTTGTCTTTGCTTCATTCGTGTTTTTCTCCCTTTTACATTGCCAACCTATGGATTGCTTCTCTGTGGATTACTGCCCTTTTTCTGATGGATTATCTCATTTTGGATTATTGCTTTACGTTGGATGGATTATGGTTTGTTTTCTGTTCCTTTACTTTTGAATACAAAGTGTTCCTAATAAACTAACTTTTCCCCTGCGCATGCATCCTGATTCCCTCCTTCAGTTTACGTAACACTCATTCAACTACAATAATCACAGTCACAGTCTGACTGTGCTTGCATCCTGAAGCCCGTTAACATAATATTGCAGGGTTTTTTATTTTATTTAATATTGTGTTTTTGTATAATTACCATTGTCCATTGACATATCACCAAAAAAAAAATACAAAATCAAGCTGTCATTTCATGTGCTCTTGGGGGGGGGCCCTAGTGGCCACATAGTCACAGACGCGAAGCAGAAACCCGCAGTAAGATTTTTCGATATGGTAGGATGGATCGATAGATATAGCTATAATTTTGCGCTACAGTAGGAAAATCTGACAAGGTAGTCAATCGACAAATCGACAGAACACCGGCTCTGGCTTCAAGCACGTAGAAAACACAGAATTTCACCAACTAATCCAAGAGCTCCATCTGGACGATGGGAGATTCAAAACTGCAAAGGGTGAAGCTGATTGTTTGGTTCTTGTCACATGACCTGTGTTGCGCTTGCGATATTCTGAAAAGTTGGGATTTTTTCATCTCAAAAAATGAGCTCTCTATGTGAGCTACATTTAAAATAACAAACTTAAGCATGCAAAAGACGCGATATGTGGATGGCCCCTAAGGGGTTACCTGAAGACTGAGGCTCACCTGGCCATCCACATGATGTAAAAGAAAACCTGATTCATCAGACCAGGCCACCTTCTTCCATTGCTCCATGATCCAGTTCTGATGCTCACATGCCAATCGTACACTCATTCAACGATGGACAGTTGTACTACTGGCAGTAGTGGTGTAAATTGTAAATAAACTGTAAGAATAAAGTTTTCTTATTTGCATTAATTTCTGATTTTTTTTGTCTATAAGTCTAGCTAGCTAGCTGTCACTACCTTCTACCTTCTACAGCTAGCAGCTTAGCTAATGTTGACCTGATTTTACAAAAGTCTTTTGATGCTCATACTCATGAGGAGAGACTGAAAATTAAACTAGAGGGAAGACCAATGCACAAGATTTTAATTCAAAACTCAGGGAGCAACAATAGGTCCTTTTAGCTGTCTTTGTACAGTAAAATCGGTTGGATGTGTTTATTATTAGTCTTAGATTATGTGGTGTGTTTGCTATACAAGTCCCTGTGAATTACTGTAGAACCTATAAACAATAACCAATAAAGTGTAAGAATGTATTATATGAATGAATGAAAAAAAAAAAAAAAATATATATATATATATATATATATATATATATATATATATATATATATATATATATATATATATATATATATGTATGCTGTATGTGTGTGTGTGTGTGTGTGTATATATATATATATATATATATATATATATATATATATATATATATATATATATATATATATATACACACACACACACACACATACAGCGCCCTCCAGTGGTGTAGTCTAGTTTTTTGTAGTGAGTATACTGTGAGTTTTCCTTTCCAGCCTCATACTCACCGTCCCAGAGCGACACCACATAAGCACCACCACACTCACTAATGTTCATTTCCTGTACCGCGTAGGATAGCATCAGCCTCATCTGGCTCATTTTCTGTAGTTTCTGTAAAGTTATCGTTCGTGTCATCTGCCGAAGCTGCAGTGTCACCCAAAGCGGCAGTAGCTTCAGGGGTAGAGCTTACGAAAACACTGAAAGAGTGTAGTTTGAGTATGCTTTCGTTGCATATTTCTTTTAGTCATTCACATTTGTTAATTTCAAACTTGCGCTGAGAATGACCGCCAACTGTGTTGTTGTAGGTGACGTCAGATCCAGGTCACAGGCCACGGAAGCCCCAATGGTCCAAAAGTCAGTGCTGAATTTATGAATGAAAGTTCAGTCACAAAACGATGTTGTTACGTATTCTCGCGGTTTTTAAGTGGGTATACGGAAATCCTTGACCTTTCCTAGTGGGTATACGGTGTATACCTGCGTATCACGTAGACTACACCACTGGTGCCCTCCACTAATATTGGCACCCTTGGTAAATACAGTATGAGCAAAGAAGGCTGTGAAAATTTGTCTTTATTGTTTAACCTTTTGTTCAAAAAATTCCCAAAAATACTCTGCTCTCATGGATATCAATCAATTGCAAACAAAACACCAGTTTATATAAAAAAAAATCTTTGTTGAATATATGTGTGCCACAATTATTGGCACCGTTTTAGTCAATACTTTGTTCTACCTCCCTTTGCCAAGATAACAGCTCTGAGTCTTCTCCTATAATGCCTGATGAGGTTGGAGAATACATGGCAAGGGAACTGAGACCATCCCTCCATACAGAATCTCCCCAGATCCTTCATATTTCCAGGTTCACGCTGGTGGACTCTCCTCTTCAGTTCACCCCACAGGTTTTCTATGGGTTTCAAGTCAGGGGACTGAGATGGCCATGGCAGGACCTTGATTTTGTGGTCAGTAAACCATTATTGTGTTGATTTGGATGTATGTTTTGGATCATTGTCCTGCTGGAAGATCCAACCACAGCCCATTTTAAGCTTTCTGGCAGAGGCAGTCAGGTTTTCATTTAATATCTGTTGATATTTGATAGAGTCCATGATGCCATGTCTCCTAACAAAATGTCCAGGTCCTCTAGCAGAAAAACAGCCCCAAAACATTAAAGAGCCACCACCATATTTAACCGTGGCATGAGGTACTTTTCCATATGGCTACCTCTCTGTGTGCACCAAAACCACCTCTGGTGTTTATTGTCAAAAAGCTCTATTTTGGTTTCATTTGACCATAGAACCCGATCCCATTTGAAGTTGCAGTAGTGTCTGGCAAACTGAAGATGTTTTAGTTTGTTTTTGGATGAGAGTATAAGCTTTTTTCTCGAAACCCTTCCAAACAACTTGTGGTGATGTAGGTGACTTCGGATTGTAGTTTTGGAGACTTTCTGACCCCAAGACACAGCTAACGTCTGTAATTCTCCAGCTGTGATCCTTGGAGAGTTTTTGGCCAGTTGAACCATCCTCTTCACAGTTCGTTGAGACAATATAGACACACGTCCAATTCCAGGTTGATTCATAACATTTCCAGTTGACTAGAACTACTTAATTATTGCCCTGATGGTGGAAATGGGCATTTTCAATGCTTGTACTATTTTCTTATAGCCACTTCCCATTTTGTGAAGTTCAACAACCTTTTGCCGCACATCACCGCTATATTCCTTGGTCTTACCCATTGTTATGCATGACTAAGGGAATTTGGCCTATGTGTTACCTCATATTTATACCCCTGTGAAACAGGAAGTCATGGTTGAACAACTTCCTGTTCCTAGTCACCCAGGTGTACTTAAAAAAAAATATATGTAAAATATCAATGGGAATGCACTTCAAATATATTTTTCTCATATGAATTCATAGGGGTGCCAATAATTGCTGCACACCTATTAAGTGTATTTTTTTTTAAAAATTTAAATATATTTATTTATTTTTGATAAACCTGTGTTGTGTTTGCAATTGTTTGATATCCATGAGAGCAGAGTATTTTTGTGTAGAGATGCATCGATTGCAATTTTTTGGCCGATTCCGATTTTTTTTTGTGTGACCCGCCGATACCGATTTTTGCCGTTTGCGATTTTCTTTCTAAGAACTATAATTGACAGCATATACAAACAAAAATCTACTTTTTCGTCAATGCAAAATTTTATTTTCATAATAAAAGAATTATTAAACATTACAATTTCCCCCAAACTGCACTAAGTTACAGGATCTTCTCTCACTTAAACAACTCTCAAAATAAAGTGCTCTCCAGTTGACTAGAACCTCTTAATTATTGCCCTGATGGAAATGGGCATTTTCAATGCTTGTGCTATTTTCTTATAGCCACTTCTCATTTAGTGAAGCTCAACAACCTTTTGCCACACATCACAGCTATATTCCTTAGTCTTACCCATTGTAATGAATGTCTAAGGGAATTTGGCCTATGTGTTACCTCATATTTATACCCCTGTGAAACAGGAAGTCATGGTTGAATAATTTCCTGTTCCTAGTTACCCAGATGTACTAAAAATGTAAAATATCAATGGGAATATACTTCAAATATATTTTTCTCATATGAATTCATGGGGTGCCAATAATTGTGGTACACATATATTCAACAAAGATTTTTTTTTTTTTATAAACCTGTGTTGTGTTTGCAATTGTTTGATATCCATGAGAGCAGAGTATTTTTGTAAATTGTTTTAAACAATAAAGACAGCCTTTTCACAATTTTTCACAGCCTTCTTTGCTCATATTTACCAACAATGCCAATATTAGTGGACGGAACTGCATGTATGTATGTATGTATGTATATATATGTGTATATATATATATATATATATATATATATATATATATATATATATATATATATATATATACACACATATATATACATACATACATATATATATATAGATAGATAGATAGACAGACAGACAGACAGACAGGTAGGTAGGTAGATAGGTAGGTAGAGAGAGAGAGAGAGAGATGTTTAATAACAATACTTGTACAAAGTACTTTGTAAATATGTACAAAGAACCAGAAGTACAAATGATGTACGTTCAGCTGTGCATCACCTTACACAGGAAAAGCACATTCATATTTATTTTATTTTCCCTTACAAGCTTTACACTGCACCAAACTGAAGAACATCTTTTATAACTAGAGAACATTTAGCAAAATGTAGCAAATGCTCAGCTTATTTTTTAAACAATTGAACTACAGGATGTATTCCAGTTTTCAATTATTCAGCTGAAAATCTGTAAATAACTCCTTGTTCAGTAGCATCTTAGAAGGAATGCATAAAACTGGACTGAAGCTGGGCAAGATTAATGATGTTTCAAAACCATCACATATTTCAGGCATTGGTTCAGAGCCTTAGGACTTTGTAGTTACACTCATTTCTGTCTGTATCTCTAAGTCCTGCTTCAAGCATGTTTAATAACACAGTTTTACAAATGTAAGCTGTACTGACTGACTATTCAACCAAACTGACCGAATGGTGAAGAACTATGTGTATTCATACTATTAAATACTCATTGGCTGTCTTTTCTAACCTTTGAATTTCTTAGTGAGTCTTGTTGTGAGCTCATTCTTTCTTGAGAAATACACAGACAATCTCTGTGTGGAAATGGGCATTCGCAACCAAGAGACTGTTCAGACTTCTTAATGCAGTGTCCAGCTCTCCATTTTGATGTCCTGTTTGATTAAAAATTCACATAATTTCTGAGATTACAGTGAAACTGTGTGTTGGAACTGACAAATTGTGCTTACATATAGAATCATGTGATTTACAAAAGCTGAAAGAATAAAAAGATAAAAGGCCTTTATAACTGTCCAAGTTCTTGAGTTGTGAATTAAAACAAAAGTAAATCTGGGTTTGCATTTGTTTAAACATGCTCAGTCATGCTTATGCTCAACAACAGTTGTTTTAAATTCTCCATGAGACAAACCTAATTTTAAGCCCTGTGGTCTGTTCTCACCTGCAATTACATGCTCAACAAGTTCCATGGTGACTTCAGAGAACATATTCTCCATTTTCTGAATGAAGGACTGCTTCTCCAAGGCCACTGAGAAAACCTGACACACCTGCTGGATCATCTTAACTACCCAGTTCATGCAGTAGCCATCCTTCTCACTCACCTGGTACAGTGACAAGGTTCTGTATTATTAAAAAGCCTATTCAGAGGTTTCTAGACAATGTTTTTTCACTCTTAACAGAATTTAAACATACAAATTGACATACATATTAAGTAATTAAAAACAAATATTAAAACACACACTTCCACATGCTTTTCAGGTACAGTTTAAGAAAGATCATTCCATTTCTGTGTTTCCATTTGTTTTCCTCATTTCATATGTGAATAAAATGTTTAAATGTTGTGCACAATTCAAAGCCATCTGAAGCAATTTATTTCACTAATCCAAAAGTGATTAATTAAAGCTTGTTCAATAAGTTATTTCACAGCATTTGAGAGCACTTTTCAGTTGTGGGTAGCATTTCTGCCTCATAGTTTCAGTGTCCCTGGGCTTGGGTTGTGCATGTTCTCTCCAGGTACGTGGGTTTCCCCCAGGTTCTCCGTTTTCCTCCCACAGCTCAAAAACATGCAGGTTGCCAGGACTAGCTCTGGATCCAAAGAGTCCCTGATCAGGATAAAGCAGAAACTGAAGATAATTGGATGGATGAATGGATGGAAATCCACTGTATGATTCACATGTGACATCATGACAGTAACTTGTAAAAGACATGGCTCTCCAGCATGTGGTAGACATGTCAAAGTAACATTAATGTACGTGTCAAAGTAATCCACATGAATGCCAAGACCCAAGGTTTCCCAGCAAAACATTGCCCAGACCATCACACTGCCTCATTTGATAAAATGACATTTAACAATCAAATATAATTACTATAATTACTATGTCACTAATGCAGTCTCAGATGCGCACTCTGGCAACAGAGTGCATATGAGCCTATTCATATTGCGTGTGTCCATGTGAGCAAATAGGTTGTTTTGGTATTATAAGTGTGTTATTCTCTCCCCAAATGTGCATAGGATATTGTGTATATTACGCAGAATATGAAAAATCGTACTTTTACACATGAATGTCCATAACGTGTACACAATTTAGTTATTACTTCGGCGATCCTGCTTGAAGTCTTACATACCTCACATGGATAGCATTTCATTATTTATATATTGTGTGTTCAGAAGCTAAATGTACCCAATAGATGACACGCTAATCCATTTCGGAATCCATTCATGACGGAATGTTGTAGCCTGGCTAAATGAAATTGATCAACTAATTTATTAATTTGAAGGCATTGTCAACCCACCTCCTCTTTTTTGAAAACCCAATTATGGTCACCCTATCCATCTGGACAGATCAATACATATTCCTCCTATAGGTATTGTTAACCAATCCAAGGTGTCTAAATCAACAGTATCTCACAAAAGTGAGTACACCCCTCACATTTTTGAAAATATTTTTATTATATCTTTTCATGGGACAACACTGAAGAAATGACACTTTGCTACAATGTAAAGTAGTGAGTGTACAGCTTGTATCACAGTGTAAATTTGCTGTCCCCTCAAAATAACTCGACACACAGTCATTAATGTCTAAACCGCTGGTAACAAACGTGAGTACACCCCTAAGTGAAAATGTCCAAATTGGGCCCAATTAGCTATTTTCCCTCCCCGGTGTCATGTGACTCGTTACTCGTGTACTCACTTTTGTGAAATATTGTATGTGAATGTGATGGGATTGTCTGGTGTGGTCAATCCATGTTTGTTTCTTATTTAAATTTACATATGATAAACAAGTAATTAACAAACTCACTATTTAGAGGGGCTTTGCACAACATACAGCAAGCTACCAACCCAAAGCACTTCAAGAAGCAAAATAAGACAAAAAAAAAAACCTAACACAATTCTTCCAACTGTGCTATTAAATATGTATTTTAAAAGTAATCTTAACAATTCACCCTTTTTTAAGTGGTGTAACTCATCACCATCGTTGATCAAGCCTACCACCATAGTGTCATCTGCGAACTTGATTATGGAATTGGAGCCATGAACAGGTACACAGTGTGGGAGAAAAGCGAGTAGAGGAGAGGGTTAAGCACACAGCTCCATGGAACAATGGTGTTCAGTAAAAGGGTGGAGGCTGTCAAGCCTAACTGACTGCGGTCTGTTAGTAAGGAAGTCCAGGGTCCAATTACAGAGGGAAATGTTGATGTTAAGATCAGCTTGGTTGGGTTGATGGTGTTAAAAGCTAATCTGAAATCGATAAATAGTATCCTAATATAGAAGTTGCTCTTATTCAGGTGGGTCAGGGCAGAGTGGAATGCCATGGCGATGGCATCCTCTGTTGACCTGTTGGGGCAGTAAGTATCCAGTGTTGAGGTCAGTGAGGGTTTGCACAGGCCCTGAGCACTTGGCCAGCTGGGATGCCATCAGAAAAAACAGCTTTGCATGCATTCATTCTGCTCAGGGTGGAGCACATACCACTAGTCAAGAGTGTCAGCAGCAGGTCTCCAAGGTGGGAACTCAGCTTTGATGGGAGGTTCTGTGTTTCCCTGGTCATAGTGAGCATAGAAGTTGTTGAGCTCTTCAAGGAGGGAGGCTTCACTGATTGAGAGGGAAATATTGATTGGTTTGCAATCTGTGAGGGTTTCAATGCCTTGCCAGGGGTCAGAGTTTTCCTCAATCTGCAGTTTACTTTCATATTTGGGTTTCATGATTCCCCTTCTCAGGTTGAGGGCATGAGGGCCCTCAGTAGGAGGTGAATCTCCTTGTTCAACCATGGCTTCCGTTTGGGTAATGTTTTAATTCCCTTACAGGTAGTGACTGTGTCTGTTGATGCGGTTGATACCTGTTGATGCGGTCCAGGACAAAGTTATATATAGGTGTATATATTAATGTCCATATGGGAGACCAGGGTGGCCTTAGGAGCAAACGCGTTCCAGTCTGTGTGCTGGAACTGGAGCTGTAGTGAAGAGTTTGCGCTCTGATGATGGGGGTGTATTTGGGGAGAAGACATGGGTGATCAGATTTCCCAAGGTGGAGGAGGGGAATGGCTCTGTAGGCTTCAGTAATGTTGGGGTAAACATAAACCAGGGTGTAGTCTCCTCTCAGAGAGATAATGCAGAACTCAATATCAGCAGAACAGTGGGTCTCAGTTACAATAGTGTCTATATACCAAGCCTTGTTTAGAAAGATGCAAACTCCCCCAGCTTTTCTTTTACTGGTGTCCACAACTGTTCTGTCAGCCTTGAAGATGTTAAGTCCCTCTAGTTTGTGTTATTTGGTGTGTTACTGCTGAGCCACATAATGTTGCATTCCATAAGCATTTTCCATGTAATTCAAAGATATAGTTTGTCTATCTTGTTTGCCAAAGACCATATGTTGACGAGGAATGTTGGTCAGTGAGGGTTTAGCCGTAGCCTAGCCCGCAGTCCACCCCATTTACTTCATCTTTGTTTATGGTCTCAACACCGGTGCTTAGCATTTCCTGTCAGACTGGCTAGCTTACTTGAGCATGGTGTCCTGGTTGTCTCTGGTGGTAGCTGATAGTGAAGTCAACTCTGGTGTCCAAAGCAACATCTGTGTAGCACTACTTTATGTCCAGGGAGTGCTCGTTGGCTGTATGACTGAACTTGCCAGGGAGAAACTCACTAATTTGCCAAATCTGGTGAGATACTGAGCCTCATGTTGTGCTCACACAGCCATCTTGGTCAAAAAATGTGTGGCCATTTGTGTTTTAAGAAAGACTTGCCTGGGCAAAATTGTGTTGCATGTCAGTGGTGGTTCAGTTCAAATCCTGGTACCACCAAGATGCCACTACTGGGCCTTTTGAGCATAACCTATAACCTCCATCTGCTCAGCAGCATTGTAAGCCACATTAGATAAAACTATCTGCCAAAGTAATGTCTCCATAACTGAATAAGAAGTCCAGTCTCCACTAGTATGAGACATTCAACATGACATGTAAATACACTCACAGACAAGTAGAAAAGCCTGGACAAATTTACCTTCCAAAACTATATTTTAATGATCACTGAAAATGCTGTTATTGTTGTTAGGATAAAATATATGACTCTTTCATATTTTTCTCATCCATGTCTTAAATCTGTGTTACACGGCTTTAAAACTTTTCATACACAACAGATGCATTTCTTACCAGAATAAGAAAAATCAGGAGTCGGGAGATCTCACAGAGTCTGCCATTGATGGCCTTGCTAGCTAGCACACTGTAGCAGATATTGTTCCCACACAGGATGAGCAGACGTGCCACGTTCTCCATATGCCATGGCTGTGGCATGACTAACAAATACATATAAACCAGATAACTGAATTTTCCGCAAACACGTTAAAAACCGAATAGATAATACAATTCTGCTCTCCAAGATTATAATTTAATACCCATGATCTCATTTATGATGGCAAGAACTGTGTCAGTGCTCCAGCTTTTGTTATCTGTGTTTCCATAGAGGAGGAGGATTGCCTTGGCCAAATCCCACAGAGCATTATGCACAACTGCACCATCCCGCACATCCTGCCAGCCTAGCTTCCCTGAGGAAGACAAGCAATAAGATAAAAAAAAAAAATGCAGATTGTATTTTACAGATTACATTGTGTGCAAATGAAATATCAAACTGGAACAACTGTTTCTAAAATGGGGGTGATTTGTGACAGCACCTATCATATACGGTCATGGGGAAAAGAAAGTACACCATCTTTCAATTCTATGTTTTATTTATCTGGGCCTAAATAACAATTGTGTTCTTTAACTTCTATAAAGAAACAACTAACCTCAGGTGACAACAAAGAAAGAGAACAGATTTCAATATGTAGTAATTTCTTCTGAAAAAGTAAACCAACATTCAGAACACAGGTGAAAAATTAAGTACACCCCTCACATTTTTGTAAATATTTTATTATATCTTTTCATGGGACAACACTGAAGAAATGACACTTTGCTACAATGTAAAGTAGTGAGTGTACAGCTTTTATAACAGTGTAAATTTGCTGTCCCCTCAAAATAACTCAACACACAGCCATTAATGTCTAAACCGCTGGCAACAAAAGTGAGTACACCCCTAAGTGAAAATGTCCAAATTGGGCCCAAAGTGTCAATATTTTGTGTGGCCACCATTATTTTCCAGCACTGCCTTAACCCTGTTGGGCACGGAGTTCACCAGAGCTTCACAGGTTGCCACTGGACTCCTCTTCCACTCCTCCATGACGACATCACAGAGCTGGTGGATGTTAGAGACCTTGCACTCCTCCACCTTCCGTTTGAGGATGCCCCACAGATGCTCAATAGGGTTTAGGTCTGGAGACATGCTTGGCCAGTCCATTTCCGAAGGGAGGGGATCATGCTCTACTTCAGCATGTCACAGTACATGTCACAGTAAACTACCCAGTGCCGGCAGCACTCATGCAGCCCCAGACCATGACACTCCCACCACCATGCTTGACTGTAGGCAAGACACACTTGTCTTTGTACTCCTCACCTGGTTGCCACCACACACGCTTGACACCATCTGAACCAAATAAGTTTATCTTGGTCTCATCAGACCACAGGACATGGTTCCAGTAATCCATGTCCTTAGTCTGCTTGTCTTCAACAAACTGTTTGTGGGCTTTGATACAGTGTGCGGCGTATGGTCTGAGCATTGACAGGCTGACTTCCTCTTACTTAATTCTAACAAGACAGAAGTACTTATACCACATTCAGCTAGAAGTAAGTTTTCTGATTACATAGTAACTCTGGATGGCCTTTCTGTTTCATCATGTGGAGCAGTAAAAGACCTTGGTGTGATTACTGACTCCAGTCTTTCATTTGACGCCCATGTAGATAATATTACTAGGATAGCCTTCTTTCACCTCAGAAATATTGCTAAGATAAGAAATATAATGTCACTACACAATGCAGAAAAATTAGTTCATGCTTTCGTAACCTCTAGGTTGGATTACTGTAATGCCTTACTGTCTGGACGTTCCAGTAGGAGCATAAACAAACTCCAGTTAGTCCAGAATACAGCTGCAAGAATCCTCACTAGAACCAGAAAATATGACCACATCACACCTATCTTATTCACACTGCATTGGCTCACAGTGAAATTTCGCATTTATTATAAAATACTACTATTGACCTATAAAGCGCTAAATGGTCTCGCACCACAGTACCTAAGCAAACTTTTGGTCTTTTATGATCCACCACGCCTACTTCGATCAAAAGATGCAGGCTATTTGTTGGTACCACAAACAGTGAAGGCTACAGCAGGGGGAAGAGCTTTCTCTTACAAAGCCCCACAGTTATGAAACAGCCTTCCAATTAGTGTTCAGGACTCAGACACAATCTCAGTGTTTAAGTCCAGGCTGAAAACATATTTGTTTAGTCAAGCTGTTTGTGAATATTTTTTTCCTTAGATAAAGGAGCAGATTTAGAGGTCTCACAGGCATAGTGTTGTGGTGAAATGGTGGTGGTGAATTCATACATTTAAAATCTATATCCTGAATTTATATATTTCTGTAAAGCTGCTTTGGGACAATGTCCATTTTTAAAAGCGTTATACAAATAAAACTGAATTGAATTGAATTTAATTGGGACAGGCAAGGTCCAAGGTTATGCCCTTTGGGTTCTCTGTTGAGATGAATGCAGGCTGATCAGAGATGTCAGGATCCTCTCATATTAACATGACTGGCATCAAAGTTCCTCCACAGGAGAGCAGGCCATTCAAGACAAAACCTCCTCATGCATATCTCAAAGTTTGGTCTCACTTGGTCTTCTGTGGTGAACTCAAAGAACAGCTCCCTAACACCGAAGCAAATCACACAATTTATCAGCCTAGCTGGAATCAATGTATAAGATAGCCACCCTTGCACCATGGCATGTGGCAGACATCACAGTGCTTGTCTGCAAGGTGTGAGTAGGCATCTCATTCAAGCTCATATTGAGAATCCTGGGTTTGTTGACTGCAGCCACAGCAGTGGTTCCCTTAGGCCTGTTGGAATTAGGGGACACTCAGAGATGGGTCATTAGCCTGCCTAGGAGCGGTTCCTAGGTTCCTACCCTAATAGAATTGACAATAGCCTTGCTGACCATCGTGTTTTTCCAACCTGTTATGACACACTGTCATATCCTGATCTGCATGGACAACAAAGTTATGGTCAGGTACATAATTCACCAAGGTGGCACAAGATCATGAAACACTCTCATGAAGCACTAATGGTCTGATGCCCTGGCAACTCACTAATGGGTGGACTAACTGTTACAGATGAATGGAGAGGTGGTCAACCAACCAGACTACTAGTATCTATAGGTTTGGCCCCTTGAAGCAGTAAGTAGCTTGATGACAGTGGCAGTCCAGGAAACAATCCTGAACACTAAAGTCCTTAGTACATGGCTCTCGGTTGGGAACTGTTCTAAAATAGTGTGCACTCCCTCAACTGTACCCAGTGCACTGCCCAGGTGCATTTTTACATGTGGTGGCCATTCTAGCTCATTTCTGAAAGGAGCCCGGTGTGGGAACTCCCCCTCATGTTGGAGAACCTTAAATCCTCTCTGTACAATCCCATATAGGATGCTGATCTGAAATGGGCATCATTAAACACAGACTGGGTGGATGGTTAAATAATTACTCCCATTGCCATGGGAAATACAGCTGAGACACATACGGTGTGGGCTGACTGAGGATGTGATGCTTAATGCGATCCAGTGTGAATTCCGGTGTGAGTTACAGCTAAACTTAGCAGAGCCCGTCATTTAAGATGAAAGATTAACAAGAAACTTCACACTGAGCATTTTTAGGCTATGGCACAGTCAAAACCAAAAGGTGTTGAAATGTTACCATCTGACTGCAGTGGGCCGAAGAGGATAAAAAGTAGACGAGCTTGGCTGATGATTGGCCAGGGTCTGAGGATGCACGTAAGCCAGAAATAAGCATCCCTTCTGTTTTTCCATTGATCAAACATGACACCTCTGCAGAAAAAACGGACCTCCAGCTCCAACCTGTGGCATGTACCTGACAACAAAATTTTCTTCTAATAAATGACTCGTGTCACTTACTGTAGTAAGAATGTGAAATAGCCAATCCTCTAAAAAAATAATAATAATAAAAATAAAAAAAATAAAATAATAATAATAATAATAATAATAATAATAATACAGCAATGAGTATGGGACTATATTCCCATCATTAAAATGAAGTATTTACTTAATTTAATCTAGAATCATAATACATTATGCTTTAACATTTACTATTTGCATAAATGATTTCTAATAGATTGCATAATTGATAGCCATCGACATAGACATACCTGGCTTGCTTGTAACAGCTACCTGTATTTTCCACTGAAGATGTGAGGTTTTACACAAAAAGTTAAATACACGGTTGCATTCCAGCTCATCCCAACCAGCTATCAGGGTCTATAGGGGTTTCAGTAAGATGTAAAACAAATGCGATGGAATACGGTCACAAAAACAGTACAGAAAATATGAAATTCCCTTTCTTAATGCAAAACATTTATACTCTGTGGCCACTGTACACTCTCCTTATAAACAAATGGTACATGCTACCATACCTTGTACATGGATCTATTTTTACTACAGTGAGGGGAAAAAAGTATTTGATCCCCTTGCTGATTTTGTACGTTTGCCTACTGACAAAGAAATGATCAGTCTATAATTTTAATGGTAGGTGTATTTTAACAGTGAGAGACAGAATAACGAAAAAAAAAAAAAAAACAGAAAAACGCATTTCAAAAAAGTTATAAATTGATTTGCATTTTAATGTGTGAAATAAGTATTTGACCCCTTCGACTTAGTACTTGTTGGCAAAACCCTTGTTGGCAATCACAGAGGTCAGACGTTTCTTGTAGTTGGCCAAAAGCTTTGCGCACATCTCAGGAGGGATTTTGTCCCACTCCTCTTCGCAGATTCTCTCAAAGTCATTAAGGTCTCGAGGCTGATGTTTGGCAACTCGAACCTTCAGCTCCCTCCACAGATTTTCTATGGGATTAAGGTCTGGAGACTGGCTAGGCCACTCCAGGGCCTTAATGTGCTTCTTCCTGAGCCACTCCTTTGTTGCCTTGTCTGTGTGTTTTGGGTCATTGTTATGCTGGAATACCCATCCACGACCCATTTTCAATGCCCTGGCTGAGGGAAGGAGGTTCTCACCCAAGATTTGACGGTGCATGGCCCCGTCCATCGTCCCTTTGATGCGGTGCAGTTGTCCTGTCCCCTTAGCAGAAAAACACCCCCAAAGCATAATGTTTCCACCTCCATGTTTGACGGTGGGGATGGTGTTCTTGGGGTCATAGGCAGCATTCCTCCTCCTCCAAACATGGCGAATTGAGTTGATGCCAAAGAGCTCAATTTTGGTTTCATCTGACCACAACACTTTCACCCAGTTCTGCTCTGAATCATTCAGGCAAACTTCAGGCAGGCCTGTACATGTGCGTTCTTTCTTGCGGCGCTGCAGGATTTCAGTCCTTCACGGCGTAGTGTGTTACAAATTGTTTTCTTGGTGACTATGGTCCCAGCTGCCTTGAGATCATTAACAAGATCCTCCCGTGTAGTTCTGGGCTGATTCCTCACCGTTCGTATGCTCACTGAAACTCCACGAGGTGAGATCTTGCATGGAGACCCAGACCGAGGGAGACTGACAGTTATTTTGTGTTTCTTCCATTTGCGAATAATCGCACCAACTGTTATCACCTGACATCCTTGGACAGCTCTTTGGTCTTGGCCATGGTGGAGAGTTTGGAATCTGATTGATTGATTGCTTCTGTGGACAGGTGTCTTTTATACAGGTAACGAGCTGAGATTAGGAGCACTCCCTTTAAGAGAGTGCTCCTAATCTCAGCTTGTTATCTGTGTAAAAGACACCTGGGAGCCAGAAATCTTGCTGATTGATAGGGGATCAAATACTTATTTCACTCATTAAAATGCAAATCAATTTATAACTTTTTTGAAATGCGTTTTTCTGGATTTTTTTTGTTGTTATTCTGTCTCTCACTGTTAAAATACACCTGCCATTAAAATTATAGACTGATCATTTCTTTGTCAGTGGGAAAACGTACAAAATCAGCAGGGGATCAAATACCTTTTTCCCCTCACTGTATATTTCTGCAGCACGCCCACGGTGTATATTATTGTCTGTTTGGTTACAGTTAACTGTTTATTGTTTTCTCTCAGGCACTGCCTAAAACTTTAGCAAGCAGAGTCAAATGAACATTTCCAGGCACTTTCCGAATGCAAAATCTGATCTATAACCCAGCCTACTTGCCTGCAAGAACACTCCATAGCAAGCAAAACCTTGGCACAAAGGTAGTGCATCACATCGCTCGATCATGAAACAGGGGATCTAGAGGAATTGAAAAACAGAAAATCATTCAAATGTGCAACATGACTAGGTGGTTGAGACATCTCATACTAACTTGTTTCAGAAATTAAAATAAAATCTAAGATAAAACAAAGGCAACCTGAGTAAACAAAAAAATACAGTTTTTAAAAGATAACATTACTTACTGAAGCAAAAAAGCTATCTAATACCAATTGGGCCTGTGTCAAAATGTATTTGCCCCCCGTAGTTACAAATTCCCCAAATCTATGAAACTGCATTCATAACGGTGTTCAGCTGGACTAGATGCAACCAGGCCTGATTACTGCAAACCGTGTTCAATCAAATAAACACTTAAATGGAACTTTTTCAACACTATGAAGTTGGTTAAAAGGTCTTACCCAGTAACACACTATGCCAAAATTGAAATAAATTCCAGAAATGATGAGGAAGAAGGTGATTGAAATACATCAGTTTGGGAAGGGTTATAAAGCTATTTCAAAGGCTCTGGGACTCCAGAGATCACTTATCTCCAAATGGAAAAACTCGGCACAGTAGTGAACCTTCCCAAAAGCGGCCGACCTTCCAAAATTCCTCCAAGAGCACAGCAACGACTCATCCAGGAAGTCACAAAAGAGCCAAGGACAACATCAAAGGAACTATAGGCCTCTCTTGTATCAATAAAGGTCACTGTTCCTGACTCTACTATCAGAAAGACACTGGGCAAACATGGCATCCATGGAAAAGTGACTTGCTATAGAGTGAACTAAATTCCCATGGTTTTGTGACCCTGATGTATCCTAAAGAGTGGTTATTGTCCTCACAATATAGGCTAACTAACAATAATGTAACAGGATTTAAAACATAGTTAATACAATTGATTCAAAAATAGATTTGAACAAAAAACCAAAAGCAAAATAAAAAATAGTAACCAAAGCAATGCAAAGACAATACACCAAGCAGACAGACCTGCCAAATCTACACTATTAGAAACATCTATACACTCGCTCATTCACGCAATTATCTCATCAGCCAATCATGTGGCAGAAACACAATGCATAATATCATGCAGATACAGGTTTCCATAGTCATTAGGGGCAGGTGGGACAGATCCCCACCTGTCACCATCAGTCATTCAACAAATCTCCTCATTCACAACTTCATATATTTTAAATTCAGTTGAAATACTAATAACCTCTTTTGAGTGACCAACATTTACAAAATGTTGTTATTTGCTATTTTGGTCAACTGATTTGGTCACCTTTCTAGATCTTGTTTGCACTTGTTTTAGCTGAAATTCACAGCAACATTTCTGAAGGACTGTCTCACTGAGTCTATATTTGACCCTACCTGTGAATAGGTGTTATAAATAAACTTCAGTCTTTCATTGGTTGGTAGTAACAGAGTGCATCTCTTGAACAGTAAACCTGTGAAGAAAGTGATATGATATTACCCTGGAAATAGTGTAATTATGTCATTAAGAACACTACATTTTATCACATGCAAAATTGCTTTGGCTGAAAAAACCTGAAATCATACCAAGGGATCTGAAATGATCAAGTATTGTGTTCAAGTATTCAGCTTCGGGTGATGTGCAGTGAAATTTCTGCAAAATCATCTGGTTCCTCCAGGCCAAAGTGGACAGGTGTCTCACTATGCAGTTACTGATGCTTTTTGATACCATGCTGAAAACACTGGCTTCTACAGCTAGAAAAATAATATATGGAAAGCTTTCAAATTTGAAAAAAATCATAAATTAGACAATGTTCTTGCATCAGATAGTGAGTAGATGAGCCTCATTTATCAAGCTAGATATGACTCGATTGATTCGTAAATCGTTCGTAGGAGTATTTACACAAGAAATTTGGTATTCATGAAAATCCTGTAAATCCAGAAAAAACATTCATATCCTGAGTGTGTAAATTTACACATTAGAAGACTAACTAACAAACTTCGATTTGATGACTTCAAATCATATAATTTACACGCATTACTTTTATACATAGATTAAAAAGTCACATTTAAACTTGATTATTTTTATTACGCTTAAAGCATTTAGCAGATGCTCTTATCTAGAGGGACTTAAAGAAGTGCTTCTGAGTCTCTAGCAAAAACACATCCTCATGCTAGTTCACTAGGTCAGGGACTAAGAGTACCATCAAGCACTTTTTTGTGAAAACCAGAAAACCAGTCGTTTTATATTATTGGGATAAACTAAAGAATATCAAAGTTAATATAATAAATAATATATAATATATTTACAGTATCTCACAAAAGTGAGTACACCCCTCACATTTTTGTAAATATTTTATTATATCTTTTCATGGGACAACACTGAAGAAATGACACTTTGCTACAATGTAAAGTAGTGAGTGTACAGCTTGTATAACAGTAAATTTGCTGTCCCCTCAAAATAATTCAACACACAGCCATTAATGTCTAAACCGCTGGCAACAAAAGTGAGTACACCCCTAAGTGAAAATGTCCAAATTGGGCCCAAAGTGTCAATATTTTGTGTGGCCACCATTATTTTCCAGCACTGCCTTAACCCTGTTGGGCATGGAGTTCACCAGAGCTTCACAGGTTGCCACTGGAGTCTTCTTCCACTCCTCCATAACGACATCACAGAGCTGGTGGATGTTAGAGACCTTGCGCTCCTCCACCTTCCATTTGAGGATGCCCCACAGATGTTCAATAGGGTTTAGGTCTGGAGACATGCTTGGCCAGTCCATCACCTTTACCCTCAGCTTCTTTAGCAAGGCAGTGGTTGTCTTGGAGGTGTGTTTGGGGTCGTTATCATGTTGGAATACTGCCCTGCGGCCCAGTTTCCGAAGGGAGGGGATCATGCTCTGCTTCAGTATGTCACAGTACATGTTGGCATTCATGGTTCCCTCAATGAACTGTAGCTCCCCAGTGCCGGCAGCACTCATGCAGCCCCAGACCATGACACTCCCACCACCATGCTTGACTGTAGGCAAGACACACTTGTCTTTGTACTCCTCACCTGGTTGCCACCACACACGCTTGACACCATCTGAACCAAATAAGTTTATCTTGGTCTCATCAGACCACAGGACATGGTTCTAGTAATACCATGTCCTTAGTCTGCTTGTCTTCAGCAAACTGTTTGCGGGCTTTCTTGTGCATCATCTTTAGAAGAGGCTTCCTTCTGGGACGACAGCCATGCTCATGCAGTGTGCGGCGTATGGTCTGAACACTGACAGGCTGACCCCCCACCCCTTCAACCTCTGCAGCAATGCTGGCAGCACTCCTACGTCTATTCTGCAAAGCCAACCTCTGGATATGATGCTGAGCACGTGCACTCAACTTCTTTGGTCGACCATGGCGAGGCCTGTTCTGAGTGGAACCTGTCCTGTTAAATCGCTGTATGGTCTTGGCCACCGTGCTGCAGCTCAGTTTCAGGGTGCTGGCAATCTTCTTATAGCCTAGGCCATCTTTATGTAGAGCAACAATTCTATTTTTCAGATCCTCAGAGAGTTCTTTGCCATGAGGTGCCATGTTGAACTTCCAGTGACCAGTATGAGAGAGTGTGAGAGCGATAACACCAAACTTAACACACCTGCTCCCCATTCACACCTGAGACCATGTAACACTAACGAGTCACATAACACCGGGGAGGGAAAATGGCTAATTGGGCCCAATTTGGACATTTTCAATTAGGGGTGTACTCACTTTTGTTGCCAGCGGTTTAGACATTAATGGCTGCGTGTTGAGTTATTTTGAGGGGACAGCAAATTTACACTGTTATACAAGCTGTACACTCACTACTTTACATTGTAGCAAAGTGTCATGAAAAGATATATTAAAATATTTACAAAAATGTGAGGAGTGTACTCACTTTTGTGAGATACTGTATATGTTGTTTTATATTTTTACTCGCATAGCAGTGAGTCAAAATAACTTCCACTTCTGCATTTCAGCCTTTACCCTCATTGTTCATTTCATGCTCCCAGCACTTGACCTTTTATGGAGTTTTGTGGGCGTCACTATGAGCTGTGATGGGAATGAGTATTGCACTTTACGGGTTATCAACATACACACAGGAGAAGAAAATCAGTGTTCCCAAAACTTGTGCAAATCCAGTGGTTTGGCTTACACAGACATTTACACACAACTTTACTAAAAGATTGATAAAGGAGGTAGCCATGACGCACCGAGCATACTCCCGTGAGACGAAGTGCAAGAAACAACATGGCTGCTCTCTGCTGCTAGATTTCCACACTCTCAGAAAGGATGTGTTAATATCCTACACACTTTTTGTGTTATTACTATTTGAACACGTTGTGTTAAATGATCCAATAAGTGTGTTAAAAAAGAAAAAAATTTCAAAAGTGACCAACACAACGCGTTAAATTACTGTCCAATCACACTGCAGACTGTGCTACCGACGACACTGTCCAACTCTGAACTCGCCTCAAAGTGAATGTTTGTTGCTTTGACCTTTTGATTGTGACCGTGGAGTCAGGGTCCTGAGGAGAGGAAACCAAATGACCACAGGTAAGTTAGCGTTCATCACTATTTAGTGTTAATGCTGCTGAAAATGCCTGGCAGGGTTTGTGATATTTAGGCAGGGAGCTCTCGAAAATGTATTCATTGTAAAACAGTAACTCAGCAAGTGATAATTAACTTTACCTATTGCGACGGCTTCAAAAGTGAACATCATGTACTGTTTCCTCAGTGTTGGCCTTACACTACTAGTGCCATGTTTATGTTGGCTGTGAAATATGGACTGAGGTTATTTTATAATTCTCTGGGTCTGCATCTTATCTGAGGCTCCGATTTAGGGTTAGTTAGTGATGCTAACCTAGACGCTCACCTGAGTTGATAACATTACTTTAGCATACAGCTCACGGTAATGTTAGATTCCCATTCCCTTTTTGAAAGTTAATGATAACGTAGCATTATAGCTATTCACAATGATGTAATACAGATAGTGGGTTAACGTTAACTACAAGTCTCAACTGTAGCAAGTGTTTTGGACAAGGCAAGCTGTAGTAATTAGCATTAGGAGGATGGGTTAGAGCCGTGTTTCTTCATGTATTCGGTGAATGTTAATGCTGGTTAACAAGTGCAGGTAATTAGGTTGTAATGCGTTCCACTATCTCTGTAATGTTGGTTGACTTAATTAGGTTTTGCAAAAAAATTGGCAGTGAGGTGCTAAAGGCTGTATATTTATTCACAAGTTAGCTAGATTTTCCTGGTGAGTCTACAGCACCATTTTGTTCATTAGGAAAGCGGAGGTCACACTTCCAAAATTACACAATTTGGGATTATGTAACGCAATTTCTCAGTTGAAGCCCAAAGGCATTTGTCCATATGTTGTAGTTAACAACTAAGCTTTTCAAATGGAAGGCAGTGGGACTCCTGTCTTCCCAGATAGTAGGAAGATTTGTAAGAATTAACTCCATTAACTCCAATTCTTACATCTGTCAAACATTTAAATGATTTTATTAAATGTCACCTGAATTTCATGCAATTGTTTGTTTATTTTGTGAGCATTTTAGTAGAATTTTAGCATACAAATGGCAGTTTAGGATCATTTTAGGGGGAAAAATATAAACACAGTATAAATGTACTAACACACAGCATGTGTTAAATGTACTAACACCCTGATTGTGTTGAAAGCAACACAAAATGTGTTGTCCTTAACTAGACACGCAGGTGTGTTAAAAATTAACACATGATGTGTTTACGTCATCAAAAGGTCAAGAATATCTTCTCCAACAACCTGGAAGAGCTTGAGGAATATATCAACCACAATTACTATACAGTGATGCTTGAAAGTTTGTGAACCCTTTTATTTCTGCATAAATATGACATTCAGACAAAACAATCAGATTTTCACACAATACAACAAGAACCGAATTAAACAAATAAGACAAAAATATTATACCTGGTCATTTACTTATTGAGGAAAATGATCTAATATTACATATCTGTGAGTGGCAAAAAGTATGTGAAAGTGTGTGACCCCTTGTGCAGCAATAACTGAAACTAAACGTTTCTGGTAACTGTTGATCAGTCCTGCACATCGGCTTGGTGGAATTTTAGCCCATTCATCAGTACAGAACAGCTTCAACTCTGGGATGTTGGTGGGTTTCCTCACATGAACTGCTTGCCTCAGGTCCTTCCACAACATTTCTGTTGGATTAAGGTCAGGACTTTAACTTGGCCTTTCCAAAACATTAACTTTATTCTTCTTTAAACATTCTTTGATAGAACGACTTGTGTGCTTAGGGTCATTGTCTTGCTACATGACCCACTTTCTCGAGATTCAGTTCATGGACAGATTTCCTGACATTTTCCTTTAGATTTCACTGGTATAATTCAGAATTAATTGTTCCATCAATGATGACAAGTCGTACTGGCCCAGATGCAGCAAAACAGGCCCAAACCATAATACTTCCACCACCAAGTTTCACAAATGGGATAAGGTTCTTATGCTGAAGTGCAGTGTTTTCCTTTCTCCAAACATACAGATGTGGCCATTGAAAATGTGCGTCAAAGGAAAAGAGATCCTGGGATTTCAAGTGGTATCACGCAGTATCATGTAGTATCACGTGCATGCTGTGGGCACAGGAAAGACAAGACCAGTAGGGGGCAGTTATGTTTCATTTGAACAAACAGCTTGCTAAGTAGATACAGTAGTTCTGTCAGGACATATACTGTATACAGCATACACTCTTTTACCAACCACATGGTGCTGTTTCTTGTACTGAAGCCCATGATCTGCTTGTGCTTGGCCCGCGGACCTGTGAACCTCTCTCAGAACCATTTTGCAAAAGCAGCAGAGCACATTAAACGTCGTCGAGCCTGAAAAAAAAATGGAATGTGTGGTCGGTTAGATTTAAGAAAAAAATATTACGTATGGTTTACATAAAAATATTACGTCTCTCATCAAAACTTATGCTAAACCTTTAAACAAGTTTCTAATTACAAGATTAATTATACAAAGTAAGAGTGTATACTTATATCTAAATATCTAACTATACAAAGTAAGCGTGATCACATAGTACAGGTACAATAACTATAGTATTTAAATTAACGTAGCTAAAATGTGTGTGCAAGAATAGCACAGTGGTAACGTCCTTTGTGTCAAATGCCAGTAACTGGGGTTTGAGCCTCAGCTCAGTTGGGAGTGTTGAATTAATGAGTGGGTTTTTCCAGTGTAGAAGGTCAATTTGTGTGCGCATGTGTAAATATGAATGTCTTTTCTCAAAGTAGTGTTGAGTGAATTCCATTTTCTCCTTTCTTTCCAATGGAAACTTTTGTTCTTTTCTTAGATTTAAAGTTTCACTATTAAAAAAAATGGTTTAAAGTGAACACAGAAGTCCACACACTGAAAAATAAGCTCACTGAATTTACTTAATTCAAATGCGTACATCAGTTCCATGTGATTTAACTGGGTTACATTAACAAAATTTGTTTTCGTACATCAAACATGATTTGATCATATACAGGTGCATCTCAATAAATTAGAATGTCGTGGAAAAGTTCATTTATTTCAGTAATTCAACTCAAATTGTGAAACTCGTGTATTAAATAAATTCAATGCACACAGACTGAAGTAGTTTAAGTCTTTGGTTGTTTTAATTGTGATGATTTTGGCTCACATTTAACAAAAACCCACCAATTCACCATCTCAACAAATTAGAATATGGTAACATGCCAATCAGCTAATCAACTCAAAACACCTGCAAAGGTTTCCTGAGCCTTCAAAATGGTCTCTCAGTTTGGTTCACTAGGCTACACAATCATGGGGAAGACTGCTGATCTGACAGTTGTCCAGAAGACAATCATTGACACCCTTCACAAGGAGGGTAAGCCGCAAACATTCATTGCCAAAGAAGCTGGCTGTTCACAGAGTGCTGTATCCAAGCATGTTAACAGAAAGTTGAGTGGAAGGAAAAAGTGTGGAAGAAAAAGATACACAACCAACCGAGAGAACTGCAGCCTCATGAGGATTGTCAAGCAAAATCGATTCAAGAATTTGAGTGAACTTCACACGGAATGGACTGAGGCTGGGGTCAAGGCATCAAGAGCCACCACACACACACGTGTCAAGGAATTTGGCTACAGTTGTCATATTCCTCTTGTTAAGCCTCTCCTGAACCACAGACAACGTCAGAGGCGTCTTACCTGGGCTAAGGAGAAGAAGAACTGGACTGTTGCCCAGTGGTCCAAAATCCTCTTTTCAGATGAGAGCAAGTTTTGTATTTCATTTGGAAACCAAGGTCCTAGAGTCTGGAGGAAAGGTGGAGAAGCTCATAGCCCAAGTTGCTTGAAGTCCAGAGTTAAGTTTCCACAGTCTGTGATGATTTGGGGTGCAATGTCATCTGCTGGTGTTGGTCCATTGTGTTTTTTGAAAACCAAAGTCACTGTACCCGTTTACCAAAAAATTTTGGAGCACTTCATGCTTCCTTCAGCTGACCAGCTTTTTGAAGATGCTGATTTCATTTTCCAGCAGGATTTGGCACCTGCCCACACTGCCAAAAGCAGCAAAAGTTGGTTAAATGACCATGGTGTTGGTGTGTTTGACTGGCCAGCAAACTCACCACACCTGAACCCCATAGAGAATCTATGGGGTATTGTCAAGAGGAAAATGAGAAACAAGAGACCAAAAAAATGCAGATGAGCTGAAGGCCACTGTCAAAGAAACCTGGGCTTCCATACCACCTCAGCAGTGCCACAAACTGATCACCTCCATGCCACGCCAAATTGAGGCAGTAATTAAAGCAAAAGGAGCCCCTACCAAGTATTGAGCACATGTACAGTAAATGAACATACTTTCCAGAAGGCCAACAATTCACTAAAAATGTTTTTTTTAATTGGTCTTATGAAGTATTCTAATTTGTTGAGATAGTGAATTGGTGGGTTTTTGTTAAATGTGAGCCAAAATCCTCACAATTAAAAGAACCAAAGACTTAAACTACTTCAGTCTGTGTGCACTGAATTTATTTAATACACGAGTTTCACAATTTGAGTTGAATTACTGAAATAAATGAACTTTTCCACGACATTCTAATTTATTGAGATGCACCTGTATTTTCAATAGCCTGAATAAAATGAACCTCTACCTGCACTGAGGATTAAACCCTGGTTGCTGGCATTCTGCAATAGCCACATTACCACTGTGATATTCTACAACTATTGTATTTTTACCCATGTTAATTTAAATACTATAGTTATAGTACCTGTACTGTACTAGTAATAGTCAAACATTTTATGTATTAATTGAAACATGTGGCAACATTTATAAATTGTGTTATTACAGAAAGAGCATGTTCACAACGTGATTTACACATCCTGACTATCACGGATAGTTATGTATTCGTGTCATTTTGTGCAGATGCAGGTTGTAATATTGTGTTTATGTTGTGTATGAATCTGATTAATCTCTTATAGGATGTGTTTAGGCGAGTTAATTAACCCGCTAGTAAAGTGATTTAGTTTACTGGTTTTCATTCACTCAGCTCATGGAGCTCAAGCAGGTAATTCCTGCTGATATTTATATTACTACTTTCCACCCCCACGTCTTTATCCCCACCACTTTTCAAAACAAAGTGACACCCATGTATTGCCTTAACCCTAACCCTCCTGTGTCCACTTCCTCACAATCCTTGTGGAGACAGGCTGACTTTGAACTGCAGGAAGGACGAGTTGTTAACAAGGCGAGGTTATGGTCTGTGGGGGTGAGGGTATTAACTCTGAGTGCTACAATAATGAGTGTATCTATATTTATTCACACACACTATATAGGGAATAGTGAGCGATTTTGGATACAGCATGACACGTCTGATTCACGTTGTGGAACTGATATACGCATTTGAATTAAGTAAATTCAATGAGCTTATTTTTCAGTGTGTGGACTTCGGTGTTCACTTTAAACCAATTTCTTGTAATAGTGAGACTTTAAATCTAAGAAAAGAACAAAAGTTTCCATTGGAAAGAAAGTAGAAAATGGAATTCACTCAACACTACTTAGAGGAAGGACATTCATATTTACACATGCACACATGAATCGACTTTATACAGTGAAAAATTTAAATACTATAGTTATGGGACTTGATCATGCTTATTTTGCATAATTCAATCTTGTAATTAGAAACTTGTTTAAAGATTTAGCATAAGTTTTGATGAGAAATGTAATATTTTTATGTACACCATACGTAATATTTTTTTCTTAAATCTAACCGACCACACACTCCATTTTTTAAAATGTGCTTTGCTGCTTGTTGCAAAACGGTTCTGAGAGAGGTTCACAGGTCCGCGGGCCAAGCACAAGCAGATCATGGGCTTCAGTACAAGAAACAGCACCGTTTGGTTGGTAAAAGAGTGTATGCTGTATACAGCATATGTCCTGGCAGAGCTACTGTAACTACTAGCAAGCCGTGTTTGTTAAAATACTGCATGATAACGAATGAAATCTCAGGATCCCTTTTCCTTTGACATGCATTTTCAATGGCCACATCTGTACATACAGTGCCTATAGAAAATCATCATACCCCTTTGAAATAGTCACTTTTTTTTTTATTACCGCCTAAAATCAAAACCCATTAAAACATTTTTTTTTGTTCCAGTTTTAATTACAGCCATCAGTCTGTTTGGATATGTCTCTATTAGCTTTGCGCACCTCGATTGGGGAATATTTGCCCATTCTTCCTTGCAGAATTGTTCGAGTTCAGTCACATTTTGTGGTGAGTGGCGATTGACTGCTGTCTTCAAGTCCATCCACAGATTTTCAGTTGGATTTAGGTCAGGGCTCTGACTTGGCAACTCAAGGACATTCACCTTCCTATCCTTAAGCCACCGTGTAGTTTTTTTTGGCGGTGTGTTTAGGGTCGTTGTCGTGCTGGAAGGTGAATCACCTGCCCATCTTCAGCTGTCTAGCAGAGGGCCACAGGTTTTCCTCAAGAATTTGGGTGTACTTGGCAGCATCCATTTTCCCTTCAATCCTGGCCAACTGCCCAGTGAAACACCCCCACAACATAATATTGCCACCACCATGCTTCACAGTAAGTATGGTGTGTTTTGGGTGGTGTGGTATGCTGTGTTTGGTTTTTGCCAAACACAACGGTTGCAGTTCAGTCCAAAAAGTTCAATCTTGGTCTCATCTGACCATAAAACCTTTGCCACATAGCATTAGAATCTTCCAAATGGTTTTCTGCAAAGCGCAAACGAAGAGGGTTCTTTCTTGTCACCCTGCCATACAGGCCAGCTTTGTGTAAAGTTTGTGAGATTGTGGTCATGTGCACAGACCGACCAGTCCTTCAAAGTTGTCATTGGCCTCTTGGTAGCTTCCCTGATAGTATCCTCCTGGCTCGGTCATCCAGTTTGGAGGGACGGCTCGATCTAGGCAAGGTGTTGGTGGTGCCATACACTTTCCACTTCTTAATAATGCTCTGAACAGTACTCAGAGGGATAGTTAAAGCCTTTGAAATCTTTTTGTATCCTTCTCCTAGCTTGTGCCTTTCCACAACTTTGTCCAGGGGCCCTTTTGAAAGCAAATTTCCAACCATGGTGTATTCTTTGGTTGCCCTGCACTACTAGTAATGGAATCATCATGGAACAGCTGGTTTTCTTATGAAATAATCAAAACCACTGCAGTTGATGTCAGGTGGGGGGCAATTAGCAGGCTATGGACTTTTTTCCTGTGTTTCCAAGGCATATCAAGAATCTGGCTCTCATTTGTGAAGCACAATTTAGCAGACTATTGAAAATTATATGGCTTAGATACCCTAGTCGTTTTTATTGGGAACCTCTGAATTTGCTATGTAACAATATACTGTATGTTCATCCTGTAGTGGTTTTCAGCTTTGTTTGCCCAGTCCATACAGGAGTTGTTTTATTATTATTATTATTATTATTATTATTATTATTATTATTATTATTATTATTATTATTATTAGTGTTGTGGCCAAAAATGCTTAACTTTGCTGCTGATTTTTCAAAATTTGTGATGCAACTTGCAGAGATTTTTGTGCTTTTTTTTTTTTTTTTTTTTTGCAGAAAACTACTTGAATTGGTGAAATTGCAATTGCACAAAATTGTTTTGCATGGTCTTTCACAGTGATGTTTGTTGGTAAATGAGACCTTTTAGCTGACTCGTTCAACGCACATAAATTGAAGAGGGCTTTGCCTTGTTCAAATGTGATGATAGTTTAGTTTATCGCGTTAAGTGGCCAATTTAAAACTAAAATGGAAATAAAAATCTATCTCAGATTTTACCTCGGGCCACCTCACAAGTCTCTCATTCGTGCACAAATGAACAAAACAGGGCATTTAATTACGAAATTAAGTTTTGAAAGACATAAAATACAACACATTCCATGCCTAGAGTGACATTAAACGTTACATGGGCAAAATTTATGAATAAAGATAGATTTATAGCGCTTACCTTTTCCTCAGCATCCGTCTGTCAGTTTGAAATCGGCGGTTACTGGCAAAATTAGCGCATGCGAAGTACTCCAAAAATCTGATTCTGCGCTGCTAACAGTTTAAAATTCAAAGAGAAGTCTCCTGCCTTCATTAAAAATCTTTCATTCACAAAGATATAATATTATAAATAATCACCATTTACTAAGCAAAATGTTTGGTAGTTGTTGTAAATTGCCCTTTTGCTACTATTTTTGCCACTGATGTATGACAAATAATATCAAAAGATAATAAAATTCAGACATTGATTAATTTACTTAAGTAAAATGTTTGATACATTTAGTAAATTTCCCATATTATATCCAAATGGCGTATATCTCAACAAAGATAAAATGACAGAAAGTTATCTGGATACCAGGGTACCACGTCTTCACAACGTTCTCAATGGGACTAGTAAGTGACGTTTTTTGAGAACGTGGCCTCAACGTTTCTGGCCGGTTAGGCAAGAATTATTATGGTTATAAAGTAATGTCACACTGACAAACGACTAGCTGGCGACGTCATCAGAACGTACTGTGTTTGCTGGGGTGTTGGTCACGCTGAAATTTTCAAAATAAAAAAGCTGACTATATTTGGTCAGACAAATTGGCATTTGGCAGAAGCCCTTATCCAGATCCACTTCCAGTTATATAACTGAGCAGTTGAGAATTGAGGGCGTTGCTCAACGGCAACGGCCAGACCAGCTGACCCACCCACCATCTAAAACCATCTGAACACCAGCTTTGCCAGGCTGGAAGACCATCTAAAACCAGCTACATCCAGCTTAAACCAGCAAAGACCAGCCAACCAGCCTAGTCCGGTTTTACCTGTTTTTTTTTTCAGTAGGGATGACTTCAAATTCACCACCACTACGCTTCCGACAACTCTTTCAATATCTATTTAAAAAACACTACAATTTGAAAATACTATAAATTGATAAATCCATAAGTTTGGAAAGTTTGAGTTGAAATAGTTTGCAGGAGCGCAAGTATAAACACAAGAGGCTGTAGTAGATGAGTTTTCCTGTTCGGCATCTTTTTCAAGACTCGTAAAAACTCAACAAAAATCACTGTGTTATGTATTACTGATGTATTTTATGTCGTAGTATAAAACGTGAACATATCTTGAGATTGTGTTAACCACAGACCATATTTCAGTCATTTAACCAAAAACCAACTCAAAAAGCCCATTGACTTCAGGACATAGATGTCGAGTACACAGAAAAATTAAGTCGAGATCACGAGAAAACAAGAAAGAAAAAATAATAATGCATGGCCACTTAGGGCTCCTGTACTTACCTGACAGGTGGTCTAATATTAAATCAAACACCTCAGCTGGCAGTTTCTCGAAGAATCCCTGACTGGACATCTTTTGGGTTTTGGTGTTACTGCAGTAACGTTTAACGGCACACCGGCGCCGTCTGGAGCTTCTACGGTGCGATATAGAAGTTGAGGTAAATGTCTTCATAATCCAACCTAATTTATTTAACAAGAACAAAAAAAAAGGGGGGGAGGGGGGTCACTTGGTCGAATTTCCATTAGCTAACATATTGAAGGTTCATTCTCGAGCCATGCTAGCTAGTTAGCAGTGACAGATGCTGCTCAGTGTTAGCTGGCTCACCTAAGCCTCGACTGTCGCTTGAAATTTTTTGTGACAGATGGTGAATAAATAAATTAATAAACAGACTACATATAATAATGGAAAATCACTCACTAAACTGTTGTGTTTGTTAGCTTCTGTTTTGTTTTTTGTTTTGTTTTGTTTTTTTAAACAGCAAAGTGCCTCAAAACTTCTGAAACTGCAGCAGAACCGCCAGGTTACTGATTTATTTATACTGCTCACGCGGGAGCGCGCCTCGCGCCTTCCTCTTCTTCTATGACACGAGTAATTATAGAACTTACTACTGAGTTTCCCGTCCCAGAAACCGAGATCAGAGGAGTCTTAGCAGCTTTTTTTTTTTTTTTTTTTTTAACGCATCCTCAAAAAGGTCTCTAAACATCGCCAAATTACGTCATGGACATATTTGCAAATTCATTTAATTGTTATGATTATTTGCATATCAAAACGTGCTACATGAAGAATGAAGATTATTTGAAAACACTTGAACAGAATAGAACAGAACAGAGATTTATAAGAATAGAAATTATGTAAGAAATAATAACACTCCAGACCGCACTGTTTTTACAAAAATAATCCACTTTATTCTTGCTTCTTAAAATAATCCACTTTAAAGCGCAGAAAAGATGGCGGCCGGGACGGTTGGCGAGATTCAAAGCTGAGAAATGCTAAATGATTTTCTAACCTTAAACGTTACAATTGATTAGTACAAACATGTGGAAATATCTCCTTTTGTTGTTGGCTTTAATGAGATAAGGATTTCGGACTTGTTGGTGTCACCTGTTGCCCAGTGTTTATCAGACTGCAGTTGCAAAAAAACCCAAAGATGACAGACAAAAGAACAAGAGACCAATGTAAAAGGATGCTTTCATTTACAACAGAAAACAGAGATTTAACGGACGATGTTATGGAGATTGTCAAAGCAGGTGATATGCATTCCTACACTCATTCCGACGGAGGAGTTGTCTCTCTTCCTGATTCAGCTCCGTGCACTCCGGTCACAAAGAAGGGGAAAGCTGAACCTACACTCTCCGAATTGCAAGACAACATTGTGAGACTTGTGGCTGAAAAAATAAAAGAGAATGCGGACAGTCTTGCAAGCTTGATAAAGAAAAATGCAGACACCATTGAAGCCTTAAAAGAATCATCAGAGTTTCTCTTCAACGAAGTTCAAGACATGAAAACAGTAATAACAACGGTTAAGAAGACAAATGATGATCAACAGAAGAGAATAACTGGTCTGGAGGACAGGTTGAACGAAATGGAACACTATCACAGATGATGGAACCTGAGGCTGTATGGTCTGCCAGAGCAAGAGGGAGAAGATGTTAAACAGCGTGTGATTGACATCTGCAAGACAGTCATTCAAGACTCTGGAGAAGTTCTGCGCTCCCAAATTGATGTAAGCCACAGGATCGGACAAAGAGAGGACGGCAAAACTCGACCGGTGATAACAAGATTCAGATCGACCAAAAGAAAGAGTTTGGAAATGAGCAAAGAACTCGGACTTCCTCAAAACAAAGAAGTTAAAGTTCAGCAAAGACTTGACCACAAAAGACAAAGAGACACGTATTAAACTTTGGCCACAAATTGAAGAGGCGCGAAAGCAAGGAAAAAAAGTTTTTTTCGTTGGAGCCAGAGCCATCATTGATGGTAAAGAAATAAGAATGTAATGGTGAAAAAAAGCTCTGATATGTCGTTGAGGAGAAGAATGATGGTCAACTTGTATGCCTTTCGTTAAGAAATTTTATTTTAATCTAAATTGCATCTAGTGACGTGCTAGGTCATACAGTAGGCCTATACCTAAACTTTGTTTGGATGTGGGGAGACAATATATGGATGTCTTATGGAAACAGTAAATCAGCGGGAGTTGCTATATTAAAGGGCTCCTTTCAGGGAAAAATCTTTAAAAAATTAGTTCATGACTCAGGAAGATGGATAAAATTAGTTGTTGAATTTATGGAGGATATTTTTATTTTAGATAATATATATGGTCATAATAATAGCCAAAGAAACTCACTTCATTTTGCTGAATTTGAAAAAATAATAAATGCCTTATTAAATTCTTTTGTTAATGCTAAACTAATATTTGGGGGTGATTGGAACTGCATAAATGACCCTATTAAAGACTGTCATCCTCAAAGATCATTAAGAAACACTTACGGAAAATTTAATAATCTCTGTTTGCACTTAAACTGTTTTGATGTGTGGAGACTAAAAAATCCACATCAAATCCAGTTCACTTGGAACCACAAAGATTTATCTAAGAGATCCAGGATTGATTTTTGGCTTATTTCAAATGATTTGTTATATAGTGTGGAAGAAACAAAAATAGAATCCTCTGTTTTTTCTGATCAAAGAAAAGAATTATCTAAGGAAAAAAGAATGAGACAAGACAGAATACTTAAGGAAATAATTTTTATTTATGAAAAGGATGAGCAAACGCCAGCTGATATTAATATGGTAAATGGTCTGCACTTATATAGCACTTTTCGACCTTTTTGTGGTTCACAATGCGCTTTACACTGTGTCTCATTCACCCATTCACGCACACATTCACACACCAATGGCAGCAGAGCTACCATGCAAGGCACCTTCCATCGGGAGCAACTTGGGGTTCAGTGTCTTGCCCAAGGACACTTCGGCACATGGAGTCATGTGGGCCAGGAATTGAACCACCAACCCTACAATCAGTGGATAACCCGCTCTACCACCTGAGCCACAGCCGACCCCAATATGTTAATTGAATTACAATCTGAATTGGATAATATGTATCAAAATTTGGCACAGGGAGCTTTCATTCTTTCTAGATGGAAATGGATAGAACATGGTGAAAGGAATACCAAATATTTTCATAATTTAGAAAAAAGAAATGTTAGTGTTAGCAATATATATATAAACTTAAAATTAATGAGCAGATATCCGAAGATCCTAAAACTATTTCTGATTTTGTGGAAGAATTCTATAAAAAAAACTATATTCTGAACAAAATAGACTTAGATCAAACTTTCTTTCTCATATAAAAAATGTTGCACAAGGTATTGATGAGACACAGAAAGAAGTATGTGATCAAGAAATATCCTTAGAAGAATTAAAAAAGAACATTAGTAAGTTAAAAGATAATAAATCCCCGGGGAATGATGGCTTAACAGGTGAATTTTATAAAGTATTCCAAGATTATATTTCTGAATTTTTGTTATTGGTTTTTAAGGACGCTATAGAAACCTGTAAGCTCCCCCCATCTATGTGCCAAGGCCTAATTACATTGTTACCTAAACCCAATAAGGACTGTTTGCTTCTTGACAACTGGAGGCCTATAACTTGAATTAATAATGATGCAAAACTGTTGGCTCACATTTTTGCACACAAAGAATAAAGTTATGTTTAGATACAATCATAGGTAATAGTCAGTCAGGCTTTATGCAAGGACGACATATTAGCAATAATATTAGATTAATCTTAGATTTAATTGATTATAAGGATTACATAACTGATAACAGTTACATTTATATATATATATATATATATATATATATATATATATATATATATATATAAAGCCTTTGATACTGTAAAACATAACTTTTATGAGGGGGCCGCAGGGTCCCCCTGTTTTATGCCTCGAGAAATACTAAATCGACGGATTTAGTATTTCTCGAGGCATAAAACAGGGAGACCCTGCGGCCCCCTTTTTATTTCTTTTAGTTATGCAATCAATGACTTTACATTTGCATAATGATTCTTTTCAAGGTATTAGAATTACGGACAGAGAAATTAAATGTTGTCAGCTTGCTGATACAGCTATCTTTTTGAAAGAAATATCACAGGTTAAGAAACTTATAGAGTGCTTTAATATATTTTCTGAAGTGTCGGGTTTATTTTTAAGCATTAAAAATGTACCCTTTTTCCACTTAAAGATAATGGTATTCCTTTTACCCAAATTGAAGGTATTCCAAATAGAGAGGAAGTAACTTATCTTGGTATCAATATTTGCAAAGATCAGTTAAACAGAGTACAATCTAATTTTCAACTCCTTATGTTGAAAACTAAAAAGAAATTTGATGTGGCTCATGAGGGATTTATCACTCAAAGGTAGGATTCTTTTGTCCAAAACCGAGGGATTGTCTCGTTTAGTCTATCCTGCTAAAGTATTAGATGTACCAAAATCCTTTCTTTAAAAAACTGATTCAACTCTACTTAATTTCATATGGAAAAACAAGCCTCACTATGTAAATAAAAATATTTTATGTAATTTGTATAATCAAGGAGGTTTGAATGTGCTTGATTTTGTTACATCTAATACAATTCTCAAGTTGAACTGTATTAAACATTATATTAAACATAAAGATATATGGTATATGGTATATAATTCCAAATCTTATTTTTGAAAAAGTTGGAGGCATAGACTTTCTTATGAAGTGTGATTTTGAGGTCAACAAACTCCCCATTAAGTTATCTAATTTTCATAGACAGGCTCTTTTATATTGGATTCTTATATACAAACATAATTTTTCTCCCCATGGGCAGATAATTTGGAATAATAAATATGTTAAATATAAGAACAAATCAATTTTCTATACTAATTGGGTTAGAAATGATATTCTAATGGTCTCACAGTTGATAAATAATGAAAGATATTTACTTACATATAATGAATTTTTAGAGAAATTTGGTATTCCAATACCTCCGCGTGAATATAGTATTGTAATTGATGCAATACCAGCTGGATTTGTGAGGCTTTTAAAGGGCTTTAGTGAATCTAAACAATCAACATTTAAAAAAGAGATATTATTAAACAGCATTGATATCAAAGATAGAAAATGTAATAATAAATTTTTTAGATGTTTGATTCATCACCCCGAAACACTTCGTTGTAAGTACTTCTGGAATAACCATTTTGAGAATATCAATTGGAAATTGATTTGGACTTATAATAACAAATTCTGTGTCACAAATAAAGTTAGTAAAGTTTACTTTAAAATTACATATAATTTATCCAACTAACCAGTTTCTCAAGAGATACAAAGCTGATCTCTCTGAATTTTGTGTTTTTTGTGGAATGGATGTAGAGACTGATTTGCATATTTTTTTCGAATGTATATATGTTCAATTTTTCTGGTTTGATGTTGAATATTTATTTACTATGTTGAGTGGATCTAAAATTAATATAAGAAAAAAAGATGTTATATTTTATTTTGATAAAAAAGATATGGATAAGAGTCACATTCTTATGCTAAATCTTCTAATACTATTAGGTAAGTTTTACATACACAAATGTAAATGGTCAGAAAGGAAGCCCAATATCTCCCACTTCAAAGTTGATTTGTGGATTTACTTTGAAACTCTTCAAGGTCTTTAAAACAACCAGAACTATGGACACGCTCAAAGAACTATACTTCTCTTTTCTATTGTGATTATTGTTGTATACTCTCCTTATACAACAATAATCACAATAGAAAAGAGGAGTTTAGTTCTTTGAGCGTGTCCATAGTTCTGGTTGTTTGAAAGACCTTTTTTTTCTTTTTCTTCCAGAAAACGTGAACACCACATTGTTTATTCCTTTGAATGTTAATTGTTCAGCGTACAATACAATAAAATAAATAAATAAATAAAAATCCACTTTATACTTGCTATCCCATGATTCCTTGCACGGACTATGGTCGCGACTTCCGGTTGCTTGTTGTTATTCACTTGGCACTGGCGAAGTTAGCCAATAGTATGTTCCTGCACGTGGATAATTATGAGTATGTTTTTTTATAATGGGGCAACAGCAGTGGAAATGATACTGAGGTTAAAACTGAGTTTTACTGCAGATTTTTAGTCTTGCATGTTAGGACACATGACAGAATTGATGTAAAGTCAGTAATACTTTGAGCTTATTTAAGTGAAACAAGCATTTCATAACAATAGTATTTTTCAAACACAAAACCCCTGTGATCATGGACAGGTATCTGGTGAATTAATGTAAAAGGGTATTTGGCCAAGAAACCTCTGTGATCACGGACAGGTATCTGAAGTTATATCAGAATTAATGTAAAACTCCTGTGATCACAGACAGACAGCTATCTGCAGCAAATGGCTTTTCTTTCCTAACTGCGCATGATCGTTGACCTATGCAGATTCTCAAAATAGGCCACGCCTACTTGATGATGCAATGTTGCTGTTGCTGTCCTGAAACCCCTGGAAAAAATGTGCTTGCCATTTCAGGACCCTGCAACCAAGGCAGTATTTCCACCAAATACTAACTACTTATAGTTTTAAAGGTTTATTACACCAAAATACTACTTTCTCTCTTGCAATTCAACTTGGTCGCTAAGAGCTGCATGTTGAGAAATTTGTGTGACTAATTAGCATAATTATCTCATCAAGTAAAATAAAGAAGGAATCATATGCTATGGCCTTTTCAGTCATTAGATCTCAACCACATATTTTAAAGTACAGGGGCAAGACACAAGGATGACTCTGGGGGCAGACTCAAGATTGTGTATATTTTATAAAATAATAACAGTTGAACAAATGGGGTTTTTGTGTGTGTGTGTGTGTGTGTGTGTGTGTGTGTGTGTGTGTGTGTGTGTGTGTGTGTGTGTGTGTGTTCATCAGCTGCCACATGGACAGAACTTCTGTCTTCACCGACTCCTGAGAGACAAAGAAAGAAAGAGTGAGAGAGAGAAGTGAATGAAATAAGGCACATTTACTTGAACATGTTCATCTCTGTTATTTAAAATTTCATATTTATAAGAGCTTAGTGACCACAGAGCACACGTATACACACACACACACACTATATACTATACATAAATATTTAATATATATCAATCTTCATGCCAATTAATGTTCATATTACTGTTATTGTGTACTGTTCAAAGACTTGTGAAAATTGTATTTTGATGCTTTGGGAACACTGTTTCTTGAAACTTTCATGTCAGTAAAGCCCCTCTGAATTGAAAAAAAAAAATGAATAGAGAGATATGCAAGAAATCCAAATATAAATAACATGTTATTGACATGACTTTTCCTGACCCTTAAATATTTAAAGCCCAGATTGTAAAGTATGTAGCAGCACTACCTACCAAATAAAAGTTCTCCCTTCTTTCCTCAGTTGTTTGTGTATCCCTCTATTAAATTCCTCCACTTCATTGAAATAGTAAATGGAGAACATAATCACTGCTGGGTTAACAGGAATACTGTTAATGCTTAAAAAAGAAAGGATACATTGGACATTGTGTAAAAATGTTCTACTCTTACCTGTAATGATAATCAGGACCAGAGAAGAAGACCTGCTCAGCCTCCTTCAAAGACAAATTCTGCAGCACAACCAGGCCATACAGTGGGGGAAAAAAGTATTTGATCCCCTGCTGATTTTGTACGTTTGCCCACTGACAAAGAAATGATCAGTCTATAATTTAAAGGTAAGTGTATTTTAACAGTGAGAGACAGAATAACAACAAAAAAAATCCAGAAAAACGCATTTCAAAAAAGTTAGAAATTGATTTGCATTTTACTGAGTGAAATAAGTATTTGATCCCCTATCAATCAGCAAGATTTCTGGCTCCCAGGTGTCTTTTACACAGGTAACAATCTGAGATTAGGAGCACTCTCTTAAAGGGAGTGCTCCTAATCTCAGCTCGTTACCTGTATAAAAGACACCTGTCCACAGAAGCAATCAATCAATCAGATTCCAAACTCTCCACCATGGCCAAGAACAAAGAGCTGTCCAAGGATGTCAGGGACAAGATTGTAGACCTACACAAGGCTGGAATGGGCTACAAGACCATCGCCAAGCCACTTGGTGAGAAGGTGACAACAGTTGGTACGATTATTCGCAAATGGAAGAAACTGTCACTCTCCCTCGGTCTGGGGCTCCATGCAGGATCTCACCTCGTGGAGTTTCAATGATCATGAGAACGGTGAGGAATCAGCCCAGAGCTATACGGGAGGATTTTGTTAATGATCTCAAGGCAGCTGGGACCACAGTCACCAAGAAAACAATTTGTAACACACTATGCCGTGAAGGACTGAAATCCTGCAGCGCCTGCAAGGTACCCCTGCTCAAGAAAGCACATGTACAGGCCTGTCTGAAGTTTGCCTGAATGATTCAGAGGAGAACTGGGTGAAAGTGTTGTGGTCAGATGAGACCAAAATCGAGCTCTTTGGCATCAACTCAACTCCCCGTTTGGAGGAGGAGGAATGCTGCCTATGACCCCAAGAACACCATCCCCACCATCAAACATGGAGGTGGGAACATTATGCTTTGGGGGTGTTTTTCTGCTAAGGGGACAACTGCACCGCATCAGAGGGACGATGGACGGGGCCATGTACCGTCAAATCTTGAGTGAGAACCTCCTTCCCTCAGCCAGGGCATTGAAAATGGGTCGTGGATGGGTATTCCAGCATGACAATGACCCAAAACACACAGCCAAGGCAACAAAGGAGTGGCTCAAGAAGAAGCACATTAAGGTCCTGGAGTGGCCTAGCCAGTCTCCAGACCTTAATCCCATAATCCCATAAAATCTGTGGAGGGAGCTGAAGGTTCGAGTTGCCAAACGTCAGCCTCGAGACCTTAATCACTTGGAGAGGATCTGCAAAGAGGAGTGGGACAAAATCCCTCCTGAGATGTGTGCAAACCTGGTGGCCAACTATAAGAAACATCTGACCTCTGTGATTGCCAACAAGGGTTTTGCCACCAAGTACTAAGTCGAAGGGGTCAAATACTTATTTAATTCATTAAAATGCAAATCAATTTGTAACTTTTTTTTGAAATGCGTTTTTGTTGTTATTCTGTCTCTCACTGTTAAAATACACCTACCATTAAAATTATAGACTGATCATTTCTTCATGTTGACCTATCCTTTTTAACAGCAATATAGTCATTTCAGGTGAAACTGAAGGCTAAATCCATGAGTAAATTTTCAGAGCTATTTATTGTTTAAACAATCTAACAGGACATACCTGGGTAAGTGTAGAATTAAATTTGTGCCAAAAGTATTGAACATAACTTTTCGAGAAATTAATAAATATACAATGAGAAAGAAGAAAAACACTCTGAAATTGACAAGAGTGAACTCTGAAATTGACAAGAGTTTTCATTTATGCCTTCAAACTTTTTGTTTACGCTCCACAAGTTTACGTTCGCCATTCTGGCACAAATTTCTCGTGTGGGTGGGGCTTAACAGTGACTTACTCTCATTGGCTAATGAGATTTGGCTCGACAGCTCAAGTGTCCAGCTGAAGAGGAGGAGGATGACGTTGATGATGACAATAATGATGATGCATCATGCCGCCCCTGAGAGCTCATCCCGAAAAAATAGTCGTATGAGACTAACAAAACCTGAAATATTAACTACGAACTAATATACTGACTGAATAAGTAATTTCCACTACAAAGTACAAACACTATAACTGTACAGAGAACTGCTTCCAGAACACTATCCAAAATTCATGACACTGAAGTCTCTACTTACTGATCAGGGAGATGTCCATCCAAATCTCTGTCAGAGTGTTCTTCTTTTTTCTTGTTGTACAACCCCAATTCCAAAAAATTTGGGACGCTGTGTAAAATGTAAATAAAAACAGATTGCAATGATTTCTAAGAAACCCATATGTTATTCACAGTAGAACATAGAAAACATATAAATGTTTAAACTGAGGAAATGTACCATTTTATGAAAAAAATAAGGCAATTTTGAATTTGATGCATGTCTCAAAAAAGTTGGGACAGGGGCAACAAAAGGCTGGAAAAGTAAGTGTTACTAAAAAGAAACAGATGGAGGAACATTTTGTAACAAATTAGGGTAATTGGCAACAGGTCAGTAACATGATTGGGTATAAAAAGAGTATCTTAGAGAGGCAGAGTCTCTCAGAAGTAAAGATGAGCAGAGGTTCACCAATCTGCATAAAAACTGCATCTACAAATTGTGGAACAATTTCAGAATAATGTTCATCAACGTAAAACTGCGAAGACTATGAATATCTCATCATCTACAGTACAGAATATCATCAAAAGACTCTGAGAATCTGGAGAAATCTCTGTGCGCATGGGACAAGGGCGAAAAGCAATATTGCATGCCCATGATCTTTGGGCCCTCAGGCGGCACTGTGTTAAAAACAGGCATGATTCTGTAATGGAAATCACTGCATGGGCTCCAGAACTCCAGAAACACCTCCAGAACTCATTGTCTGAACACAGTCCGCCAAGCCATCCACAAACGCAGGTTAAAGCTCCATCATACAAAGAAGCAGCCATATGTGAACATGATCCAGAATCCAGAGATCCAGAAATGCCACCATCTTCTCTGGGCCAAAGCTCATTTAAAAGGGACTGAGGCAAAGTGGAAAACTGTTCTGTGCTCAGACGAATCAAAAATTGAAATACTTTTTGGAAACCATGGACCCTCTGGACTAAAGAGGAGAGGGACCATCCAGCTTGTTATCAGCACTCAGTTCAAAAGCCTGCCTCTCTGATGGTCTGGGGCTGCATTAGTGCTTATGGAATGGGCAGCTTGCACATCTTTGGCATCTTTGGCATATCATGAAATGAAAAATACGACAAAGAAGACCCAGGACTGTTGAGCAGCTAGAATCCTGTATCAGACACGAGTGGGACAACATTCCTCTCCCAAAATTCCAGCAACTGGTCTCCTCAGTTCTCAGACATATACAGACTGTTGTTAAAAGAAGAGGGGATGCTACACAGTGGTAAACATGGCCCTGTCCCAACTTTTTAAAGACGTGTTGCTGCCATCAATTTCAAAATGACCTTATTTTTTTTTCCTTAAAATGGTACATTTCCTCAGTTTAAACATTTGATGTGTTTTCTTTGTTCTATTGTGAATAAAATATGGGCTTATAAGATTTGCAAATCATTGCATTCTGTTTTTATTTACATTTTACAGTGTCCCAACTTTTTTGGAATTGAGGTTGTATATTTCTGTTCATTCCTTGAAAACTTATGTTCAATGCTTTTGGCACACATTTAATTCCATAGGTACACTTTAATTCCATATGAAGCACGTGTCAGTCACATGTTCCAATATTTTTGCTTGCTTACAAATTGGGTGGTCTGATACAAAATGTGCTATGTTCTATGTTGTTTAACAGATCTACATGTAAATACCAGGAAATAAAAGCTGAAATTCTAAGCTTATACAGCAAAAACAACTTAATTGGCCTTGCTGTTCCAATAGTTCCAGAGGGGATTGTATGTAACAGTAGTGCTGCTACAGGAAATTAATTAACACCTTCTGATTTGAGAATTCAGCTGTGCTGTGGTATAATTATTGTAATCAACACATATTCTCTGTTTAAATACTATGTAAGTAAAACCCACATCCCTGACACTTGACAAAAACAGAACATAAACCATAAAACTATTTTCCCTGGCCTAAAACATTTATATTATGAAGTAAGTCTTAGGTCCTTCATAAGTGCTGCCTTTAGAAGATATTACTCAGAAACATTACATTAACTTCCCCTGCTGTTCTGAAAACAGCCAGGTTTTGTTTTTTTGTATGAAGTTTATACTTAATATACTGAATTGCTGTATTAGGCATATCAAAAACTGAATGGCTGGTCAATTTATTTTACTGAACCCAGAAACCTTAGATAAAAAACACGTTTCTGCACTTGAGGTCTACAAACCTGATGTTTGTCTTAATTGATTGACTCTTGACTACCTACCCATTTCCGTTACCAACAAGAACTACTATGTGCTAACTAGCATATTGATATCCTTATTGTGAAGCATAACCTTATAGACATTTAGTATAGAATTCAGATTATTGAATATAAAATTTACATTTTTGCCGAGTCTTGGTTTTAGCCAATGCTCCATCTTAGGGAGTTTCTCTGTTTACTTATTTAAAAAATGTCATATGTCCACCAGAATTGAGCAAAGTTTCATACACAGGTTTTTTTTTTTTTTTTTTTTTTTTTTAAATGGGATATTGTAATCTAAACAGAACATGTTATTCATGATGGGAGCACTGAGTAGGTTTCCTCTTATAGGGAACGCACATCAATCACATCAGTGAAAGGTATAGCCCTGTACAGCATTGTTCAGTGGGCGGCAATGAAAATAAATGGGCATTGATAGTCCAGGCAGAGCCTTTCTTTCAGATGGCAACGTTGGCGTGGCTCTTCCGCCTAGCTGTGGAATGAATGAAACGAACAAAAGCACAATAATTTGTTTATCTAAAGAGCAAAGCTCAACAGTACAGAAAGTAGCTGGTGATGTTACAGAGTGCATTCAGTGAGAGGTGGACACACTCTACATCTGTCCCCACAGGCTGTGTTACCGGTAAGAGCTATATAATCTTATTATTTTTAGTATCATTACTGTAGGATAGGTGTTTTACTAACCTGTATTATTTTCATCATTGTATGTAATTGTTTTTTAAATAGTATTTATTGTGTACACTATATTATTATGTTGTTTGCTTTTTACTGTACTGCTGGACTGGATTGTCATAACAGCATATTTACCACTTATGGCACTGATGTGTACACCCATATTTTATCATAATTTGACCATATTTTTTGGTCTAGTTAATGAGGTATCATCCAGATAATAGTTTCAGTATGCAATGTGCTAAAGAAAACCAAGTTATTTATAATCTGCATGTTCTCTAAGTCTTGCAAAAAGGCCATTTTTGGTTTGGTATGTCCAAGTTGGACACAATGGGTTGTTTGTATTCTGTTTATCACTGTGAGGATTATATGGAGCTTTTCACATCTAAATCAGGGCTTCGGAGAGTCTCAACATACGGAAAAATGACTCTGGCTCTCTAATGTCTTTTTCTTTTTGTCTCAGTATTAAACTTTTGTTTAATCTGATTAGCTTACCATTATCCAGTCTTAGCCCATATGGGCAAACTAGGAAACTGCCCACAGCGGCACATGTGTAGCCCACTCATGAGCTTATTTATGGTAGACTATTGGACTATTGTGTACTGTGTGTGTTGACATGAATGATAACGAGACTGTGCACGTAGGGAGATTCATGCTGGTGTAGATTGTTTTGTGAGCTAAAAATTAGGTTTATTGTGGTACTATTATTTAAGCAGGTTTTTAAGCAGGCTGGTGCTTTTCTTGTGTACTGAATGGTGCATTAGAAAGCTCACAGGCCTCAAATGGGATTTATTGATCTTATTGGTTTTAACATATGTTTATAATATTTTTTCTAGGGGATTTGGACAAGATTATTTGACAGGATTTGGTCCTAAACTAAAATTGCAATGTAAATGAAATCCTCTGCTGACCGAAAACGTATTTTCATATATTATTACGTAAATTTCATTTGAGTGCTTTGAAGAATAAAATGAACATCCTTCTGCACATTTAATATTTTTTTCTCTGCTTTACAGTCTTGTGCTTACAGTTGCTGGTCCTACACACGAGAGGACAAAAACACCTGAGGCTTATCACTTGAGTCACTTTGACATGCTGTCAGTAACGGACAAGATTGACTGAACACAGACTCAGCAGGGAACTGAACTTTGAAAGATTTTAACATTTTCTCAATTAATGTCACTAAACTTTACACAGCAGTGATGGGAACCATGGCACAACAGTTCCTAGGCTTCTTCCTGGGTCTCCTGGGCCTGGTCGGCACTCTGACATCAACGGTGCTTCCTCATTGGCGCCAAACAGCTTATCTTAGCACCAATTTTATCAGCGCTTCATACTATATGAAAGGTCTATGGATGGAGTGTGTTAGCCACACAGCTGGTATTTATCAGTGTGAATTCCATCGATCAATGCTTTCTCTGCCCAAAAATCTGCTGGCTGCCCGGATTTTAATGGTGCTCTCCTGCACCACCTCGGTTTTAGCCGCCATAGTTTCAGCTGTGGGCATGAAATGTACCCGCTGCGCCCACCAATCCCATGCCAAGGGCTCCATAGCTGTGAGTGGAGGTTCATGCTTCGTCCTGGCTGGCGTTTTCTGCCTTATCACAACATCCTGGACAACCTGTGATGTCATCAAAGATGCTTATGATCCCTTTTCTACTGCTGGGATGAAATATGAGATCGGCCTGGCTGTGTACATCTCTTTCTCATCAGCTATTTTCAGTATTTGTGGAGGTGGGATGCTCTGTGTGGCATCATGGGATGTAAGAAATTATGTAAGCCACAAGGTGGCAGACCCACAGGTACCAAGCCCAAATAAACTACAGCATCATGCAGCCTATCAAGCAAACGCTGCCTTTGAAAGTGATCATTCATCATCACCAACTTTTTCGGTGATGTGATAGCATAAAGTAGTATTAAAAGTAAAACTTGAAGTAAAAGTACTGGCAAAATTAAACAGCACTCAGTAATACTATTTTTGAGTGAAATGGCAGTGAATATGGACATATCTGCATGGCCACAAGCTTTATTCTTTAATCTGAACTTTAATCTGAAATTGCAGAATGTAGTATTAATAAAATATTTACATTTTTATTCTTTCTGTGACAGCAAGAGAAAATATACTAAAAATAGTTTTTATTTTACTACAACAGCTTTCTATAAGCTAAAATATATATTAAAGAAGGAAACCATATTTTTTAAAGAATAGCAAAAAATCTCCCATAATGATTAAACTAATAACCTAGCTAATTATGATTAAGCAACAATGGATATAACTACTGAGTCTATTGGATATTGGTGATAAAAAAAAAAAAACTCCTTATCATTTATGATGTGCTTGTGTGGTAACTAGGGGTGCAATGACACAGCTTATTGTATTTTATCATTCAATATGAGGCTCTGTTCAATGGGTCTGCGTGATAGATAGATAGATAGATAGATAGATAGATAGATTGATTTTCGAAGGGCTTAGGTGCTGTCTGGGTTCTGGTTGGTGGTGGTGGTTGGGGGTTTGAAATTATTCAAAGGAAATTTTAAGTTGTTTTAAGTTTTTTTCAAGTTGTTTTTGACCATTATCCTTGGTTAGCAGCACTTATAGTCAAAAGTCTATTAACTTCACCAAATAACATGTTTGAGATTTAATGAAAATATGTGTATTACCTTAACGTGTACACATAGGAAGAATAAACATGTTGAAATACATATGTAAATATTGTGTAAATGCAACCAAAGGGTATAATGGAGACAATATTTTTTATGTATTTCAACATTTATTTCTTTTCTGAAGCGGTCAGCACCTGTTTTACCTAATAATCCTATGGAGTAGACCGGTAGACCGTGTTTTCAAAAACTGCTTTTGGGACTCGCTGAACTGCATTTTGGAACAACGTTTTTTTTTTTTTTTTTTTTGTGTGTGTGTGTGTGTGTGTGTGTGTGTGTGTGTGTGTGTGTGTGTGTGTGTGTGTGTGTGTTTTAAATGAAAAAACACTTTGACCAGCAGTTTTCATCAGATAGTCAGATAGAGATGCTATGTGTGAACACAGCCTAACTTTGTTTAGCTACCAAGCCATGTTAGACAATAACATTAGCTCAGCCAAGGTATCTTTATGTAGAGTCTGCTAACTAGCTTTGCTGTCCAATGTAACCTATTCATTACATGAACAGCTATATAAGTTAGCTACTGTAGTTTAGCAATTTCTTAGTTGTAAAATAGGCTACATTAGTTAAATCTTTTTTCTGTCTGCTCTCACTGTTGTTAACATCCACAAGAATTATTTCCTAACAAATTTTTTTGTAACTTACTTATCCGAGTCGATGGTTGTAACCACCATCCTGAGGTGACCGTACAAAGAAGCATCCAATTAGCTGTTTGATTTGCTTGGTGATGAGCATCTGTCACACACCAATCACACAAATGTTCGTCCAAACACTGATTGCTGATTGGAAGGTTGTTGCTGTTGCCAATTTACCTTTCCATTTGAGATCAAGCCACCATGCCTAAGCCTTTCTATGGTAGGGAAAGCCCTGACAGATACAATGCTGTGAAAAAGTATTTCTTCTGGTTTTGTGTATATCTCATACTAAACCTGAGTAAACACAAAATACAGTTTTTAAATGATATTGTTATTTATTGAAGCAAAAAAAGTTATCCAATACCAACTGGGCTTGTGTGGAAATGTATTTGCCCCCTTAGTTACTAATTCCCCAAATCTATGAAACTGCTTTCATAATGGGGTTCAGCTGGACTAGACAAAACCAGGCCTGATTACTGCAAACCCTGTTCCATCAAATCAACACTTAAATAGAACTTTTCCAACAGCATGAAGTTGGTTAAAAAGTCTTACCCAGTAACACACTATGTCAAAATTTAAAGAAATTCCAGAAATGATAAGGAAGAAGGTGATATATATATCCATCTGGGAAGGGTTACAAAGCTATTTCAAAGGCTCTGGGACTCCAAAGGACCACAGTGAGAGCCATTATTTCCAAATGGAAAAACTCGGCACAGTAGTGAACCTTCCCAGAAATTCCTCCAAGAGCACAACAACTACTCATCCAGGAAGTCACAAAAGAGCCAAGGAAACATCAAAGGATCTACAGGACTCTCTTGCATCAATAAAGATCACTGTTCATGACTCCACTGTCAGAAAAACACTGAGCAAAAATGGCATCCGTGAAAGCATGGCGAGGTGAAAACCACTGACATTAAGGCTCGTCTGAATTTTGCCAAAACACACCTTGATGATCCTCAAACCTTTTGGGAAAATGTTCTGTGGATTGATTAGTTGAAAGTGGAACTGTTTGGAAGACAGTTGTCCAGTTACATCTGGCGTAAACCAAACACCGAATTCCACAAAAAGAACATCATAGCTACGGTCAAGCATGGTGGATGATAGGTGTTGGATAACTTTTTTTTGCTTCAATAAAATAAATAAAAACTGTATTGTGTGTTTACTCAGGTTGCCTTTGTTTTATGTTATATTTCATTTGAGGATCTAAAATGATATATAAAAATATTAAGAGATACGTATAAAAAAAAGAAGAAATCAGAATGGGTTAAATACTTTTTCACGGCACTGTAGATAGATGGATGGATGGATGGATGAGTACTTTATTGATCCCTGAGGAAAATTGTTTTGTTGCAGCAGTACAATAAACAACATAAATTACAAGAACACTGACTATGCACAGACAGCACCAATCACAGTACCCATACTTAGTTAACAAAATTAAGTAAAATTTAAATTAAGATGCTAAGTATTGACAAAAGCAAGTAAAATGGTTGTAGTGCAGGTGATGATCATAAGTCATTAGAATGCGTCCATGAGATTGTATGTATTTTTTGAGATGGTTTTAAATATTATGGGATGTCAGGTCATGAGGTGAATTTATATTTCAATATGGTTGCTCAATGAGCAGGAAGGAAATATTAAAAATGAATTACAATTATGTTCTTTGTGGGAATTTTAATAAATCAAACAAATCTGTCATTCAGACTCCATATGACTTCTGTATGTCATTACCTTGTGTTTATTATTTGAGTTAATCACACAGAGAGCACTCACAGTGACTCAAATTGAGTGAACAAATCCAATCAAATGAACAAAATATGTAAAACACAAGAATGCCACAAACTAAAGCACACACACACAGTAGTTCAACACAACGAATGCTTCAAGTGGTTTCCCCAAATTCAACTGAGAATGCAACTTATAATGACTTCTCCAGTTTCAAAATTATTCAACCCCTTCATGGCAAGCATCTTTAGTACTTTGTAGAGCACCCTTTTGCTGTTATGACCTGCTGCAAATGAGATGCATAGCCAGACACCAGCTTCTGGCAGCGTTCCTGAGGAATCTTTGCCCATTCCTCATGAGCAATGGGCTCATGTCCCAGAACAAATCATGGAGTCATAAACAAGCATAATTTCTGATTTCAGAGTTTCTGTTTAGTGCACTGTACTTTGTATGTAATTGACGTTAACTGCAGATTTGTGACTTTTAAGACATTCGCTGGCTTTAATTCTCCAAGAATTAACTTTTGGCATGTTTCATCACTTAGTTTAAATAAGAAAAAAAAAAAAACACCACAGAAACATCACAATGGCACTGAAGTAACCATGATGGTAGCAGGCTCAGCGTTAACTTAGAATTTGCAGTCATGAAGGTGACTCTCAAGCTTGTTATGAACTAAACGAGCCACAGACACTCAGCACAGGAAATAGGAAACACACTTTCATTCATATCACACTGAAAAGATCATGTATGATATGGTATGAGATGAAATATGAGATGATGTGATGAGATGAGTTGAGGTGTGTGTGTGTGTGTGTGTGTGTGTGTGTGTGTATTCACTCTGTGTATAATGATTCTGGGACAAAACCTGAGATCAACACAAGGTGGCAGCAAGAGCTTTATGAGTTTTACGTACAATTATGTTTACCCTGTGGACACAGAAGGTGTCAAATTAAAGATAATATTTGGATGGTTGGTTCTGGTAAGGCAGTTCTGTATTCCTGGAATCAATCAATCATTTGGTGATCTTCCTGCTTTGTGCTAGTCATTTTTACTCATTGGTTATTGACCAACACCAGGCTTAATCATGTCATTTATGAGCTGTAAGTCAGCAATATTGCTGGAAAGAGAGGCCACTAAATTACTGCATCCTTTAGACATAAGTCAAGTGGATTTTTATTGTGATTTATCTATATAGATGTGTACATAGAATGAAATATCATTTCTCCAGGACCATGGTGCAACACATAACAATGCAACAATACACAGGACTACATAAAGTGCAGCTACATGTCAGCATAAGATGAGTGCACCAGTGTTGCTTGGAAAAAACTAATGGAACAATTGTCTGTGAATTACTGACTATGAGAATAAGTGTAGCAGCAATACTGGGTGAAAGGTATCAGCAAAAAAGTGCCTCATAATAGTAAAAGTAGCATTACAAAGTGCAGGTAAGTGATTGTTAAACAGTGGTGGGTGTTGGAAACGTTTTGATTACTCTAGGTGAGGCAGGTGGGAGGCAGCAGTGTGTTGAGTATTTTGACTCCCTCAGGGAAGGAGCTGTAGTGGAGTCTTGTGGTGGTGGCACACCAGATGGCAGGAATGTGAAGAGTCCATGAGCGGGGCAGAAGGGGTCATCCATAATACTGGATGCAGCAGTTGTGGAAAGACACATCAATGGTGGGTAGAGAGACCCATTTGCTCTAGGGTCTTGCAGTTTGAAACTGCAGTTCCTGTACCAAACTGTGAGAGAGCTGGTAGGATGCTCTTTATTGTCTCCCTATATAAGGTGGAGAAGAAGAAAGAGGGGAAGTTAGTTTATCTCTTCATCATCTGAAAGACATAAGTGAAGAGAAAGTAGAGACAGCCTTTCTTGGCTAGGCAGGTGGTGTTGAGAGTCCAGTGGCGTGCACACTTCTGCAGTCAGCCAGGGCTCCTAATTTGCATGAATGATAATGGTCTTGAAGGAAGTTACATCATCTGGGAACTTGCTAATGTAGCTAGTCACTGCTGCTGTGTATTCCTCCAAATCTGTGGTGTGGTCATATGTAGCAGCCTCTCTGATGTTCTCTGTGCTTGTTCCATGTGTTTGTTCCATGGATTGCGAAACAATTTTTGACTATGCCACAATGATTGCAGGTTTGCTGATAACCCAATAAAGTTCATATAGCACTTTCCTTGCACTAAGAGCCAGGTGGAATGTATAGAACCACAATGAGCATGGTGTTACACACTCCACCAGTGATGCTGTACACAGGGCTCAATATGTTTTCAGCACTACGGACAGTGACAGTAGATTCCCAAAAGCTAGGTTCCCTGCCCTGGTCCTGGAGCAACCCCTGTCCTGGAGAAATGGCTATTAATTAGCTGATTTGTTGAATCAGGAAAACAATAAAATGGTATCTAATATCACTTATACAAGCATATAAACACTCTGAATAAAAGGGGGGCATTTGCTTATTTTGTATGCCATCTCCTCGTTCAGTGTTTCAAACTAATTTAACAATTACATATAAGATAGAGGGCAGGATGGGGCAGAGTAGATAGCATGTCCACCTCACAACTCCAGGGTTCCAGATTCAGTCCTGAACTTGGTTTACTGTCTTGGGTGGATTTCTGTGCATGTTCTCCCTGTGTTCTCCAGTATCATACAACCTCCCCAAAACAGATGGTTTTGATACACTAATTAAGAAGACATTTTACTCTGGGGTTTTTAATAATGGCCCTGTGAAATTAGCATGAGAGACATTGTGCATATTTGCTACAGACTTTTCTAAGGGTTCTATCTCAAGAGTCTGGCACTCATTTGTGATAAACAATGAACACAACCGACTCAGAATCCATGAGTATCAGATATTTTACCATAGTCTTTTATTTATTTATTTATTTAGATCACGAACCCCTGGTTCTTATTATGTAACACTATAGTTGAGTTTAACACTTAGGACAAATGTATTAAAACTCCACACATTTGATGTTACCATACATCTCCTGTGTTAAATCGATTAGGGTATCTATTGCATTTCCATAAGAGGTAATTTCAAAATAATTGTTAAGAGACAGATTTATTTCAGCTTTTATTTACTATATCAGATTTTCAGTGGGTCAAATGTTTACAGTATTTACACTTTCGTAGTAACTGGTGGCATTGCCATCTATTTTCTGAAGTATGCCAATCCATTTTGAAGCAAAACACCTCAACAACATGATGCTGCCACCCTCATGTTTCACAGTTGGAATGGTGTTCTTCAGATTAAAAGCCTCACCCTTTTTCTCCATGCATACAGCTGATAATTTTGGTCAACAGTTCAACCTGCAAACTTCAGTCTGGCTTTTTATTCTACTCTTGGAGTAGGGGCTTCTTCCTTGCTTGACAGCCTTTCAGGTCAAGGCGATGTAGGACTCTCTTAATGGTGGATACTTTGGTGCCTGATGCCTCCAACTGGTTCACCAGTTCCTTTGTTGTTGTCTTGGGTTTCAGTTTCCTAAGGAGGAAAAGGAAGTCCACATTTTTGTCTGAGGTCATGGAACATTTTAAATGAATAGAGTGTGCTAGTATTTAATTTTTAACTGTATTATACCAACATGTTGCAACTATAAAAGTCTTGTATTCCTCAGTGATATATTTACAGGTGCATCTCAATAAATTAGAATGTCGTGAAAAAGTTCATTTATTTCAGTAATTCAACTCAAATTGTGAAACTCGTGTATTAAATAAATTCAATGTACACAGACTGAAGTACTTTAAGTCTTTGGTTCTTTTAATTGTGATGATTTTGTCTCACATTTAACAAAAACCCACCAATTCACTATCTCAACAAATTAGAATATGGTGACATGCCAATCAGCTAATCAACTCAAAACACCTGCAAAGGTTTCCTGAGCCTTAAAAATGGTCTCTCAGTTTGGTTCACTAGGTAAGCCACAAACATTCATTGCCAAAGAAGCTGGCTGTTCACAGAGTGCTGTATCCAAGCATGTTAACAGAAAGTTGAGTGGAAGGAAAAAGTGTGGAAGAAAAAGATGCACAACCAACCAAGAGAACCGCAGCCTTATGAGGATTGTCAAGCAAAATCGATTCAAGAATTTGAGTGAACTTCACAAGGAATGGACTGAGGCTGTGGTCAAGGCATCAAGAGCCACCACACACAGACGTGTCAAGGAATTTGGCTACAGTTGTCGTATTCCTCTTTTTAAGCCACTCCTGAACCACAGACAACGTCAGAGGCATCTTACCTGGGCTAAGGAGAAGAAGAACTGGACTGTTGCCCAGTGGGCCAAAGTCCTCTTTTCAGATGAGAGCAAGTTTTGTATTTCATTTGGAAACCAAGGTCCTAGAGTCTGGAGGAAGGGTGGAGAAGCTCATAGCCCAAGTTGCTTGAAGTCCAGTGTTCAGTTTCCACAGTCTGTGATGATTTGGGGTGCAATGTCATCTGCTGGTGTTGGTCCATTGTGTTTTTTGAAAAGCAAAGTCACTGCATCCATTTACCAAGAAATTTTGGAGCACTTCATGCTTCCTTCTGCTGACCAGCTTTTTGAAGATGCTGATTTCATTTTCCAGCAGGATTTGGCACCTGCCCGCACTGCCAAAAGCACCAAAAGTTGGTTAAATGACCATGGTGTTGGTGTGCTTGACTGGCCAGCAAACACACCAGACCTGAACCCCATAGAGAATCTATGGGGTATTGTCAAGAGGAAAATGAGAAACAAGAGACCAAAAAATGCAGATGAGCTGAAGGCCACTGTCAAAGAAACCTGGGCTTCCATACCACCTCAGCAGTGCCACAAACTGATCACCTCCATGCCGCGCTGAATTGAGGCAGTAATTAAAGCAAAAGGAGCCCCTACCAAGTATTGAGTACATGTACAGTAAATGAACATACTTTCCAGAAGGCCAACAATTCACTAAAAATGTTTTTTTTATTGGTCTTATGAAGTATTCTAATTTGTTGAGATAGTGAATTGGTGGGTTTTTGTTAAATGTGAGCCAAAATCATCACAATTAAAAGAACCAAAGACTTAAACTACTTCAGTCTGTGTGCATTGAATTTATTTAATACACGAGTTTCACAATTTGAGTTGAATTACTGAAATAAATGAACTTTTCCACGACATTCTAATTTATTGAGATGCACCTGTATTAATGAGTATTCATGAATTCATCACATTGGCTACAGCATGTAAAATGTTCAATTTCACTGAATACAATAACTTACATGTTAACATACTTAAAACCTCACAATCTATTTTCTGTTAGATCATTAGTTTTCTTAATTATATCCAGACAAAAACGAAAACTAATTCACTAGCTAAATTAGTATTTAATACACGATTAACACACCATAAGATGTATTCATTCAGTACAGAAGATAATTCACTTTGGGGATATGCACTATCCCTGATCCCTAAACGCTAAGCCTTATGTTATTACGCTTTTATGTGTTTTTCATCAACGTGGCTTTTCACAAAAACTATGCTTTGTTAGCTGACCAACTTACATGTTTACATTTTATAGCGCCTTAAAATTGATATTCCAGGGTATTCTCTCATTCAGACTCAGTGACGTCCACAGAGTTCTGATGAGATCCAGCTCCCTTAAGAAGCCCTGAAACGCCTGGCTGGATGACTTTTGCTGTCAGTTTTGTGTAATCTTTTCTCTGTCTATCATTAATTTCAGAATAGATTTGGGAATTATTTACACACATACGACTGAAATTGTAAGAATCATTGCTCGAATTGTATTTAGCCTATAATTTACTTATTATAGCTAACACATCGTTTGTACTTTTTATTTGTTTCTAAACAACAAGATTTCTAACCTATTCCTACTTGCATATTGATTTGATTTCTACATAAACTGTTTTTGTGTAATCTTATTATTATTATTATTATTCAAATGTATGAAACGTACGTCTTGTGGAAACGGTATTATAATTAAAGAAATCAAGTCTGTTATATAAAACATTTACATTAGATTAGTCTGAGTAAACTTAAGAATGTGAGCATTTTAAAGCATCTTAAAACTGTCAGCTCTTCCAGCCGAATTGCCGGATGTGAATGCGCTCTGCTTTTTGCCTGTACTTCTTTGTGCGGATGTTTCCTGCAGCTCCTTCACGAAGTGCGCCTGAAAAGCTGAAGATGGCCATCCATGTGGAAGGACTGGTGGCGATTGCGCTCTTTTACCTGCTCATCTTATTTGTTGGAATTTGGGCGGCTTGGAAAAACAAAAACTCTGGGGTTGGAGACAGTACAGACCAGAGTGAGTCCATAATGGTGGGAGGACGGGACATTGGGCTCTTTGTCGGGGGATTTACTATGACCGGTAAGTTTAATGTGACTTTAGAAATGAAGTTGGGGGGGAAAAATCTTCTTTACATATGTAATTGATGTTTCCTCTGACTTTAAAACGACATTTTACTTTGTTTAAATTATGTTCGACGCTACACAGTCGGTAAAGCGCACAGGATATTAAACATGGGACAGATTTATAAATATATATATATATATATATATATATATATATATATATATATATATATATATATATATATATATATATATATATATATATATATATTTGATTTATTTGATCAAACATTCGAATCTGTACCAGCACTTGAACATGAGCTAATGCTTAATACTGATTTGTTAATTTATTAAAGGCAGCCCAGATACTGTACCGATTTTCTTTGAGAAACGTTGAATTATTGATTTCTA
>CM042569.1:10906932-10916932 GCA_023630585.1 Cranoglanis bouderius | reverse complement strand
GGTGACTTTTTTTTTTCTTTTTTTCTTTTTCTTGGACACCCTTTTGCCCCTTTCTTCATCACAGTTTGGTGCTGATGCTTCTGACCACTCACACTTCAGTTATTCTACAGGCATTGTGTTCTCCCTTCAGGTTACTTAGCACTTGGTGGACTAGGGTATGCCCGTGCTGTGCATGGCAACGGTTATAGATATAAATCTAGCCCTTATAAACCAGCAGAGGAGCTCACTAAGTGGAATTGAAACACCTTTAGCTATTGCAGTTCCACTATTATATGGCAGGCAATAAAAAACAAAATTTGGTTTCTTCAGGATTTACTTGTTTATGCTTCTTACCACTGTTGGTATCAGGATAATTTCTCAAATGATCCAATTTACTAACACATAATGTGCTGATTGATGTAATCTAGTATTATAAATGCCTCTAGCTGCTATTATGGCCTTGTACTGGCTGACTTTAATACAGATAGTCTCACAATACAGTTCTAAAACTATTGTCAGTTATGTAAGTAATAACACAGGACAGGGAGTGCTCTTACAGGAAAACGATCGACAACAGGGTGGTACGATTACAGCTGTTACAACCTCAAAGATGAGCATTTTCCTATAAAAGCATGTCCTGAAGTGTTTTATTCCTCTTATACTACAGGAATATGCCAACATTTACAGTCCCCTCCGAAACTATTGGAACGACAAGGCCAATTCATTTGTTTTTGCTGTAGACTGAAGGCATTTGGATTTGAGATCAAAAGATGGATATGAGACGAGTGTTTAAGATTTCGGCATTTATTTTCTGATATCTATCTATCTATCTATCTATCTATATATATATATATATATATATATATATATATATATATATATATATATATATATATATATATATATATATATATATATGTATATGTGTATATATGTATATGTGTGTATATATATATATATATATATATATATATATATATATATATATATATATATATATATATATATATATATATATATAATGTATATATTTATGTAGATGTGTTAAATAGCATAGAACATAGCACATTTTGTGTCAGACCACCCAATTTGTAATCGAGCAAAAATATTGGAAGATGTGACTGACGGGTGTTTCTTGTTACCCAGGTGTGTCCTGTTAGATTGATTGTTTAAACAATAAATAGCTCTGAATATCTACTCTTGGTTTGAGCCTTCAGTTTCACCTGTGAAGGCTGCATTTGTTGTTAAAGGATAAGCCAACATGAAGATCAGATAGCTGTCTATGGGAGAAAAGCAAGCCAGCAAGAAGCTGAGAAAAGAGGGGAAATCAGAGGCATTGCACAAACTTTGGGCATAGCCAATAGAACAATTTGGAATGTCCTGAAAAAGAAAGAAACCACTGATGTACTGAGCAACAGACACTGAGTGGGTCAGACATGGAAAACAGCAACAGTTGATGACCGATACATTGTGAGAGCTGTGAAGAAAAAACAAAAACAACAGTCAGAATTATAGAGGCCATACCACAAGATGCAAACCACTCATCAGTAGTAAGAATCAGAAAGCCAAACTGGAATTCACAAAGAAATACAGAGATGAGCCACAAAAGTTCTGGAACAAAGATTAACCTCTACCAAAGTGATGGAAAGGCCAAAGTGTGGAAAGCAGTGTGGGGCAGTGGTAGCTCAGTGGTTAAGACGTTGGGCTACTGATCGGAAGGCCAGCACTGCCAAGCTGCCACTGTTGGGCCCCTGAGCAAGGCCCTTAACCCTCAACTGCTCAGATGTATAAATGAGATAAATGTAAGTCGCTCTGGATAAGGGCATCTTCCAAATGCCGTGAATGTAAATGGAAAAAGAAAGGATCAGCTCATCATCCAAAACATAGAAGCTCATCTGTGAAACATGGTGGAGGTAGTGCCATGGCTTGCATGGCTGCTTCTGGAGCAGGCTCACTAATCTTTATTGATGATGTAACTCATGATGGTAGCAGCAGAATGAATTCAGAAGTTTACAGCAACTGTATATGTTTTATCAATGAAAACATGACGCATCATTCTTTTTATCTGTTTATAGTTAAATTCTAGTTACAGTGTTGTGCAACATTTGGAAAACAATTTCCTGTTATCATCTTCTGTGTTCTAGCAGCTAGAAATGGTCGTTCAGATCTCACCAGAATATATTTTTTCTCACTTTTGAAAGTATTAGGACAAAAAACACCTTGCGCCCTGTTACCGAGAAACTACAAAGTAAAGCGCTGACACTGGAGACTCCGTCCATAAAATATAAATAAGAGAAATAAGTTTCTCCATAGAGAAATTTCACCTTATCAGTGATATGTTTTTGTTTTTTTCTTTGTTAAATAACAAGTCAATGATTATAAGTTTTGATATAAGTCAATGATATAAGTCAATGATATAATGATAGTCAATGATATACGTCACCATACTCCAAGTCCTCATGAATGAGCTGTTACTATGGAAACGATAACCTATTGGAACGTGTGCATTAATCTAAACCTGTGATTTGCCTTGCAGCTGGCGCTACTGTTTGAGTCATGCGGTTAACGAAAATTATTCACCTTCTGCCCAGTCAGATTCGAGAGTTCAAGGGCACTGTAGTATAATTAAGGGTTAATGTAAAGCTAATTGGTTATTATAGCTATAAAAGCTTCAAAAGTCAGATTTTGTATTACGCACTGGGGGTTTATCTACAATAGTGAGCAATGCCTCAACATAGTCATGCTTGTTAACACAGTGTTGATTTGATCACAGTATGATCTTATTGCTGGTAAAAAGCTTCTGCTAAGGGACAAAAGAGAATATTTATTTGAAATAGTTTTACTACTAGGTATAAGATTCTGCTAAAATATTTTGTGTTGATTAGCATAAGATGGCTGAACAGTAATACCAGCACTGGCAGCCTTTAGCAGAAGCGTCCGATTTGATGTTAATGTTAAACTGGACATTTCCAGAGACATACAGATTGAACATTCGATTATTCAGTAATAATACTTTTGAATGCCTCCCCTTTATTTATTTATTTTTGAGGTCACAATTTTGCCGAGCCCTAAACCTGAACCTCAGCTGTAGACTGCACTCCTACACCACTAACCAGCACATTTTACTCACTGCATTAAAGCCACAGAAGCTGTATTTTTATTACACCCCAAAGCTTTTTTCATTGTTGCCATGGAGTCATATCTCTCCCACAGCACCGAATAGAAACGCCTTAAGATGATGTTTACTCAGTGGATTCATCAAGGCATGAATGTTTACCTCTGTATTAAGGTGCACTTGAGATATTTATTCAGCCTAATGATATTCTTCCAATTATATCTTAATGGATTAATGTGGGAGAAATGCGAGGGACGCGTGCGCCGTATTATTACAGCTGGATAAACCGCAGGAATAAAATCCTAAAATTATACCAATAGTCATATATTCCATTTTATTGCAGACTTTGACGCCCTGCTCGCCGGAGAAGTCGGAGGCGTCGAGTTTGGCAAACTTCCGTTCGGCGCTTGCGAAGATCCAATAAGGTTTTTGGCACAACATTGCACAGCATTTCCATATTTCAAAATATCACCGACTTGATTAAATCACGGTGATATGATGTGAACAGAAAACAGCGTTAATGATTTAGCTTGAAGACACTCGCAGATATTTTGACCTAAATATTCAATCCCGCTTGAATCATTTAGAGAAATGAATTCTAAATAAATGCACTGATTTTTTTTTTTATTTTTCCCCCCGCTAGTGAGCTGCACCTTGCGACAACCTGGCCCCACCTGACCGAAGGCATAGTCGTGGACAATGACGTATATTCGTGAGTACTGGATGTTTTTTCAGCTGTTTATAAAACACAAACTGGCTTTATGAAGTTGAATGCAAAAGAAAAAGAAATGAGATGTGAGCGATGAGGTAATCAGGGGTGTGTGTATTTTGGGGGTGGGGGGTGTGCAGAGGGTTGGGGATAGGTGCAGCAGGTGCGAAAATTCAAAACACCCCGATGATGTCTGTGCCAAATTAAATTTTTTTGTCACCTCTTGAAGAACCTGTTACCCATAATAATTTTTAGCAGCTCCAGCATGGTGTTGGAGGGAGTGGAAAGAAGGGGGAAAGAATGTGTGTGTGTGTGTGTGTGTGTGTGTGTGTGTGTGTGTGTGTGTGTGTGTGTGTGTGTGTGTGTGTGTGTGTGTGTGTGTGTGTGTGTGTGTGTGTGTGTGTGTGTGTGTGTGTGTGTGTGTGTGTGTGTGTGTGTGTGTGTGTGTGTGTGTGTGTGTGTGTGTGCTTGGGTTTGAGCCTTGAGGCTAGACACCAGCACCGGACGCCGCCTGAGCTGCAATTAATTGGCGCTGAATGATTTTACGCTTTTTTTTTTTTAGTATAGCACTGCTCAGTGAGCTGTTGCGTGGCATTAACGCCGTTTTTGCACTCTTCCTCCTCCTGTCAGCAATTCAGCAGAGGGCCTTTTTTTGGGACCTTTTTTAATTTTTTAAAATTTTTTATTTTTTGAAGTAGAAGAACAAATACTCTCACCTGCAAATAAGGAGCGAGAGAATAATGAAGGGTGCTCGAGCAAACAATGGCGCCGTTCTCCATGAAAAATGCTCTCCAGCCTCTTTCAGGCAATGATTTCGGCTCGTTCGAAGCCGATGCGGCGTCGACCGGCCTTCCCCAAAAGCTGTCGGCTGTTTGGGATTTTCTACTCTGTCCTTGCTCTAGACGACCTCATGATTTTTTTCAAACCGTTGTTTTCAAGTGTTTAATAGTATACTGTTAATGATCCAGGAATAACGAATAAACTGTCGGGCCATCCAGGGATTTTCAAACCTAGCAACCAATGCGTCGAGTATGGTTATTATTCATTAACAGTTTGATGACCTCCAATCCTTTTGAAGGATCATTATGTTTCGGAACATTTGTTATGCTACAGCAAGCTGCTGGTCATTCAGGGGTTTGTAAGCAAACGTAGCTCTGGGTCGGGTTCTGTTATTTCTCTGATACACAGCTGCTAAAACTAAAGGTTTGAAAATGTCGATTTCTTCCTTAATAAGAAGTACGCCTGCTGTTTAAAAAAAAAAAAAAAAAATTCATTTTTTTTTTCTCACTCTTTTTTAAATAAATATATACATAATTCTGAATGGTGAGATAACCTTTCTGTTATATGTTATTAATATCCATATTTATCTTTTAACATAATTTTTCTTTAATGACAGAAACCAACAGAAAACATTATTACTAATCGTGCAACACTGAAAAACATATTCTAATTGTTGATTATGTAAAGAATAAAACACGATGGAGTGTGCACAGGTATAGGAAAATAATCCACGACGGGGTGATGTGATACGCCTATACACAAAGCCGACTTAACAGACCTGACCTCAAGCGTCTTATTCCTCTTCCACCACGGCGATTTGCAATGTTTCATTTATCAGAGTGACACTTTTGTGCTTTTTAGCCTTTTATAGGTACATTTAAGGTTGTGGAAAGTCTGTGATCTCTTACGTTATAACGGATATAAACAGCCATTCTTTTGCCACCTTCTCTTTTTCGCTCTCTTGAGGTTAATAAGTTAAAAAAAAAAAAAAAACACGTAAAGTGCAAATTCCACTGTCCTGAAGACTTTGCCAATGTGGAAATAATAACGAAAGCACTGACACTGTGGACTCCTTCCGTAAATGTTACATAAACAACAGAAAGTCTAAAAGAAAACTTCAGCAGTAATTCTATGTTCTTCTTTGTAAAATAACAACGTTTATTATTAGGCTGCTGTTGTAGAGAATTAATCAACACTTTTAGATTTGAGAATTCAGCAGCGTTGTGAAATTAGGACACTTTCACTCTTAGGACACTTTTGCTGCTTCCACCCTTCCTGGGGAGAAAATTTGACCTCTTATTTGCATTGAAAAATGAGGTTATGGGTTTATGCACATATTGAGCGGGAAACGAGAAATTTGTTACTGCTTTGTTAGTAACATGAACAACAGAATTTTCAAACTTTACCTTAGGTATACCTTAACAGAGAAGTGCTGTTCCAGGAACAATGCCATTTTTCATGTATATGTTTGAAATTAACCTCACAGTATTTCTAGAATGATTTACCATATTTTTATGCAATTACCATGTATAGTTTAAAAAAAAAAAAAAGGACAAAATTTGATCTTTGCACACAAAACAATAGCAATATTAAGGAATTGTCCTCAAAAGGTGTTAGAATTATGTCTACGTCTTCGACATCTACATACAGTACTGTGCAAATGTTGTAGGCACATGCAAAGAAATGCTGGAAAGGACAGATGACTTTAATAATTATATTAAATCTTTCTAGTTTAATCTTTCTACTGCAGAAATCCATTTTTATCCAGCTTGATAAATGTGGCCCTGTGTTGTCTTTTTTGATTAAACATCATTTAAATGCTATTTACTAATTTCCCTTCTTAGCTAAACACTTGTGAGAAACAGGTTTGTTTTCTCTGGTGACAAATTTAATAGAATAAATTCATTTATGACAGTCAATATCATGGGAATGTGATGTTCATGCATATATAGAGTGACCATTATTCTCCACTGTCATACATACGATATGCTGAGGAGAGGACCTTTTTGTTAAACATATTATATTTTACATTATTGCTTGTCTATGTACACTATATGTGGGTATAAACTTTGGTGTCTTTTATTACAACTTTGTTGCAACAGCATAACTCTCTTAGAGAATAACTTTTCTCCATTTTCAGGAGAGGACATTTTCATGGCAGCTTTGGGGTCCTTTGTGGTTTGAACCTTCTGGCATATTACCCAGAACCAGGACTAATGCAACTCCTTTATTATCAGCAAGAGATGTGCAAATTAGCTCTTTTAGAGTATAAAACCCAATGAGTATCACTATTTGGGCTATTCAATCAGCATCTTATTATCACAGAAAATATGAAGAAATGTTATTAACACAATTTACCCGTTGACAGTCTCTCAGTTGCCAGGAATGATTTGTTGATTGTAGGTTTTTGAGAATTGGCACAGATATCCAGGGGTGGTTATTACACAATAAAACATTATTTTGTTGTAATAAAACACATGTTCCAAGATGTACATGCTAAAGAAACTTTTTGCTCATACCTACGTTTGATTCAGCATTCTAGAATTTTCAAATTAAATGGTAAAATTGGGGCAAAAATATGTAAAATGTGGAATTTTCTCACTAAAATCTAATATCTTTTAGTTTACAAATGCTTACAATTTTACAGTCTTAATTAACATCAATGTATTCATATAGCAAATGCATTATTTTAGGTTTCACATGCATTTAAATGCCATTTTCTAAAGTGGCAACTAGAGGCGGCACCGACTCTCCGTCATGATTCGATACTGGCTTCATGATTTTGATTCGATTCGATTCTCAAAATATTTTTAAACAAAATTTTAATGAAGAAAAATTAACTGAAAAGACTCTTTTTTTAATGTTATTTCTGATCCATAAATATAATGCAATATAATGCAATGTAATGCAAAACAAAAATGGCTACAGAGAGACATTTAATATTGTAAACAAAATGTACTACTGGTTCACCATTTATTTTATAAAAATAAATGTATAAATTCTCCCCAAAATTTTGATTGTCTGACCTGGGGACTTTGAAAATGATCTACTGAAACATGATGACCTCTGGAGCAGAAGTAGAGCTCAAAGGTTGGATAAAATGCCTGTTTTCCGTTGCATCTGGTGCTGCTTAAAAGCTACTAAACAGTATTCTAACCGTATGATGTATAATGAGCGTTGGTCGTTGCAAATCTGGAGCTATCTGGGTATCGGAATTCACAAGTGCAGATCTTGAAGGCCCTCCATGAAAAAAACACGATCATGTGACTAGCATGCTCTCTATATATTGTAACGCTATGGGTTACACAGATTGGGACCTCTGGTGTTAAACAGTGCAGCTGCATTACATGCATAATTAATAGAATGCTGATTTCCACAATGCACATTGTCACAATTTTGCATCGTAGTGCATCATGTAACGATGTAACATTACACTCCTAGAGGGTGTACTGTTACATGATATCGGATCCTGTAACAAATGGCAAAGGTTGACATTTTTGGAACTAGAAATGTTGACATATATAGAGACTAGACTGTATTTAAACCTTATTCTTTATTATATTTATTATGTTTACAATATATGAATATTGTGTGAAAGAATTTAACTGTGAAGTGCTTCATTTAAAAAAAAAAAAAGACAGACATTTTAAGGCTTAGCAGTTTCTAACGAAAACCTCTGATATCAGTATGGGTTGATACTCAAGGTTTCAGTATCAATATCAGTATTGGAAAAGAAATTGTGGTATTGTGCCATCTCAAGTAGCAACCTTTCCTGTGAAAATGCCCTACAAATGATTGGAATTGGTAACTGAATGTAACAAGTCTGTTTAGCTATCAGGTTTGATTCTAGCAGTTTATTTTTAAGTGAAAGTTTCTTACTGTTTGCTTGTAATGAATTGTGCATTGCTTTGTTGTTCTCTTTATTTGTATGATCTTATGAGGCCCTGCGTCTTCTTTTTGGTCACTTAGTGATTTGGACCCACTCCAAGCTCCTCTCTGGTCCGTGAGGGTGCGGAAAGCGGACAATCCCCAATGTTTGCTTGGTAAATATATCGTACTTGTACCTGTAACCCTTAAACTAGGTCATTAGAAATGTAGCAAAGGTGCACAATTATTATTTTTAATATTATTATTCAGTTTCATTAGAAAGAGCTTTTTATTTGAGTAAACATCACAGCAGGGATGAAATAAAAGGTGTGAAAAAAAAGAGTGGATGAGTGGGCATGTGTCACGTCGTCCTGCCAGTTTTTTCGGGGCTGTACATGAAAGAATTTTGAGAAAAGTCTAGTTGTAAATCTTCCGTTTAATCACCACAACACACCACAGAGTTAGCTGGGAAGGTTTCGTGCAGCCTGTGAAGTGTAAAATGCAGGTAATGACTCAAGAGGTAGAGAATGATGTAGGATTTGCCGTCTGTAGTGTTTCTAATCACATTTAATAATGTAATGTGAAAGAGAAAACGGAAAGGGATTATAGTCGGGTCTATCTGATGTCTGATGTTTGTTCATGATCGCTTTAGGCACATGGAGACTCTTGTAAAAAAAATGGCAATAAAGCCTTTGTTGGTAGAGGGTCACCACCAATTAGATTCCCAATTGGTACGCTTGTCTTCACAATAGTACCCATAATGCTGCGGATATTGTAGCAGGGAGCTTTGCGTCCCATTCATCTGTCTGATCGCCCCCTGTGGAAAAATGCACAGGACCTAGCGCTATAGTGCTGAGTGTGCAAAATTAAGCCACAGAAAATGTGTTTTAAAAAGTATTTTCCGTAGACATGACACCTTGATCTTGGTAGAAAGAATGTAAATTCTAATATCAAATGTAGGAAGGTTTGATTTCTCAAAATTTGTTGTACTTCTCAAATTACAAAAAAAAATATCTTTATTTGGTTGGAATAGTGAGGTTTGTATTTTGGAGCATGTTTGGACTAATGAAAGGAAACACTCAGAATATAAGAGTGTGTGTACAAATGATCAGAATAGATATGGTTGAATAGATTGAACTGGTTTTATGAAAAAGCCTGGATTGACACCTTTTTGAACCCCAGGTGATTTTCTCATGGAGTTCCTCAAGCTGTGCAGCCGGAAGGAGTCCACGGATGAGATACTGGGAAGGAGTTCAGCCGAGGAGGAAAGCAAAGGTCAGTTTATGGCGCTTCTCAGTGCTAAACATTTTCATCTCCTTTTCATCAACAAAGCTTATGATAGCTGTGGATTCTAGTGCTGATAATCGAAACTATCATGATTTACAACATGCATGATGATTTTGGATGCTTCAAAGCCGGCATTGCATTCAGGCAGCATTTTGAGTTGCAGGTACAATTAAGAAGGAAAGGATATAGCTAAGAAGCTATTAAGATATTGCAAGTAAATACAGTGGATCAGGGTTGGACTGCAACTGAAAAACGGCCCGGGA
>CM042569.1:10891932-10901932 GCA_023630585.1 Cranoglanis bouderius | reverse complement strand
ATGTGTTTATGAATTATTTACATATTAAAGAGTATCACCATCCCTTCCACCCAGAGAGCACAACCAGTTTTGCAATTTGATCAAAGTGTGGCATTTACTTTGTGGGGAAATCACACTTAGGTTTTCGATGACTTTAGGCTGTTTTTATGGCCACATTTGTTGAACTGGCTCCTTATCCAAGATGCAAACCACCGGTAACACTTAAGAACAGAAAGGCCAAATTAGACTTCACTAAAAAACCTCTTTTAAAAAACAAAGGGAAAGAAAGCCTGACTAGTTCAGATGCAAGATTAACTTGTACCAGAATGATGGGAAGAGAAGATTATGGAGAAGGAAAGGAAGGGCTCATGATCCAAAGCAATACCACATCATCTGTCAAACATATGGAGGCAGTGTTATGGCATAGGCAAGTATGGCTGCAAATGGAACTAGGTCACTGGTGTTTATTGATGACATGACTGCTGATAGAAGTAACAGGATGAATTCTGAAGTGTATAGAGCTGTACTTTCTGCTCAGATTCAGTCCAATGCTGCAAAACTGATAGGATGGTGCTTCACAGTACAGATGGGTAATGACCCAAAACGTACCGCGAAAGCAACCCAAGAGTTTCTTAAGGCAAAGAAATTAAATGTTCTTAAATGTCTGATGACCTCAACCCAACTGAGCATGATTTCCAATTACTGAAGACAAAACTGAAAGCAGAAAGACCTACAAACAAGCAGCAACTGAAGGCAGCGGTAGTAAAGGCCTGGCAAAGCATCTCAAGGGAGGAAACGTAGCATTTGTTGATGTCCATGGGTTCCAGATTTCAGGCAGTCATTGATTGCAAAGGATTTGCATCCAATTATTAAAAATAATCCTTATATTTATGATTAATAGTTTTTTTTACTCTGTAAAAATGGCTGTAATTCCTAAACAGTTAATGCAATATTTTTGTTAAACCCCTTTAATTAAAGCTGAACATCTGCACTTCAACCACATCATGATTGCTTCATTTCAAATCCATTGTGGTGGTGTACAAAGGCAAAAACACGGAAATTGTCACTGTCCAAATATTTATGGACCTGACTGTATACTGTGTGTGTTTATATTTTCTTATACTAGATCCACCTTAAATACTAATGGTGCAGTAAAAGGAGAATTGGTTTAAACATTTTGAGTAGTTCTCACATTTCCATTCACGTTGCTCCCTGATTATTTTATGTATCCAAATATTCACCATGCAGGAGCATAGCATAAAGAAAACGCTAGTTGCGTAGGTAACTGTGGTTCTCTGAATTCCGGATGACTGCTATGCTTTATCACTAGTGGATTATTGCAGCGCTAGCTAGACAAGTCGAGATAATATACCAACAAAGTCACGTAGTGACATAGGCCGAGCCTCGAGGGTAATAGCCGCATTATCTCAGCATTAAGTCTCGGTGCGCTTTCTCACGCATTCTGAGTGACAAATAACTCTGGCGGTCATCCGGTATTCACAGAACCACAGTTACCTACATAACTAACGCTCTGTTTCATTCCTCCTGACTGCCAGAGGCGGTGCTTTAGCACTAGTGGATGACTCCTACCAACATAGTCATGAGGAATGCCACTCACCTAAAAGTATTCAAGGGTGCTCCTGAAGAACAGCTCAGCTGACAACATGAGGGGTAGCAATGTTGAGCTTGTAGAAGCGGGCAAAGGTACAGGGAGAAGTCCATGTAGCGGCTGCACAGATATCCACTATAGACACTCCCCTTAAAGCAGCCCAAGAAGTGGACACAGCGAATGGAATAACGAGATACCTCCTGGCAGGGGCTTTTGGGCTTTCTTGTATGCCATAGTGATCACCTCCACAATCCAATTTGATTATCTCTGCTTCGATATGGCGGCTCCTTTCTGGGCACCACCATAACAAACAAAAAGCTGATCTGTTTGCCTAAGGTGAATAGTAGCAGCCACATAACACCTCAAGGCTTGCACAGGACACAAGATGAGATCTCGTTACTGATCCGATTGAACTGCAGACTGAAAAGCAGTCAGGTTGATGGACTGATTTATAAACTGAGGAAGCAGAACTTTAGGAAGAAAAGATGGGTTTGGTTGAAGCACAACACCAGAATCCTCCGTCAACCAACGCATGCATAACTCGCTAAGAGACAATGCATACAATTTGCCAACATGTGGAAGTGATGGCCAACTGTTTTAAGAGATATCCACTTCAGATCAGCTGTTTTCAAAGACTAGAATGGGGGCAAACAGACAAAATCAAATACAAGTGGTAAATCCCACCCAGGAAAATGGGGGTTACGGACTGGCTTTAACCATCTCGCACCCTTTAAAAATCTACAAACAAGAGGATTGGAACCAAGAGAAGAGCCATTAAATGGTACATGATACGCAGAAATGGCTGCGACATACACCCTTAATGTGGAGACTGCCTTGTCTGAATCCAAAAGATGTTGCAAAAAACTCAGAACACTTGTAACTTCGCAATGCGTAGGATCCAAACTACGATCCCTGCACCATGAAGAGAAAAAGTTCCAGGGCTGGAGAACAGGGCTGGATGCCTCTGTTCTTGCAAACCACAAGTGACACAGTCATCCTTGTTTCGAAAAGATCCACTTCTGCTTTGCCAAACTGCTGCCATATCCTCTGCACCATATCCGGGTGAAGCCTCCATTCTCCCGGGTGCAGAAGATCCCTTGACCAAGCATCTGCTACCTGATTATTTAACTCCCGGAAGGTGAACTGCTCTCAGCGATGCTAGTCGAGGAAGAGACCAAGAATTTTGTGAGTGAGATGCAGGGACTTGAGCAACTTCCTGCCACCTTGATGATGTCTGGTGGGGTTAAACCGAAAACTGTTGTTCCACCGCTGGAGAGTCCTGAGGTGGAGCAAGCCCAGTGGAATCACAGAAGTGGCGGCGGTCAACATCCCCAAGAGTTGTAACAATGCTCCTTCTGGCAAGTTTGTTCCCAGCCGGAAACGAGCAAGGAGCTGTAGAATATTGTCTACACGAGCATGTGATAGCAGCAGACATCACGTGGGAGTCCCGAGTCATTCCGATGTAAGTAATACATTGCGCTGGAATCAGGCAACTCGTTTGCTTTGTTCACTGCAAGACCCAGCTTCTGAGCATGCTCCAGAAGCAGCCTGGTGTCGTGGACAGCTTGCCGTCTTGTGGGAGCACACAGCAGCCAGTTGTCCAAATAAGGCAGGATTTGCATCCCCCTGCACCATAGCGGGTACAGGGCTGCAGTCATGCACTTCGTGAAGACACGAGGGGCCAGAGACAGACCAAATGGTAGGACCTTGAATTGGTAAGAACGTGAAAACGTGATGCCTTAAATCTAAAAGTGGGCGAAAACCACCGTACTTTTTCAGAACGAGGAAGTAAGTTGAATAAAAACCATCCCTTTGAACGAGGGGGTGAACCTTTTCTATGACTCCCTTCTCCAACAGAGAATGAATTTCCTGAGAAAGGACAACAGCATGAACTGCATCCCCTATCACTGTGGGGACAATTCTTGAAAACCTTGGGTGCCGGCGTCTAAACCGTAGAGCATACCCTTTGCTGAGGGTAGTCAAAACACAAGGATCTACTGTTGTTTCCCTCCAATACTGTAGGTGTAGCCTTGAATCAACTACCGGCCCAAGCACCTCAGGCTTTATGTGCGTGACTTTTAGTGGCAGTGGGGGGACACTGGGCCCCCTGGCAACTGCCGCTGATGAGGTCGAAAAATAGGGAGGTCTCTATAGAGTCTTATTACAATCTTCAGGCAGTTTCGCTTGGGCAAGCCACACATAGTCAGAAGGGCAGTTTGGAGGAACTGCGAGACTTGGGGATCAACATCTGCTCTTTCCAATGTATTGGTAGTGGCGAGGAGTAATGGACATATTGTGTTCTCCACATGGGTTATATATGCAGTGGACTCGTATGACTTTTTCAATAATGAGTCTGTGTGACCGCATTGGGCACTGGGGCAGCGCACATTGCCCCGCAGGGCCTCATCAGCTGATACCACCAGGGCGGCGACATGTTGTCCTATTTTTGGAGCACGGACCACCCCAATGGTATCCGCATCCCCCATAGATGCTAATGTATGAGCCGTCCTTGAACGTCGCTTGGGTGCACTATTTTAATTTTAATGCACCCTGTAAGGGCATTAGAAAATTCTGCTACAAAATCCTTGCATGGTGGCATAGCAAAGGAAGATCCAGCAGCAGACCGTCTAAAAATACACTGGACTGGGTTTGTTGTGCAGGTGAAGTGTCCAGCCCTAAACGAGCAACCGCCATCTGGAACACAGCCAAAGTCTCATCTGATGAGGACAGATTTAGCCCTGACTGAATCGAATCCCCACTAGAACCCCCAGCTGCAGAAACCCCAGCCTGAGCCTCCTGGGGGGATGGTTGCACAGCAACATTCACAGAGTCCGAATGATCTTGGAATAAGGAGAGAGAAGCACTTGTAGAGGGCACATCAAATTCAGTATGATGTGAAGGAAAAGAGGAACTAAAAAGCTTTTCCTCCATTCTCTTACTTGAGCCTTCGTGATCCTCCTGTGATATAGTTACAGGTGTAACAGGCACCACAGGCTGAAGCGTCTGAAGAAGACGTTTCCGCTCTGACATCTCAGATGAGAGAACAGCAACTGTTTTGGAAAGAGAAGCCTCTTCCATGTGCTTGTTCTGTGAAGTTGCTTTCTTCTTTGGCGAGGGGGCACTGGTAGCCACAGATGCACTACGTTTCAGAGTCTGTGTGGCAGGGTGTAAGTCCGTTTCTGTGGGCCTCACTTTGGAGTTCGGGTCTAATTCAGTGAGGCGGAGCCGTCTCTCCCGCATGGATAACGGACTACAGTGCAAGCACGGATCCGTGATTGCTTCTCTCAAATGCTGGATTCCCAAACAGGATGGGCAAACCTCATGGCTGTCATCAGGGAGAAGAGCATTAGGACACAGTTTACATGTCAACGGTAATCCAGTAGCAATAGAACTGTGAGCCATAATATTTTGTCAACAGAAAAACCCCGGCCGGAACCAGAAGGTTTTAATGTCTAGAATGGCAATAACAATATTTCCACACTTTGATGGCTGGCCGCCAGATTGTATCGAGGTGCACAGCGTATCACAAAATCCGCCTAAAAATAGCAGAGGACCGTCAGTGTATCAGCGTGGAAAAAACACTAGCCATCGGATAGCACCGAGAAGCACAAAGTGTTTCACAATCCGAATGTGTTACTGGCAGACCGTAAAATATCCAAAAAACAGACTTACCTATGTTGCACAATATTCCAATCCAGGCTCAGAATCTTATGAGCACGCTGTCACAGCTGGCGAGGACGATATTTCGCTGCTGTAGTAAGCTGCACTTGACAGCATAGAAAGAACGACCTAGCTCAGTCAAGCGAGAAAGCGAAAAAGAGACTGAATGCTGAGCTAATGTGGCTACTGCCCTCGAGGCTCAGCCTACGTCACTACGTGACTTTGTTGATGTATTCTCTCGACCTATCTAGCTGGCGCTGCGATAATCCACTAGTGCTAAAGCACCGCCTCTGGCGGTTAGGAGGAATGAAACAGAACTGTTGATCATTAACACCTATCTAATATCTAGTGCTATCATTTTATAGTAAAATTATACAATGGTGATACAGCACAATTTTTTCCCATGTGTCTTTTCAGGATGTATTTTAAATGCAGTCATTATTTATATATTATAACAGTGTGCATTACTGAATACAAGTGTATTGCGAAGTGTATTCAGTCTTCAGTCATCATCATTTTTCTGCCCAGCTCTGAATGTGCTCAGTCACACAGGTTAAATGTGAGCATGTTTCCTCCCACTGCCATTTCAATCTCACGACTGTGAAGTTAGCGATGAGCAATAAATCCTGAGTATGAAGTTCCGCACACAGACAAACTTGTAGTCACTGATCTTATTTGCTGGAAATCTGAAATGGAAGCTATAAATGAGTCCCTGATTTTATAGTCCATGTGTAATGAAACCTAAACTAAGCTTTTATACTTTTTGTGACATTTTCAGCATGTAGAACTGACATTAATAAACAGATAAATGTAAAAAGTAACTAAATAAATATTTAAGGGAAATCCAACTAACTAAACTGTCAATCAACGAAACCTGACCTAGTGCAAACAAAGGGAGGATAAGCAGTAACTACCATTGTGTAGGGAAGTCTCCATATAATAGCATTATATTCGTGTAAATTTTGCTGTTGTGTCTAAATGGCTTGTCTGTTAAGGATACCATCTTTTCAAGGGATAAAACGTAACATGAACAATTGAATTCTCGAATCTGATTGGTCAAAAGGTGTGCACTATTTCATATAACAGCATGGCATGGACAGTAGTTCCGGCTGTAACATGTTAGGTTACATATTAGGTTTATATTAATGTGCTCGTTCTAATTCTAATTGTTTCTATAGTAACAGCTCATACACAGGGATTTGTACAGCGGATGCTCCACATAATGTAAGACTAATAATGAACATACACTGTATTTAAAAAAAAGAAAGAAGAAGAAAAGTGTTGTTTAACAAAGTAAAACATAATAGTTGATGTGGTGGATTTTTTTTTCTTCTTTTTTTTCTCTTGTCCTTTCTTTCTAAAGTAATTGTGGAAGGAGTCTTGGTTGTTAGCACTTTGTAACAGTTGCGGTGCTTTGCAAAGTTTCTCACCACAGGAAAGTCTCAAGACAGTAGTGCTTAAGCTTTTGTGAAATGACAGGCTGTGAGAGAGAGAGAGAGAGGGAGAGAGAGAGAGAGAATGAAAGAATAACATATTATATTATATAACATATTAGTGAGCCCATTAATATAAACCTGTGATTGACCTGCATCAGTCACTACTGAGCTGCTGTTACAGAAAATCAACGCCTTCTGGCCAATCGTAATCAAAAATTCAACATTGCTGTGGTATATAGGGTGAATAGACACTGAAAAGTTGTTTTAAGACCCTTGAAAGTGGTCAAGAGCGAGAGAAAAAAAGGAGATGCTGGTGAGGGAACGACTGTCTATCAGCTATAACATAATTGAGAACACGAACTAACTTGTCTCTTGGACATTCCGCAACATTAAATATATACAGTATCTCACAAAAGTGAGTACACCCCTCACATTTTTGTAAATATTTTATTATATCTTTTCATGGGACAACATTGACGAAATGACACTTTGCTACAATTGAAAATAGTGAGTGTACAGCTTGTATAACAGTGTAAATTTGCTGTCCCCTCAAAATAACTCAACACACAGCCATTAATATCTAAACCGCTGGCAACAAAAGTGAGTACACACCTAAGTGAAAATGTCCAAATTGGGCCCAGTTAGCCATTTTCCCTCCCCGGTGTCATGTGACTTGTAAGTGTTACAAGGTCTCAGGTGTGAATGGGGAGCAGGTGTGTTAAGTTTGGTGTTATCGCTCTTATACTCTCTCATACTGGTCACTGGAAGTTCAACATGGCACCTCATGGCAAAGAAAACTCTGAGGATCTGAAAAAAAGAATTGTTGCTCTACATAAAGATGGCCTAGGCTATAAGAAGATTGCCAACACCCTGAAACTGAGCTGCAGCACGGTGGCCAAGACCATACAGCGGTTTAACAGGACAGGTTCCACTCAGAACAGGCCTCTCCATGGTCGACCAAAGAAGTTGAGTGCACGTGCTCAGCATCATATCCAGAGGTTGGCTTTGCAGAATAGACATATGAGTGCTACCAGCATTGCTGCAGAGGTTGAAGGGGTGGGGGGTCAGCCTGTCAGTGCTCAGACCATACGCTGCACACTGCATCAAATTGGTCTGCATGGCTGTCGTCCCAGAAGGAAGCCTCTTCTAAAGATGATGCACAAGAAAGCCCGCAAACAGTTTGCTGAAGACAAGCAGACTAAGGTTGTAGTCCTGGTTGCCGCCACGTGTGTGTGGTGGCAACCAGGTGAGGAGTACAAAGACAAGTGTGTCTTGCCTACAGTCAAGCATGGTGGTGAAGTGTCATGGTCTGGGGCTGCATGAGTGCTGCCGGCACTGGGGAGTGTACTGTGACATGTACTGTGACATACTGAAGCAGAGCATGATCCCCTCCCTTCGGAAACTGGGCCGCAGGGCAGTATTCCAACATGATAACGACCCCAAACACACCTCCAAGACGACCAATGCCTTACTAAAGAAGCTGAGGGTAAAGGTGACCTAAACCCTATTGAGCGTCTGTGGGGCATCCTCAAACGGAAGGTGGAGGAGCACAAAGTCTCTAACATCCACCAGCTCTGTGATGTCGTCATGGAGGAGTGGAAGAGGACTCCAGTGGCAACCTGTGAAGCTCTGGTGAACTCCATGCCCAACAGGGTTAAGACAGTGCTGGAAAATAATGATGGCCACACAAAATATTGACACTTTGGGCCCAATTTGGACATTTTCACTTAGGGGTGTACTCACTTTTGTTGCCAGTGGTTTAGACATTAATGGCTGTGTGTTGAGTTATTTTGAGGGGACAGCAAATTTACACTGTTATACAAGCTGTACACTCACTACTTTACATTGTAGCAAAGTGTCATTTCTTCAGTGTTGTCCCATGAAAAGTTACAATAAAATATTTACAAAAATGTGAGGGGTGTACTCACTTTTGTGAGATACTGTATGTTTAGTAAATTAAACATTGTAATTGTTGGCAAATCGCTGTGGTATGACCGAAATAACACACGGCAGACTGTGTACTGGTATGAAAATAAACCAGGGAGGGGGCATGTTGTGTATTATTCCTTACATAATCAACAACAGTGTGATGTAATGCAGCCAAACAGAAAGCGAAGTTACCGTTATCACCCTGAAGTTGATTATTTTTCTTTTATTGCATGTCCTGAAGTGTTTTATTCCAGTTACACCACAGCAATTTGCCAATAATTAATTTTTTTTCATTAAATGTAAGTATCTGTTTATAATTAAATTTATTGTTGTAGATCAACTGTGAAACAAGTTAGTTCCCCTTCTCACTTGTGTTGCAGCAGCTTTAAACAGTTGTTCCCTCACCAGCCTCTTTTTAAAAATTTTTTTTCTTCAAGTTAATAGAACAAAAAAAAAAAAAGCACAGCTTGTCATGTAACTACAAAAAGCACAATGTCCTCAGTCAAGAAAAGTGTGTGTGTGTGTGTGTGTGTGTGTGTGTGTGTGTGTGTGTGTGTGTGTGTGTGTGTGTGTGCGCGCGATTGTGTCCTGCAATGGGTTGGCACACCATCCAGGGTGTCCCCCGCCTTATGCCCCGAGTCCTCCAGGCTCCCTGCGACCCTGTGTAGGATGAGCGGTGTAGAAAATGGCTAGATGGATGGATGGAAACTCCTCTAACTGTTACTAAGTACTGACACTGGAGACTCCTTCCAAAAATCCTAAATAAACCTTCTAAAAATTTCTCCCGGAAAATTCTAAAGATAATAACAGTCTCAAGTTTTCTTATTTGTTTTTTTTTTGTTTTTTTTTAATAGTCTTAGATTATGTAGAGCATCTGCCAGACAAGACCATGTGAATTATATTACTATAGAAACGTTAACATATTAGATTGAGCACAATTGATAGAAATCTGTGATTGATTGGCATTACTATCAGAGCTGCTGTTATAGAAACTTAATCAACACCTTCTGACCAATCAGAATTAAGAATCCAACAGTAATGTAAGGGTGAATAAAGACCTCAGAATACATTTACAGCCTGATTCATAGAGGGTTCTGATTTTGATTAGGCTGATATTTTTTGCCAAGAGTGGCATTGGATTGGTTCGAGGTAATCATTAATAAAGGGCTTTAAAGTGTAAAGTTGTTCTAATCATGGCAAAAAAAAGTCATTAGTACTAGATAATTCCTTTGCTTTCTCTTTGCTTGAAAATTTAATGTAATGACAATTTCGTGTTTTGTTATTATTTTTCTAAGTTTGCCATGAGTGTCGTGAGTTTCTACATCGTGGAGCCTTTAATCTAAAAATTGTATTTTTTTTTTTTATTGTTCTCTGATTGCCTTGATCT
>CM042569.1:10779432-10886932 GCA_023630585.1 Cranoglanis bouderius | reverse complement strand
CTTTTATTTATTTGGGAAATGAGGATATTAATTGTTGCAGCTTCGCAAGTGGAATTTTTGCCCATTCTTGCTTGATACCAGACTTCAGCTGCTCAACAGTCCTTGGTCGCCGTTGTTTGATTCTCCTCTTCATGATGCTCCATAGGAGACAGATCTGGACTGCTGGCAGGCCAATCAAGCACACAAACTCTGTGTCTACGAAGTACTATCATCAGTTCCCAATTAATTAAAAGGTAGAATTAAAAGGAAGGGTGATGTAACACAGCGGTAAACATGCCTTTGTCGCAACTTTTTTTTAGTGTGTTGACGGCATCAAATTCTAAATTTGTTGGTCAGTGAAAACATTGAATATCTTTTCTTTGTATTTTTGTCAGTTAATTAAAGTTTCAAGAGACTTGACAAATCACAGATTTTTGTTTTTATTGCATTTTAGAAAAAATCCCAACTTTTATGGAAATGGGGTTGTATTTTATATATGTAATGTATGTCTGTAATTTGCATTCTGATATTTAATGTATTTGCATGATTGAATGATGGAATAATGCTTTTTTTATTATTATTATTTGTTCTACTAGATGCCATTTCTGAATGTGCAACAATATGCAAAGTTAATAGTCTATTTATATACTATTTGGCCAGCAGTATGTAGACACCTGACCATCACACCCATATGTGCTTGTTGAAGATCATATTACAGATTTGGTTCCCCTTTTACTGTTATAATAACCTCCACTCTTCTAGGATGGCTTTCCACTAGGTTGTGAAGTGTGGATGTGGGTATTTGTGCTGATGTTGGGTGAGGAGGTCTGGGGTGCAGTTGATGTTCCAGTTTATCCCAAAGGTTTTCAGTGGGGTTGAGGTCAGGGCTCTGTATGGGACACTCGAGTTCTTCCACTCCAACCTTGGCAAACCATGTCTTCATGGAGCTCGCTTTGTGCATAGGGGCATTGCAATGCTGGAACAGGTTTGGGCTTCTTAGTTCTAGTGAAGAGAAACTGTAAAGCTACAGCATACAAAGACATTCTATACAATTGTGTGCTTCCACCTTTGTGGCAACAGTTTGGGGAAGGAACACATATGAGTGTTCAGGTGTCCACAAACTTTTAATTAAATAACAGCACACTGTCATGGCATGAAAATATTATTTCAAATCAGACACCCAAACTAGCATAAGATCACAGTATTTTGTATTATGCGAAAGGGGGCTACTTGTATTTCAAGCCCTGGTTTGTTTTGTTAAGACATTGGACTACTGATCGGAAGGTCATGAGTTCAAACCCAGTACTGCCAAGCTGCCACTGCTGGGCCCTTGAGCAAAGCCCTTAACCCTCAACTGCTCAGTTGTATAAACAAGATAAATATAATGTAGTTCTGGATAAGGGGCGTCTGCCAAATGCTGTAAATGTCTTAGTTTTCTATACCTGGGGTCAAGGAATTGACTCTCTTTAGAATCGACTCCCAGCACCTTCGATGTGAACCAGATGCAGGATGGAGACTTGATGACTCGACATGCAACATTTGTTTACTTTAAAAAGATTAAACGATGAAGAATTTATTAATGTGGGGAAAAAATAGTTCAACTATAGATAAACTAATTGATTCAAAAAGCTTTGCTACTTTTGGCATGAACCGAAGGAATGTAGCGTGTACCATGGCATGCTTCTTAACTACGAACAAGTAATCCAATATTAAATTCACCGCTGTTTAATTTTATTATGGAATTCTTGAATTATGAATTTTGCAGCATGCTCATGCGAATAGTCTTCAGATTTGTTATATCAGATATTATATTTGGCTGTGTGCTGATGCTTTAAAAGAAGAGTTTACAGTTTGGGGTTTTATTTATTTATTTATTTGTTTGTTTGTTCATCAACAGATTTGTCATACTTGATCATTTGGTTAGACATCAGATTTGTCATATCACACATTCCGCCTGTGTGCTGATGCTTGTTGCTAATTGCTCCCTAGACCCATGCGGACCATCTGTCATGTACATCAATGAGGGGAAATTTACATCTTGATTTGAAGCAGATTAGGACCATCCGGGGAAAAAAAGTCTCAGAAAATGTTAAGTGATGTGGACATGGAATGTTTTTCAACTAGAATTAGAAAGACTGAGACTAACAACAAAAAGTACTAATAAGACAGACGGTACTCGAATTGGCTTCCTCGAGATGACCTCACGTTTGATGACTTCTTGAAAGTTGAGCTGAATTCCTTTGGTCCGGCCATTTCGTGTTGTATTTTTTGGCAGACTGGATGGTTAATTCTCTGAAGAGACTGAGGGGAGCGCTGTATCTGTCCTGCTCATTGATAAAGCGGATGGAGGAACAATAACCGTCCCTCCGGCTCTCCGTCCTGCCATATCATTGTGTGCAAATGAGAGTGAAAATAGAATGCGTTGGTGGAAATATGGAAATGGATCCATTGTTAGGATCATGTATTGTCTTTGTATTAATAGTTTATCAGCAGCTTGTATTGCTGCTTAATTCCTCTTTTTTTCCTCCCCTTTTGTGTTGTTTTCAGGTTGCCTGCTGGCCCTCCTGATCTGCGATGCTGCCTTCTCCACCAGAAACTCCAGGTAACCTCTTTACAATTTGCCCTCATGTTTTTCTTCTTTATGCATTCAGGGCTGTAGTGTCGCTTAATGGAAATCTGAACCGCGTTCACAGAGCCACTCTGTGCTGTATATCTGCCTCATTAAATGTGAACGAAGCCTAAAAGTACCTCGATGGGTCTCAATAGCACGCATATCTTTGCGTCACGGCCCTCGATAGCATTACAGCACCACAATGGCTTTAAGCTGGATTTTTCTTTCGACGTTGGATGCGACGCCCAAGCGTTTAATACCGATGCCCTTATTTAAATTTGAAGTGCAATGTGGCCCCTGATGACCATTTCACAATAGCATTTCACAGCTATTCCATTGCATTCGTCTGAGTCAGACACATAGCAAGAGCGCAGAGAGGAGAGGAGGCTGTAATAAAGCCATCCAGGGGGAGAAGACAGACAGGAGAGAGTGAGGAGAGCGAGAGAGAGAGAGAGAGAGGGAGGGAGAGGGGGGTAATATCTGTCTGGGTAGCTGAAGCAGAGAGAGCCTCTTTATCTGCAATCACTTCAATAAAATGGGGCGCCCAGACGGGACCCACGGTCATAAAGTAAGTGGCAAGGCACCATTACCTCTCTCTTTCTCTCTTTCTTTCTCTTGTTCTCTCTCTCGCTCTCTCTCGCTCTTACTTCATTGTCCCTCAGCGTGCTTTATTCTTATCTCTATGCATCTAAAGTTAGTGGTACTTGATACTCCAGTTTGTGTCCAGCTGTGTCAAGATGCGAAGATGAGCTAGCGTGTTGTGTAGATGAATTTATGGTCACTTTAATAGGAACACCTGTACACCAGCTCATTTAGGCAGTGGTTATCCAATCAGCCAATCATGTGGCAGCAGTTCAGTGCATAAAATCATGCAGATACAGGCCAAGAGCTTCAAATCAAACATCAGAAAGAAGAAAACATGTGATCTCTGTGGCTTTGATCATGGCATGGATGTTGGTACCAGATGGGCTGGTTTGAGTATTTCGGAAACTGCTGATGTGCAAATTTCACACCCACCAGTCTCTAGAGGTTACACAGAATGGCGCGAAAAACAAAAAACATCCTGTGTGCGGAGGGTCTGCAGGCTGAAACACCTTGTTGTTGATAGAGATCAGAGGAGAATGATCAGACTAGTTTGAGCTGACAGGAAGTCTATAGTAACTGAAATAATCACTCTTTACAACCGTGGTGAGCAGAGAAGCATCTCAGAACGCACAACACATCAAACCTCGAGGTGGATGAGCGACAACAGCAGAAGACCACATTAGGTTCCACTCCTGTCAGTGAAGAACAGGAATCTGAGGCCATCATGGGCACAGACTCACCCAAACTGGACAGTTGAAGACTAGAAAAAGACCAGATATTTTCTTTTTTTCTAATCTTCAACTGTCCAGTTTGAAATCACAAGCCATAGAAATCACACTTCCCCCAATTCTGATATTTGATGTGAACGATAACTGAAGCTCTTGAACTGTACCTACATGTTCTTTTGCATTGTGTTGCTGCCACATTATTGGCTGATTAGATAACTGCGTGAATGTGCAGGTGTACAGGTATTTCTAATAAAGTGGATGTGAAATGGATACATAAGGCAATTTTGTGGAAATAAAAACAAGAGCTACAGCTAAATTGGAGCTAATAATATCAGTGGCTCAGCTGTGCAGAACAGCTAAACACACAGGAAAAGTTTTTTGGGTTTTTTTTGGCTACAGTCTGTGTAAGAAATCACTGACCTCACAACCTTCAGTGCAGTAATAATTTCACTACACAGTTTTACGAAGGCACTGCATGTACCCTGCTTAGATCTTTCTTCTAGCTAATAAATGTTAATTAATTTTATTCCTTAAACTGCTCTCAGAGGGAAGAGGTGTCATGAAACAAAGAATATAATTAAGGAAAGAAATATGCACTAATTCTGATTAGGAAAGAATATAGACTATTTCTATAAAAATGTGTCCTTGCATATTGTTCAGATTAGGGGTGTAATGCTGTTCTACTATTTATACCTGTATCTTTTTTAGTTTTTTAAATGTCTGTACTGGTGGGTGGGTGTGGCATAAACTAGAAGGTTTTTTTATTTTATTCCTATATATGAGAATTATATATAAAGTACTGTGCAAAAGTTTCAGGCAACCTATTTTTTTGTACAAATTTTATTATAGATTTTTTATTTTATGACTTATCACGTTATCATTATAAAAAACATTTTAGATTCCCAAACATTAGTTTTCTAGCACAAAATTAAATGTTACAGAAAAATGTCATAAAGCAGCATATAACATAAGAGACACTTTTCAGACAAAAAACACAATGAAGGCTGCTGGGTTTTGCTGCAAAAATAAGAAGCAAGTGTGAAAGTCAAAATCTCCAGAAGAACTGTGTCTGGTTCTGCAAGATGCTCAATAAAACTTACCAGCTCATTTCCTTATAAAACTTCACTAATTGTACCAGAGACTACTATTTTTATTTTTATTTTAATTTTTGTGTCACATCAAATATTGACTTTCTTTCATTTACTACTGTTTACTGCTCTTTACGATATTAAAAAAAAAAAAAATAATAATTATGTAGAAACATTTAATTTAATTATTTTGAAGGCATCTTTGCTCTACAGCATCTCTTTGCATGTGCCTAAAAATTTTGCACAGTACTGTATATGATATATATTTTATTTGATCTCTATAAGGATATTTCAGTACAATCATCTTCCCCAAATCAGGGCACTGTTGTCTTGACGGTAGCCATCGAATAATATTTTACCAGATTTACTTCACATTTTGGGTTTGTTACATTCCAAAAAGATCAGAAAAGTTTGCTAGACATGGTATCAGAATTGACAGTGCACCTGCGAGGCAAGATGAGGTCCTTTTAATAAGCAGTGTTTCATTTCACCAACATCTTACCATTTGTTTTCCTGGTAAGATGTTCATAACGTAGAAAGTAGAACAATAAAAAAAAAACATGGACTTGCAAGTTCATTTATATCAAGTTATTAAAATAAATGACCTTTTTTTGATTTGCCACCAGAGATGACATGCTGTGTGGGCTATTAGGTGGCCATTTTGTATAGCAATTTGATATAAATATGGTTTTATTTTGGAGCCCAATCGACCAGTGTTTAGGGCAGGTTACAAGTGCAAACAACTGACAATGGCAAAACAAAAACAACACCTGCTGTTTGTATCTGTATTGGGTCATTCCATCCCAAGTTGTCCAATACAGGTTGCTTGACCATTTTAATTGTCCTCACTTTTTTTTTTTTTTTTTTCAATGATTACCTCTATGTATTGGCATTGCAAAACCACCAGTTGTTTTTTAATTTTACTTTGTTTAACTACGACGGCCATCTTTGTCTCATGGTACACAACTAATTTTGGTTATACAGCTGTTTACGGAAACCTCAATATCTTGGCTCAGGATGGTCCTAGTTCCTTGGAACTAAAACTGATCTCTAGAGCACATTACAAGGTTCATTACAGTCTTCAGTTGTTTTACAAATGAACAGTGTCATAAACAGAGCTATGGTGTTGTTTCTCTTGTGATAAAAGCAGTAAATGTCTTCTTCACTGTTGCCAAATGTAGCAACATTTTAGACCTCATTGACAAGCATAAGCTACTGTATGTCAATCATAAACATACTCTTCATTTTATTATGGGTTAATTTCTCAGAATGCATTAATAAAGTAGGCCTTTCCCCAGATTTCTACTAGCCCTAGCTAGTAAGGAACAAGAATATGCAAAATGTTTATATATGAACGTGTACCTTGTAATGCTCTCTAGAGATCAGTTTCTGTTCCAAGGAGCTAGGCCCATCCTGAGCCGAGATATTGAGGTTTCCGTAAACAGCTGTATAACCAAAATATGTTGTGTGCCATGACACAAAAAATGAAAAAACTGGTGGTTTTGCAATGCCAATACATTAATTAAGAAATAAACACATCAAGCAACCAACTTTACACTTATTGGACCACTTGAGATGGACTGACCCGATTTGTATTTGTATAGAACACATTATACATTATCTGTTTATTTCGAATAATGCCTCGTTATTGGGTTACATCCGTAGTACAGGTTCTCCATCTTCGAGTTATCCATCTTTACATTTTGAACATTTTTTTCATGCACGACTTGAATGAGAGCATTGTAGTCTACTATTCTAAAGCTTGACCTTCCTTTTGAAACGCTTCCTGGTTGGAACTCGACACATACAAAGGGGTTTTTTAGCTGAAAGTCATTTTGACTTGACATTTTTGAAAACGAATGTTCCAGCAGTCATTTAAGAGGCGCACATTAAATGTGTCAGTGCTATTATGCTGCGTCTGGAAAGTCAATGTCAAAGGCAGGTGAGAATATGCATTAAAATTCCCACCGTACTCGGAATTTCTTTCATGCCACTTGACATTATTTATTTATTTATTTATTTTATCCACTTTCATACCCGGGTTTATACGCTGCTCATAAATGCTTCACTCCACTGTTCTTTCTTTATCTCCTGTGAACATAAGCGTAGTAAAAATTTACGCTTTGATTCGAACACTAATCAGGGGCAAAGCAGATATGGATTTGGTAGTTTCATTAGATAATTCTGCTTCACGAGTCCTCTTTTGTATACAGATGCTCAACTGCTGCATCGAGCACAAGAAAGCGAGGGACGACATCCGGAAAGACGCGGCCAGTGAAAACGGACTCCTGGCGCCTCAGGTGTCACCGGGGAAGTCCTGGGACTCGTGGAGCGATAGCGAGGATGAGTTCTTTGAGTGTCTGAGCGACGCAGAGGACATGAAGGAGGTGCCGGCGGATGGAGTTAAAGGCGCAGGAGCCAAAATAAAGCCTGAGGGTCGACTGCAGCCTCATGGCAAGCTGACCCTTCTCAACTCGCACGAGCCGCTCTATATACCAGTCACGCAGGTGAGTCAGGTAGACGTCAACATTTACTGTGTTATTCGCTTCCCCTCATGTCCCCTAACCAAGGAGAGGAGGTATACCTTTGGCACTTTGGCAGCAAGCATGACATATTTGACAGAATGTCCTAGGTGATATGCAGCGTTCATTTTAGATGATAAAACGTTCAGTATTTTTATTTTTTTATTTTTTTAATCTGTGATGAAACTTCTTTACTCATCATCATACACCCACTTTGTGAAGACGATTATATAAATGCGCTGCTTATATTCTTATATACCGTACATGACGATCATGAGATCATCGTTTAAGAGCCGGTAGGTCATGTGGGAGAGAAATTGAAAGTACAGCAGTCGAGGAGGAGATCTGACCTGCTGTAAAGTGGAAAAAATAAAATAGATATTGCTATCGAGTAAACAAATGTTTTCTTTTTCTGGAGTTTTTCTGAAGTGCAAAATAAGTACCAAAACCTTTTTTGGTATCAATACTAGGTTAAGCTCATTCTCATGGTGCGTTCAAGTCATGTCAGAAAGATTGTATTTGCGAGTTGAACGCACATGAATGCCACTACAAAGTCATAATTACGAGTGTGGAAATGAGTGGGAGAGTTAATTAAGAGAAGGTACACCGCCATCTTGCTCCGACCAAAGTGACTCGAATGCACCTGACGTCGTAATTACGGCTTCCCAACTCATAAATACGAACTTTCCAGGAGGAATGGAACTCACAGTCAGTACCAAAAAAAAGTGTCATTTTTGTCCAGTTGTTCATAAATTGGATAGGACTTACAACGCCGCACTTCATGTAAATATCGTTTTACCATTGTGTCCATTCTAAGAGTGCGTCTCAGAGGACTGACCAAAGGGCTTGAAAATTCCAGCATGCTGGCGGATTTTAAATGTCACAATGTGTTGCACAACGCCTACTTCAGCTCAGGGGTTTCTAACAATGAAAATACCAGGGGGGAAAAACGTGAGAAAACAAAAATAGCAACATGCCAGCATTAATTACGCTTGTCGGTTAATCTGTACATCTATTTCCTTCTAAATATACGCAGAGCCATAATGGTCCACTGATTACTTGGTGTGCTGTTTAGCTGAACGTTTGTATGTGACATATGTTTTTGAATATCTGTACATTTATGAACAATTTTATGTGCTATTTTTTGTTGTTGTTGTTTTGAAAAAAAAAAAAAAAAGAGAGAGAGAGATCAGTGATGTTGCCCAGTTGTTCTCAAAATAAGGTCTGGGAAGTATAGCTAGTATGTTACAGTTGCACCATTATCAAAGTTATTATATTTATTATTGAGGATTTATAGTTATTCACTTTTTTGTTGTTGTTTTCGCAGGAATTAGGAATTTGTTCAGGAAAAACAATTCTGTGGTTTTAATAAATAACACAAATGTAATTGTAGATGTCGAAAAATAAGCAGGAATAAGTTTGAGAACCCCAAGCTTTAGCTTACAGAGTATTGAGAAGGCAGCTGGGTTTCTGCCAAGAGAAAGATCTACAGCATGTTTAAAACAGTTTGGCTTGCAGGGCAAGACTATTTTTGCTTTTTCGCTTCGGCTAAGCTTGATCATAATCCTATACTCTTAGCATTGAAAGGGTGTTTTATCCATCTTCCATAAAACCAAATGATAGTTCTCGGCCATCATTCTCCACCAATATAAGAAAATTTGCACTTATTGGCCGAAAATTTGATTCAGTGTTATTTGTATAGCGCTTTTAACAATGGACATTGTCAAAAAGCAGCTTTACAGAAATAAATACATTGAAGATCTAAATTTTTTAAATGTATGAATTTATCCCTAATGAATGAGCCAATGGCGACGGTGGCGAGGGAAAACTCTCTGAGACAATATGAGGAAGGAACACTGAGAAGAACCAGACTCCAATCTGGGTAACACCAGACTATAAATAAATCCCTTCTATAACTGTATATTACATGAATTGCAATTGTGTAACCAGGAAATTCACACGCAGGATCATACTACCGGTGTTATCGGTGTTGTTGTGTATACAGTATGTGTGCATGTGTTATATGGTATATTTTATATTTATATTTAAATTTGTCACAGCCTTTAAATAATGTATTCTTGAGTAATAAATGTCAACTGGGTCATTGCATCTTGTTTTATCATATCATTATACGTCATCATAGTTATTGTTGTACAATAGATATTGCTGTTATGTGCAGAAATAGATGTCTTGGCTCTTTTTTTTTTTTTTTTTTTCTCTTTCTTTCGTTTTATTTATTTTAATTTGGTTTGTTTTTGAACATCTGCTCAGGTACACAGTAGCTGGCCCTGCCAGGCTCCAAAACGAGAAAGTTTTCAATCAAATGATAGCATGATGACGTAAATGAGCTCTAGCGCAGCATGTAAAAAGTGTCTTCTGCAGTTAATCAGCATGCAAAAGTAGGGCACAGATGGGTAACGGTAGTTTTTGCCAGCACCTCGTGGCCGTTTTCACAGCTCAGAATATCGAGCCCTGAATTGTGAAGCTTCACAAAAATATACTGCTGGAAAAAGTCTCTGGATGTGCAACCCACAACATCCAGCATCTGCGTACACACACACACACACATTCTGACAAGTCCAACCACACGATATCACCTTAGGGCTTTAAAGGCTACTGTTTTTTGGTTTTGGTTTTGTTTTTTGTTTTACTTGTATCTCCCCTGTCTGTGTCTGGCTGCTTTTTCGAGAGCACCTGAGAAAGGAGGAGAAAAGAAAAGCTGGGAGATGAGAAAAAGTGTCAGTATATATTTTTTTTTATTGATTTGTTTCATTTTAGTTGCGGTGCTCAAGCTTCTATGCAGTTTCTCACAGCTGTAGTTACACCTTTTTATATATATTTTTTTATTTTACTCTGCTCTCTTTTTCCGTTTGCATGTTGTTTGTCGTCTGTCATACTTCTGCCTATTCCCTCGCTCTCACTCTACCTCTCTCTCATTATTGCTATAATTTTCTCACTCACTCCCTCAACACCCTTTCTCTTTTCCCCCGGCTCTCCCTTTATTAGATCTGAAGCGCGTCCCCTTTTTTCTTTAATAATCTCTCATTTCGCTTTGCTTTTAAGGCCCTCCGCTCATCTCATTGCCTCATATTTGTCAACGTCGCGTGCGTTTTGGCGCGCTGCCATTGATTTGTCTTCTGTTTTTTCTGTTTTCCTGTCCTTCCCACTGTCCTTTCCTTTGCTCTGAGTCTGCGAGAGGTGCTTGTAATTCGGGGATGGGATGGAGAAAGTGTGTGAGAAGTGGTGAAAGAGAGAATATGAAAGCAGATATATTAAATATATTCATATATATCAATATAAATTCATAGCACGTTGGCCTCGCACCTCCAGAGTTGGGGGTTCGATTCTCACCTCCGTCCTGTGTGTGTGGAGTTTTCGTGTTCTCGTGCTTTGGGGGTTTCCTCCGGGTACTCTGGTTTCCTCCCCTAGTCCAAAGACATGTTGTACGTTGATTTCCAAATTGTTCGTAGTGTGTGAATGGGTGTGTGTGTGTGTGTGTGTGTGTGAGCAGTTGTGCCCTGCAGTGGGTTGGCACCACGTCCAGGGTGTCCCCTGCCTTGTGCCCCGAGTTCCCTGGGATAGTCTTGAGGCTCCCCGCGACCCTATTTAGGATAAGTGGTACAGAAAATGGATGGAAAGTTCCTTCTTACCTTTTAATATGTGACACATACAGTATAAAGGTGGATGCTTGTGCCATGCTATTGTTAAATGTACCCACTTGAGGACTAGACCAGTAATATCAGATTGTGCTTTTTAATTTTTTCCCTTTCCCAGTGTTTTTTTTTTTTTTGCATGCATTTTCCAAGAATATTTGTCAAAGAGCTTGCATGTTGCCCTTATTCATTAAGTCGCACTCCCAGCTGTGTCCTGGGCTAAGACTGCATTCTATATCTGCATTCACAAACTAAGCCATTTATGATCAAACAGCTAAATTACCACTGTCATTCAGCAAACCCCATTTGAATGGGCTGATTGGCATTATACAACTGCATTACTGTGATCTAATGGTCCACATGGTTAATGTGTGGATACCAGTTAGCATGCTCAGGTTAGAGTAATGTATAGCACTTTTTATTTTTTTAACCCATTCTTGTGAAAAAGCTTGAACTCAATACCTGTAACAGCCTATATGATCTCAAAGGAAGTGTCCCTTAAACAAATATTTGTGTTAGAGTACATCAAATGAATACCTTTAAAATAGACACTACAATGCATGTGTTTGTCCAAAGCAAATGTTGTGGAGTTTTCAGGAAGTTACCTACTGCTGTTAGAATTAGAGCACTTTCTGAGCTAAGACATGTTTTTAAATGAGGCATGCTTGTAAAAGGTACAAGTTCAAAGAAACAGTTGAAAAATGCTATGATTATTGCACTTGCTGAGAAAGCCATTCTTGTGAAAATGCAAGTACTTGCAATAGACTGTGTAGAGTGAAGAATGGAGTGAGGAATAAAGTACAGGCCCTTTCACACTGAGCATGACGTGACAAAGCGAAGTGAATTGCAGACGAACGGTGCTTTCCAACCGAACGCGAAACGATTGATTGCCTTCGGCTAATTCGCGCCTGCACAATAGGTGGTGCTGACCGAGAATGCATTTTACACCTGCACACTAGGTGGCGCAACCCACTGTTCAGCTGATCGGCCTATCGTCTTTGACCATAGAGAAGAAGAATCGCTTAAATGTTGGCGCAGAGCACCACAAGGCACACGTACTGTTAAGAAGCACAGAAAAAGAAAGAAAATGTAGTCGCTGTGACTTTTATCACAAAAGTTCCCTGTTCTCAGACACCAGTGATAACAAGAACTCAACATCCATTCTCTTCTCTCTTCCAGAATACATTTCTTTGGTGTTTACCCTGGTTTTCCAAACAGCTTTCTGTGCTATAGTGCCACCAGTCTCGCCCTTTTGTGTGACAGCAGCAGCTCCGGGCATGTTATCTAAAGCTCAAATCTAATTGGATGGCCCGACTCATCGTGGGCGACGGGGGAAAAAAATTGACACACTGGTCAAAAAAAAAATCTCGCTTTGTCGCACCACGATTGATCGGGCCCGGTGTGAATAGCACCATAGGGATCTATTGTTTCGATTCAAGAGCGTCATTGCGTCGTACATTCACGTCGCTTAATCACGCTCAGTGTGAAAGGCCCTTAAGGATGGAGTGATGAATGGACTGATGAATGGGGTGAGGAATGGGCTGCAGAATGGAGTGAGGAATGGTGTGAAAACTGGGGTGAAGAATGGAGTAACGTATAGAGTAATGAGTGGAGGGAACAATAGGGTGAGGAATGGAGTGAGGTACAGAGTAAGGTATGTTTGAGGAATAGGGTGAGATTGGGTGAAGAATGGAGTGAAGTATAGGAATGGGGTGAGGAATGGAGTATGGAATGGGGTGAGGAATGGGTTGCAGAATGGGCTGACGAATGGAATGAGAAATTGGGTGAAGAATGGAGTGAAGTATAGGAATGGGGTGAGGAATGGGGTGAGCAATGGAATGAGAAATTGGGTGAAGAATGGGGTGGGGAATAGAATGAGAAATTGGGTGAGGAATGGAATGAGAAGTTGGGTGGGGAATAGAATGAGAAATTGGGTGAGGAATGGAATGAGAAATTGGGTGAGGAATGGAATGAGAAATTGGGTGAAGAATGGGGTAAAGAATGGTGTGAGGAAAGGCATGAGGAATAGAATGAGAAATGGAGTGAAGACTACCCCAGCAATTTGCTAATTACAGTTGCTGATTTAAATTTCACATTTTGTTGCTTTTCAGCCCAAAATGAAGACAGACACAGTTTTTGTTTTATCCAGCTGTATTTACTCAGTGCGACTTATAACATCCAAGTGGTCACATATAACACCAACAAGTCAGAAAAATTTTTTTTTTAAAAAACAATCACTGAGTTGGAAAAAGGATCACACCCTCCTAAAAATGACTTGTAAACTCAAATCACGTGTAGCTAATCACCTTCTCAATGGCACACAAAGCCATTTGACTTTCACCTGTGATCAGCTGAAAGAGCTTTCCTGGAACATTTTGTAGTGCAACTGAAGCAAACAATAAACTATGGGTGGCAAGATCTCTGGAATAAAGTTGTGGACAGGCACAAGTCAGGAGATGGATACAACAAAATTTCAAAAGCTTTATCAATGCCTAGAAGCACAGTGAAGTCTATTATTAAGAAATGGAAGGTATTTGGTACAACACAGACCCTCCCTGGATCAGGACGCCGCTCCAAACTGGATGAAAGAGCCAGGAGGAAACTGGTCAGAGAGGCTACCAAGAGGCCTACAGCATCTCTGAAGCAGTTGCAGGAATTTATGACAGAGTGGTCATTGTGTGCATGTGACAACAATATCACAAATTCTCCACAAATGTGGCTTGTATGGAAGGGTTGCAAGAAAAAAGCCACCCACTACTGAGCTTTGCCAAAACACACCTTGAAGATTCTGAGGCCACATGGAAAAAGGTGTTATAGTCAGATGAGACTAAAATTGATTATTTGGCCTCAACACCAAACGATATGTCTGGCGGAAATCCAATACAGCTCACCATCCAAATAACACCATTCCTACAGTAAAGCATGGAGGTGGTAATATCCTGTTATGGGGGTGTTTCTCTGCAGCAGGGACTGGAGCACTTGTCAGGATAGAAGGAAAATGGATGGGGCAAAATACTGTCAAATTCTTGAGGAAAATCTGCTGCCCTCTGCCAGAAAGTTGTCAATGGGAAGAAGGTTTACTTTCCAACATGAAAATGACCCAAAGCACACAGCAAAACTGGCCACACAGTGGTTGAAGGAGAAAAAGGTGAATGTCCTTGCATGGCCTAGTCAGAGCCCAGACTTAAACCCCATTGAAAATCTGTGGAATGACTTGAAGACTGCGGTCCACAAACGGTCACCATCAAATTTAACTGAACTTGAGCAGTTCTTCAAAGAAGAGTGGGCAAATATTGCAAAGTCTAGATGTGCAAAGTTAGTAGAGACATATCCCAACAGACTAAAGGCTGTAATTAAAAAATGAAGGCAAATTAAAGCAAGGGGTTGATCCTCTTTCCAACTCGGTGATTCTGGTTTTTAATTATTATTATTTTTTTTTTAATTTCTGACATGTTAGTGTTATATCTTTCACTTATATGTTATAAGCACTGAGTAAATACAGCTGGATAAAACAAAAACTGTGTCCGTCTTCATTTCAGGATGAAAAGCAACAAAATGTGATTATTTTAATTGGGAGTGATTCTTTTCTATACCCACTGTGTGTGTGTGTGTGTGTGTGTGTGTGTGTGTGTGTGTGTGTGTGTGTGTGTGTGTGTGTGTGTGTGTGTGTGTGTAAGAGAGAGAGAGAAAGGAATTGGATAAAGAATTGGGTGAGGCAGTGGGTGAAGAATGGGGTGAGGCAGTGGGTGAAGAATGGGGTGAGGCAGTGGGTGAAGAGTGGGGTGAGGAAGTGAGTGAAGAATGGGGTGAGGAATTGAGTGAATAATAGAATGAGAAATTGGAATGGGGTGAAGAGTGGGGTGAGGAAGTGGGTGAAGAATGGGGTGATGAATGGGGTGAGGAATAGAATGAGAAATTGGGTGAAGAATAGAGTGAGGAATGAAGGGAGAAATGGAGTGAAGATTGCCACAGCAATTTGCTGATTAAAGTTGCTGATTTAAATTTGTTAATAAACTCTACATCATACTTTTTAAACCTTTATAATTTAATTTAATGTCGTGGAACGTCCACAGGCTATGTTAGTTCCTGTTTTCACTTACATTATAGCAGCTACAAACAACATCCCCTCACCAGCGTCTCTTCTTTGAAGAGAAAACATACTGCCTGTTACAAAGTGCTGACACTGTAGAGTCCTTCCACAAACTCTAAGTAAACATATCCTCATGAAAAATTCACCATATCAACAATTGTATTTTATTTTCATTGCTAAGTAAGAACACATATTTAAAATGTAAATTATTTATAGTTTATTATCTTGGATTAATGTTGTGCATCCCCCATACAGGTCCATGTAAATGAGTTATTACTATAGAATAAATGATAACTTATTGGAATTACCACATTAATATAAACCTGTCATTTGAATTACAGCCAGAACTACGGTCAGAGCTGCAGTAGAACTAGAACATTAATCAACCTTCTGACCTGCCAGTTTCCAGAATTGCATTTAAAGATATCATTCCAGTTCCAGTGAAAGACTCCTACATTTATAACCTAATCTGCTTATAGAAAAACAACATTACTGCCAAATTTAAAGAATTATACATTTACAATCGGACAAGCGTTATCAATTTGATAAGACTGAGAATGGCATGAATGCTGCTGTTAATCAAAGTACATTCTCATGCTGCATCACAGGGCAGAGTAACACACTCGGAGGAAAGTGCTGCCTACCCTCTTCCGCATACATGACCGCACAGATGCCCATGACTGGCTAGTATCACTGTGATTGACAAGGGAGTGAGAGTATGCTATCCGTCCCACTCAGAGTGCACAGCTGAGTTTGAGACTAAACCCCAGAGATACTCCTGTAATTATACATTACCCCACCTCCCCATTAAAGGGCTTAAGACATCCTTGTGAAAAAGATATACCTGTAACAACGTGTTGTTAAATGGCTCTCCTGACTCGTTTGCGTGATGAAATATTAGATAAATTTGGGTTTCTGGTTGCTGGTGAAAATGAGAGAGTTCATGATGTCTTGTTGGCCAGTCTGGTTTTGTTCCAGTCTTCTTGTAATGCACTTGTTAGTGAAGCTCAGGGGTCATTAGTGGGCCTGGAGGTTTTGACTGCTGTGGGACGGCATGAACACACTAATGAATCTGTAAAGCTGTCAGCTGTCTTCAGCTCCGGATCTGATGACTGACAGTCCAATCAAGTGTTCAGCTGAGCAGATTTTTCTACCTAGAGAAACTTGTCATATTGTGTGACCTTAGAGGCCTGGCTCTCTCCAGGAAGTCTAAACCGAAGTTTTGCAGCAAGTTTTATAAGTTATTTTTGTTAGTACTTAAATTTAGCTGTTAACAATATCACAGAGGAATTGACAGTGTTGCACAACAGATAATCTCGTTGGGTTTTTCTTTCCCAGGAGCCAGCGCCCATGACTGAAGATGCACTAGAGGAGCAGTCGGAGGTGCTGGCCAAATTGGGCACGTCGGCTGAGGGCGCCCATCTCCGTGCGCGCATGCAGAGTGCTTGCCTTCTCTCAGACATGGAGTCCTTCAAGGTAACGACCGGGAGAATGCATAACTTCCATAATTCTGTAATTTGATATAAATTCAGTTATGTTTGAAGATATTCTGAGGTTAACCTCAGTTGTCTACAGCGCACACATATTAAACGCTCAGAGTTGGTTGGCAGAGTTAGGTGGCAATAATGCTTCTTGCCACTTACTCACAGAATTTTCAATAAATCTTGAAATACCCTGAAGGGAGTATTTTTTTTCAGGTTCATTACAACCCATGTAAAATATATTGCTCAATAAGATATTCTTGCGAAAACAAAGAGCCTACATTACATTTGGCCAGAAGTTGAGTTCTTGTGATTGATATACAGTACAGTAATGCTTGACAAAATACCAGAATGAGAACGAGTATGCTTTTTTAGTACTCATTGATACCGATACTCAAACCAAAATGAGTAGGCTACTTAGTATTAAGCAAACAGGGATGTTTTTGAGCAAACAGGGATGCTGTGTGCTGCTAGAATTGAACTCCTTTGCTGAGATTTATGTTTAAGATGATATGGCGCTTAGGCCGGGCAACCATTATGCATTTTGCGTAGGAAGTTCTAACACACTGCACTATTTAGCACGCCGTGTTACGTGTTATCATTCAAAAATACGCAAAAAGAGCACTCTTGTTTTTTCCCCCATGGGAATCTGGACTGACATTAGTCATGTTTTGGTCAGTGTTTGTTGAATATCTTGCGGATGAGCTTGAATATTTCGAGTTCACTAATGTGAAATACAATCTATCAATATATGTTTGACTTTGCTAATGTCAGTACATATTTAACATCAGTTAACTATATTTATGAAGCATGCTACCAAAAATATCAAGAGGAATAATAAAAACTGCACTCTTCTGGGATGAAAGAGGCACTTTATTGACCAAAAGATAAAGAAAAATAAAAAATTTAAAGGAGTCATTTCATGATTTTTTTAATGTTTTCCTTTTGTTTGGGTGTGTAAAGTATCTTTGTTCATTCATGTATAAGCTCTGCAAAGTCCCAAAGCTCATAGTCTCCCCCAAAAAGATTTATTTTATCAAACAGAGAGCACTGTTCCAGACCTGCCCGAAACGCGTCGTTCGGAAGTCCAGATTTACTTCCGTAATTCGTCTACGTCACGGAGTGCAATATCAGCATAATCCCACCTAAACGCAGCCACGAAGAAAGAAGGCGAGGCTTCAGTGAATTGTTTGGCGCCATGTCACGGAAACGCTGTGTGTTTCGGTGCGATAGCAAAACCTCTTTGTTTAGCCTTCTGAAAACGGGCAAAATTAGGAATCAGTGGTTACTGTTTATTTATAACACTCTTCCTGATCAGTACAAAGCATGGTTTTGTACTTGACAACGTGGCGGTATAACATCATATCTGAGAGGTAAGTCAGTTATAAAATAAAAACTTACCACTGAAACGTCCAGCTCAAGTCATGCTTGATCATCCGCATTTTCAGAATCGGACTCGGGCTCGAACTGTAACACTGACGCCATGTTGCTTAATAACTTAGAATTGCTTTAGAAGACTTGGAGGTTGTAGCTAACCCAATGGGGCGTAACATTTCCGACTCACACTTGAGGCTTTTGGCCAGTCACAACGCAATGGGTCAGCTGGCCAATCAGAGTACTCTGGGCTTTTCGGAAGGTGGGGCTTTGGAGAAATTGGAGCGTTTCAGGCAACCCGGGAATAGAGGCACTGCAATAATGTACATTATTTGACAAATAATGCGTTTTGTGGACATCAAAACATGGTAACCTATTTTATTACATCCCAATAAACAAAATAATTAACGTTTCAAAAAAAATCATTATATGACTCCTTTAAATATGCTTACAATGAAGTGTGAATGTTTCAAAATGCAGTTTGCTTTCCTGCACAGCCACATTCAAACAGCTTGGTCAAGTCCGTTGAAGTACTGTACATTGCAAAAATTAATCTTAACAAGCAAAACTATCTTGAATATTAGCAAATTCAACTAATATTTCTCTTTATTAGATGTCTTGTCTTTCTGCTTCATGGAAGAGTTTTGTGAAAAGGCTATACTGAAAGTGTACTGACTTTTCACACCTTCAAACCCCCATCAGGACCACTCATTGTTCCACTTAAGGGATCGCAGGTCGGCAATATCTTTAACAGAAAGCAGGAGGGTGGCCAAGCCGAGCGTGCAGAGCAGCGTCAGCGAGCGTGGTCATTAAAAATGAGCACAAGGTGCTGTGAATCGCACTTTGACTCTCAAGCAGAGTGTTGCCCTGTCGAGCGAAAGGAAGCATGCATATCTCAGTGCTCAGTGCTCGCAGAAGTGAACTGCTCTGACATATGACAGTTTCTCTGCACACTTTCTTTCCTGATCGGTGCCTGTGAATGCTTTGTGTGTGTGTGTGCATGCACAATTTACACAACTCATTTTGCACTCATTTTTAATGACCACGTACGCTGATAGTGCTCTTTGCCCTCAGGTCAGCTGCCCTCACACTCTCTAGTAAACATACTGTTTAAATGCCATAAGATGTTTTATCAGGTTACTCATATTGTAAGTAGATGCTGTAGTTCCTCCTCTTGAGCACAGTTTAGCAGTCTGTTTCAAGAACGATGATGATTTTGAGAACATTAAAATCTGGTGTCCCTACTTTGTCAGTATTTGTCAATACAGTGAACGTGGTTTAGTGGGACATTGTGTATTTTTGTCAGTTAAATGATATTGTTAAATAAAAACAGAAATTAAATATCACAAGCATGTCAGAGAAACGGTCCAAGACTTCCCAAACAGCGTAGTCCCCCGAGGTGTGTTGTAGGCTGAAAAAGACCTTTAGATCTTATTTGCATTACAAAAGTGAAGATAAAACGTTGCAGCAGTATTGTCTTGGAAAAAAAAAAGACATTGTGAAATAAACCAGGAGCATTCTCCAGATGAAATATTAACACAACCCATATTTTTCACAGTCTGGCAAATGTACTTAAAATAAATAAATAAATCAGCAAGGCTAAATTGTAGGCTGTTAACATGAAAAATCTAAAAATGGGAATGGGAATAGCATTATTGGGCATTTTAGACATGTCAGGCAGAATGTACCAGCATGTGGCTTTGCCTTAGTCTGTACTGAGCACTTAATATACAGATGCGTGTTTGTTTATGTGCAAATTTTGATAGCAGAGAGAAACTTGGCTTATTTATCCACACAAAAGCAGACACTAGAGGTTTTTTAGCTGTTCTCCTTGATGTACTCCTAGTTAACACAGGTGTATTTAGTTTTATTTTAAGAAATGAGTCGTGTGGTGAGAAATAGACAGGTGGAGGAACTTCATCCTATCAGTTTTGAGTTGATGGTTAGGATTTCTACTGTAGGTTAGGGTTAATCCAATGTTCAAGACGACTCAGTTTCGAAAGGAAGAGATGATCTCCACATCGAATCTCCAATCGTTCCGAGGTTGATCTCGCCTGTTCACATGAAGCCGGTAGCCTGGCAACAGAACACCAGTGCTTACTGCCAGTCTCTGTCTTCCAGTAATTGCTGATCACATCCTCTTTCGGCCGTGTGAGTCACGCTGCAAGTCACATGTCATAACGAAATGCAGGAGGTCCTGCTAATGCTACATAAATGAGCACTGCTGATGAAAGATGTAAAGCCATGTAATCTCCCAGCCTGCATTCTTCTCCGCAATCCACTTTTCACACAGAGAAATGTAGATACCGCTTTTGTGTACTTAATTTAATCGCCTATGATATCTCTGTCACCGCTGAGGATTCAGCTAATTAGTAAAGACTGAACATTTGAATTGGATCAGGGAGTTGGCCTAATGAATTAGCGTGGCGGATGCTGAGGTGATTCAAGGTAAGGCATTAAGCTGATTAAGCTACATTAAGTTAAGTATTTCTGCCTTTCCTGTTTAATTTCTGAAATAAAGATATATTCCTGATATATTCATCATGCTCAAATGGAAAAAAACGACGAAAACCACGATTGTGTTTTTGGTCACATTTCTGATTTTCATCGTTCAGGCTAAAGGCCGTGGCAGTTTCAGTTCTCGCTATAGAGATTTCAACTTGCCTACCACATTCGTCAACGTCACCAAAATGTCAGCAGGTGCAAAGCCAGCGCGAAATATCACTCCATATCTTTAACGTAACAGTGACAAGACTGTAAAGGCTGAGCACCACATTCTCAGGCAGGAGATCAAATATCCCACTTCCTCGTGCCTCTGTCTTAATCTTTGCTGGCCAGGATTTGTCAACCCATTTATAGCTTTCACCTTTATAAAGCAGAAAAGAAATTTAAGGTTGGCACTGCGAGAGGTAAGAGCTGTTCAGCCATTGTTTGTGGACACCTATTCATCTTCATAAGCGCCTTATTCCACCCTCTACTTCCTTGTCTGTCGGATAACGTGGAATTATCCCACGGCGCTATTCTGCAGACCATCCCGGGAGATTAAGGAACGAGAGATTTGGAAAGAAAAGGAGCGTGTCTTAAGCACAGCAAGAGCACCCTTGTTTCCAAATCTAGTTTATGTATTGTCTGTGCCGACTGGTTGTTTTTAACTGCAGGGGGCGAAGCTGATGAGGAAAGGTGACGCATTCTCCCTGCTTTTACCACTGGCCTACAAAATGCTCTAATTTCTCTCGAGCAGAGTAGACGCACCAGTGGGTTTTTTTTTCCCCCCTTTCCCTGAACTCTCAGAAGCTACAGCGGATGACTGCTGAGAGCTCAGCTATTGCACTAAATGGCCCCCTTAGCTGAAGATGGCCTCTAAATTTAGCGGCAGTGCTGTCTTTAATTGTGCTTAGCCAAGCATAATTTGGCATTTTGGCTTTAATTGCCATATCCCTCTGGGTGGAGAAGGGAGACTCATGGATATGATGAATGGGGTGACTTAAAAATATGACAGCGCTTTGAACCCTCCAAGCACCCCCTCCGCTTTCAACGCCATCACTGCTTCCACCATCACTCAAGGCCCTGCTATATGATCTGGGGCAACAGACATCTGTTATGGTACCAACCTGCATTGCTGCTGTATTTTACCTGTATTTGGCCTCCATTTCAGCTTGTATGGATACCATTCATGATATACTAAATAGCTTTGATGTTGGCTAGCATGATCCAGGAAGATCCGCTCATCTAGTCTCTTAATCAAACTCCATTAGCTAACAATATAGTGTGAGTAATGTTCCATTAATCAATAACGTGTGGGGAATTGGGGGCATGGTCGAGCACCCATTTGTGAATGGTCGTGCATTCCCAGCAATGTTCGCAGGTGGTGTGTGGCATGTTGCAAATGTCAGCTGGTGAATCCACTGGCCACCCCAAAAACACCACTGCCCATTACCCTTAATTAACCCCTTTTGAAAGAATTGGTATGGACCTTGTCGGGCCATTAGAACGGACTGCACGAGGGCATCGCATTGTTAGTTTTAGTGGACTATGCAACACGATACCCGGAACCAGTGCCTCTCCACAACATCTCAGCACGCAGTGTTGCAGAGGCACTCTTCCGTGTTCTCTCCCGAGTTGGGATCCCGAAAGAGATCCTGACTGACCAGGCCATTCACAAACCGCTGCTCGACCACGCCCCTGCTCCCACAATGTGAAATACCACAATTTCCATGGCCACATCAAATCACGACTCCCCGTGTACTGAATTTGGAATACAGCTACCTTAGATATGCGCCACTCATGTATAAACAGGTGCAGGCCTAATGGTAATTTACATTTAATTGAAGTCTGAGAACTGTTTGCTATACTGTAAATGTCTCAGTAAACACCCTGTGATGAAATGTGATCAGATCAGCTTGTAGAAATCTCCCTCCACCACCACCTCCCCCTCGCCTCGCTCCCTTAAGTCTCTGAGCTGCCTCATTTCTGTAAAACTTGGATCATTATGTCTTGTTGCTCCGTCTCCTAGTAATTATCGACCATGCAAGTGCACAGGACTTCTGCAGACAGTCGGAAAGGTCACGCCGAGAAAGTTCGCCGCTGGAATTTGTCAGCCGGCTCATCTACAAAGGCAGCAGCTGACAAGCCTGCACGCTCATTGCTCACCGTTGGGATTATTCATGCACTGATATCTCTGTGCCAATAAAGAAATAAAAAAGCATTATAGAGGATGAGTTTTTTTTTTTTTTTTGTTCTTCTCTCCTATTCCTCCCATTTTCATTCATGCTTACAGGAGGATGCCATGTTACTACATCTGGGTTGAGCAGTTGCTTAGGGGAGGAATCTGGGGACATATGCTTTTTATGAATTCAACATTGAGTTTATTTAACCTAATGTTGATATTTTGTTATTATTTGCTCACCATTAAGGGATAGCATTGATCAGCTCTGTAATTCAGAAGTGCATTGGGGAGATGCATTTAACTTAATTTGTTTATGATGAAATGATTTAATATGATTTATAACACTGTAGGCTCGTGCGATATAGATTTTTTTGTTGCTTGTGATTTACCCCTTTTTTTTTTTTAATAAAAGGCTTTAATTGTAAGAATGATTGAATCGTTACATTTGCCTCGCACCTCCAGTTTGGGGGTTCGAATCATGCCGCTGCGTGTTCTCCCAGTGCTTCGGGGGTTTCCTCCAGGTACTCCGGTTTTCTCCCCCAGTCCAAAGACATGTGTTGTAGGCTGATTGGCATTTCCAGATTGTCTGTAGTATGTATGTGCCCTGTGATATGCTGGCACATCCATTGTGTCCCCCACCTTGTGCCCCAAGTTACCTGGGATAGGCTCCAGGCTCCCCACGACCCTGTGTAGGATAAACGGTATGGAAAATGGATGGATGGATAATGTAATCGGAGTAAACGTCACTGGATATCATGGCAGTGTAATATTGTGTGGAGATAAGTAAGTCATTAAATCACACAAGTATTTAATACAGCATTGCTGAATAGTTGAAGTGGATTGGTCAGAATGGTTCTGGTTGTGGTATCTCCAGACAAGAATTGTATTGTGGTAGCTCCACAAAGATGTGTGGAGAAGTTTTCTGTGAGGAGATGGTTTTTATTTGGTATTTTTGGAAGGCGTTTCCAGTATCAGTGCATTGTACAAGTCAGAGGTAAAGCTGTGAATTTAAGTTTTCAACACAAGAAAAACCTTCAAGAGGGAGGGTTTAGCATTTTGCAATACATTGTACGCAAACAATCCAATGTTTATTTCATAAAAGTAGCTTTTTATAGGCTCTTGCATTTTCACCTCGCCTTTGTTAAATGTATAATCCTTATATCTGTTATAAATGCAACTCTGACAGTACAGTGTTCATGGGTTGGGTGTTTTTTAGGTAGATTGATCTTGATTCTATAAAATGCATTCATAGTTGATACAGTTTCCTCTGAAAGTATTGGAACAAGGCCAATTCCATTGTTTTTGCAATACAGTGCTGTGAAAAAGTATTAGGCCCCATCCTGGTTTCTTTTGTTTTTGTGTACATCTCAAACTAAATAGTTTCAGAAATTAAAACAAAGACAACCCAAGTAAACACAAAACACAATTTTTAAATGATAATGTTATTTATTGAAGCAAAAAAGTTATCCAATACCAACTGGGCCTGTGTGAAAATGGATTTGCCCCCGTAGTTACTGATTCCCCAAATCTATGAAACTGCATTCATAATGGGGTTCAGCTGGACTAGATGCAACCAGGCCTGATTACTGCAAACCGTGTTCAATCAAATCAACACTTAAATAGAACTTTTTCAACAGCATGAAGTTGGTTAAAGGGTCTTACCCATTAATACACTATGCCAAAATTGAAAGAAATTCCAGAAATGATGAGGAAGAAGGTGACTGAAATACATCAGTTTGGGAAGGGTTGCAAAGCTATTTCAAAGGCTCTGGGACCCCAAAGAACCACAGTGAGAGCCATTATCTCCAAATGGAAAAACTCAGTAAACCTTCCCAGAAGTGGCCGACCTTCCAATATTCCTCCAAGAGCACAGCAACTACTCATCCAGCAAGTCACAAAAGAGCCAAGGACAACATCAAAGGAACTACAGGCCTCTCTTGAATCAATAAAGGTCACTGTTCATGACTCCAATATCAGAAAGACACTAGATGCTTTGCTGCTTGCGGCCTGGGCAACTTGCAATAATTGAGGGAAACATGAATTCTGCTCTCTACCAGGAGAATGTCCGGTCTTCATTCCGTAAGTTGAAACTCAAGCACAACTGATTATGCAGCAAGACAATGATCCAAAGAATAGGAGTAAATCCTAGTCCTAGAAGTAAGTGAAAGACTGATCTCCAGTTATCAGAAGTGTTTGGTTGTAGTTATTGCTGCTAAAGCTGGCACAGACAGATTTTAAGTTTAAGGGGGCAATTAGTTTTTCACATGAGTGATAGGTGTTGGATAACTTTTTTTTTTTTTTTTTTTTGCTTCAATAAAAAAAAAAATAATAATAAAAACTGTATTGTTAGTTTACTCAGGTTGCCTTTGTTTTATGTTATGTTTTGTTTGAAAATCTAAAACTATTTAGTGTGAGATATACACAAAAACAGAAGAAATCAAATACTTATCCACAGCACCATACACTGAAGACATTTGGGGTTGAGATCAAAATATGTCACAACATCAGAATTTCAGCTTTCCTTTCCTAATATTTACATCTAGATGTGTTAGACAACTTAGAAAATGGCACCTTTTCTTTGAACCCACCCATTTTTCAAGTGATCAGATATATTTGAACATGTGACTGACAGGTGTTTCTTGCTGCCCAGGTGTGCCCTGTTACAATTATGGTTTAAACAATTAATAGATCTGATTGTCTACTCTTGGTTTGAGCTCTGGGTTTCACCTGTGAAGATAAACCAGCATGAAGACCATAGAGATGTTTATGGCTGAAAAGCAAGCCATTTTGAAGCTGAGAAAAGAGGGAAAATCAATCAGAGCCATTGAACAAACATTGGGCATAGCCAATACAACAATTTAGAATGTCCTGAAAAAGAAAGAAACCACTGATGTACTGACTAGCAGACAATGTCTTCAGTGTATAACAAAATCAAAAGAACTGGTCTTGCCGTTCAAATACTTTCAGAGGAGACTGTATAATAGCCAATATTTCTTGTTTCTGTAAGCTGTACATTTAGCAGTTTTTCCATATGGCTTTTCCTTAGACATACATTACTGCTACCTAGTCTCCTAATGAGCAAGTAGTAAACTACCTGACCAAGCAGTTTTAAGTTTCATGTAGCAATTTAGGTAATTAAGGCTTCACAATACAATGCTTGTTAATTGTTACACCGTATATTCTGTGATCAGTCAATCATAACATTTACATTACAGAATGATTCAGTAATGATAACGATTCAACAAAATGAAATATTTCGGATGAATTTGTATTCCTAAAGAGTATATGTATTGATATATTTAAACACCACATATTACAAAGCCTAACAAAATGTAGCACTATAAATGTGATGCAATATATTGTCCATATCAAGTGGAAGAACGGAAGCTAAGGGAATTAGAACACTATGCCAACCCTTTGTGGTAACAATTTCCAAATCATACGGCCTTTACTGAGCAGTGAACGACAGATTGCGCCTGAGGATCTAATGTTTAATGATTCTTAACAAAATTAATAACGGAAGAGTTTTGTGTGGAAGAATAATGCAGCATTGCTTTTTATACTGGGCAACAAATAGCATCCAGATTCAGATTTCCATACCAATTAAATGATACAGCAATAAGTCATACCTCAAACAACAAAAGATATTAGTGTATTTGTATGTATATGTCTAAATTTGTTTCTGCTGTGTGTGTGTGTGTGTGTGTGTGTGTGTGTGTGTGTGTGTGTGTGTGTGTGTGTGTGTGTGTGTGTGTGTGTGTGTGTGTGGAAACTCCCTCAGGCGGCCAATCCTGGCTGTTCCCTGGAGGATTTTGTGCGCTGGTACTCGCCAAGAGACTACGTGGAGGAGGAAGTGAGCGATGAGGCAGGCGGGACAGTGGTTCAGGGATCGCTGAGTGCCAGGATGAAGATCCCGGGCAACATGTGGGTGGAAGCATGGGAGAGTGCCAAGGCCACACCAGCACGCAGGCAGAAGCGGCTGTTCGACGACACTAAAGAGGCCGAGAGGGTACGCATCTTCACTGCATCATTTCTCCTGAGCTGGCAGGAGCTGGTGTGCAGAAGAAGCTTTAGACACTTTCTCTTACTAAAGACACTTCCTTTTGAACTGACCACAAAAAAAGATTCATATCATGTGATAACCTGATTATATTACCGTTAAATATTCAAAAATGATGTGATTTTCAGGTATCTGAGTATGACTGGGCAGAGTGATTTGAAAAGATGTTCGTCTGACAGATGGTCCAAAATAAGAGTAGTTTAAGCATACAGCTGAGCAGCCAAGACAGTGCCAGGTTTTTAAAAATGTTCATTTAAAGCAGTCTAAATTTTTGCACTGTCCCCAGTCCCTTCAAGGACTCCTGTGTGAAAGCGATAACAATTAGCAAGATTCCCTTTCGAATGCTGCAAAGCTCCTTCAGACTCAAGGACTCTTTGAAGTCCTGTCCCATCTGCATGCCACCTGCGCGAAGGAGGGGAAAAAAATCCGTACCCACTTGCTGCAGTGATCAAATGCAGGCTCGAGCGAGTCCCGAGTGGTTGCGCGCCTGTAAAAGCGGTAAAATGGGTCAGAACGCAAAGCTTGGGCAAGGTGTCCTTTCCCACGTGCCGAGTTGAAGGGGAGTTCAGGAGAACCGTTGCCAGCGTGAAGGTCGTCATCACTGCGTGTCCTTCAGCAGTCTGTTAAGCTCTTTTGGGGAAACACGAAGTGGAGGGTTTAGTTTGAATTCATTTACTGATTAAATTTTGCTTCCCATGTACATGTTTTTTTATTTTTTTTATTTTAAATTTAACCGCTCTAGTAACTTGTCCTAGCCGATGACGCATTTTGCTTTGGTCTAGTATGGAGCGTAGCCTTCAGCAGGTCACTGAGATGCAGGGCTTCTTCTTCTTCTTCTTTTTTCTTTTTTTTTTTTAGGCATGTAGGTGATTGAAACGGGGACAGCACAGAAAATATTATGGAGACACTTAACACAATGTAGCAATTAACTCCACCTGGTATTTGTTTCAAGGGTAAGGAATGGATTAGTGTCAAATTATGGACACTTAGTGTGTGTGTGTGTGTGTGTGTGTGTTTATTTGTGTGCTGTGTAGGTACTGCACTATCTGGCAGTCCAGAAACCTTCTGACCTCACACGACACCTTCTGCCCTGCATCATCCATGCTGCTATACTCAAAGTGAAGGAGGAAGGTGAGTGCACTCAAGGTTACTCACATGAAGTGTTTGTGTGTCTGTCATTGTATGTGTGTGTGTGTGTGAGGGCTATTTTTTTGTTGTTGTTTAAAAGAACCTTCTTGTTTCTCTTTCTCTGTCTCTCTCTCTCTCTCTCTCTCTCTCTCTCACACACACACACACACACACACACACACACACACACACACACATGCAGAGGCAGTTGAGGACATTGCATCGGTGCGTAAAATCATTCCTCAAGTCAGCTCTCATGCCAGTAAGCTGCTGCGCCACCCCAGTCCTGATCTCAAGAAACTGGAAGTGAGACATTAAAGTCAGCCGTATTAGCTCTGTTAAAGCACATACACACTTTTAGTATCATGGCTAATCTTTCTACACTTTGGCTTTATTCCCAGGATACTCTTAACCAGATCACAATGCTGGAGGCCACAATTGCCCGGGCTCGATCTCTCAGAGCTAAGTTTGGCCTCGGGAAAGGAGAGAAAGGAGAGAAAGGAGAGGACACAAAGGATCTCGAGCTGTACATATCCTGTCTCGTATATTTGTTTCATATATTAACATTGACTCAGTGGTGGTTCATTCATGGGTGCAGACGAGACAATATCCAGTTACTTCCTTACTCCTTTTGAATGTCCAATTATTTAAAAAATATTTCTATTAGACAAGCCGATGTTCTATTGATTTGATCTTGGGGCTTATTTAGCTCCATAGAGTTATTACAAAAAAGTGAACTACAACAAGGGCTAATAGAGGCCTGTTGGGGAAGGATTCATGCTGCCTCATGCATGCTTTCTATGAACGTTGTTATCAGTGGAGCTGGAGCAGCAGACATGATGGTTAACGACAGGGTTGCCAAGGTCGCGCTTTTACACCAACATATGTAAACATATTGTTTAAAAATACTCTATGTAGGCAAATATTTTGTTAGATGTCAGATAGTCAGAAAGGTAAAGTGTAAGTGCAGAGATTGTATCTATGATGTACAGAACCATTTCTATTATAAGATACATAATTGCAAAGATTGGGAGAGTGAATGGAGGAAAATAGAGTGGATAGTGTCTATCAGAAATTGTGCGTGCACCCTGATGACTTTGTTTGTCACACCAAGGCTGAGACAAAGAAGCCTGTCTCTCTTTTCTAATGGTCGAACGATTTGGACTAATTTCAAGTCTTTTGTGTGGTTTTTGACATGTAGTTAGACTGAAAATGTTTGTTGAAACCTGGCACCTCTGGTTAATGATATTAACTCTTTTTTTTGTTTGACGTACACGTTGTGACATAGCGATGGGAAACACATCCACTGCATCAAGAACAGAAAAAAGATGTGTCTAAAACCACTCAAAACAAGCTGCTAGACAGCATGCTGGATGACCCTATGTACAGTCCCCGCCGAAACTATTGGAACGGCAAGGCCAATTCATTCATTTGTCCTATACACCAAAGACATTTGGGTTTGAGATCAAAAGATGGATATGAGACGAGAGTTTAGGATTTCAGCTTTTATTTCCTGGTATGTACATCTAGATGTGTTTAACAACATAAAACATAGAACCTTTTGTAACAGACGACCCAATGTTTAGGCGACCAAAATGTAGGAACATACAGTACTGTGCAAAAGTTTTAGGCACATACAAAGAAATGCTGTAGAGCAAAAATGCCTTCAATATAATGAAATTAGCTCTCTTTACATTAAACAAAAAATACCGTAAAGAGCAGTAAATAGTAGTAAATGAAACAAAGTCAATATTTAATCTGACAAAAAAATAAAAATAAAAATAGTAGTCTCTGGTACAATGTGTGCAGTTTTATAAGGAAATGAGCTGGTAAGTTTTATTGAGCATCTTGCAGAACCAGACACAGTTCTTCTGGAGACTTTGACTTTCACACTTGCTTCTTATTTTTGCAGCAAAACCCAGCAGCCTTCACTGTGTTTTTTGTCTGAAAAGTGTCTCTTACGTAATATGCTGCTTTCTTTAATGATATACAAACATTTTTCTGTAACATTTCATTTTGTGCTAGAAAACTAATGTTTGAGAATCTAAAATGTTTTTTGTACTGACAAACTATAACAAAGTTTGTGGTAAAAAAAAAAAGGGTGCCTAATACTTTTGCACAGTACTGTGTAAGTCTTGAAGTAAATTAAAGTAAATAAATTATATTTAATATTTGGTTGCATATCCCTTGCTTACAATAACTGCATCAAAGCTGCGACTCATTGACACCAAACTTTTTGAACCAAACTGTTGGTTTCTTCTTTTGTGATGGTTTTCCAGGCTTTTACTGCAGCCTCTTTCAGTTGTTGTTTGTTTAGGGGGGGTTTCTCCCTTCAGTCTCCTCTTCAGGAGGTGAAATGCTGCTCAACTGGGTTAAGGTCTGGTGATTGACTTGACCAGTCTAAAACCTTCCACTTTTTCCCCCTGTCAAAGTCCTTTGTTGAGTTGGCAGTGTGCTTTGGATCATTGTCTTGCTGCATGATAAATTCCCAATTAATTTGGATGCATTTCTCTGTAAATTGGCAGACAAAATGTTTCTGCAGACTACTGAATTCATTCTGCTGCTACCGTCATGAGTTACATCATCATTAAAGATTAGTGAGACTGTTCCAGAAGCAGCCATGGGAGCCCAAGCCATGACACAACCTCCACCATGTTTCACAGATGAGCTTGTGTGTTTTGGATCAATGTTTCCGTTATCAGCTGCTGCTGTTTTCCTTGGCCGACCCATTGGGTATCTGTTGCTCAGTACTCCAGTGGTTTCTTTCTTTTTCAGGACATTCCAAATTGTTGTATTGGCTATGCCCAATGTCTGTGCAATGCCTCTGATTGATTTTCCCTCTTTTCTCAGCTTCAAAATGACTTGCTTTTCTCAGCTCTCTGGTATTCATGTTGGCTTTTTAACAACAAATGCAGTCTTCAAAGGTGAAACTGAAGGCTAAAACCAAGAGTAGATGTTCAGAGCTATTAATTATTTAAACAATCGATCTAACAGGACACACCTGGGTAATAAGAAACACTTGTCAGTCACATGGTCCAATGTTTTTGTTCGCCTACAAATTGGGTGGTCTGATACAGTGTGCTATGGCGTTTAACACGTCTACATATAAATACCAGGGAATAAAAGCTGAAATTCGAAACTCTCTTTTCATATAAATTTTTTTATCTCAAACCCAAATGTCTTCAGTCTACAGCAAAAACAATTAATTCGCCTTGCCGTTGCAATAATTTTGGATGGAACTGTATATTGTTGACCCTCCTATTATCGGGTTACTCTAAAAAATCACTAGCTAGTAGCTTGTAGCACAAGTCAAGTGTGATAACCTTAAACAATGAAGTCTAGAGGCTTTGTTGTTATTAATATCGTCCTGCATCCTCCAAAAATCTATGAGCCGCTGCTGATTTGAATCGTAGTGGTTTTGTAAAATTGTTGACTGTTTTTCAGGTTGTGTAGCTGCTATATTTTAGAGTCAAAATAATAGCAGAGCTGGTAATCAACAGATTACTCAGGGGTCCTGAAACAACAACAACTCAAAGAGAAGAGCAATTTTGTTTCAAGAGCCCCACTGAGTACACAAGAGCTATTAGAGAAAACTTGTTTAATAGATCCCTGAAGTAAAGATAAATCCCTTTCATAGATCACCCTGTATCGAAGGAATGACCAAGTGCTAGGAGGATATCATTATAGATGACCAGGCCTGCGTCTCAGCATATGTCAGCGCTGCGTGTGTTTGTTTGTTCTGCTCAAGCGAGACCCGAAATAGATTCCGCTTAGATGTGTAGAAGGAAGCATCACGGCCAGTGACCCGCTGGAGCTGCGAAGGCCGTTGAAGAGCAGCACGTGGCTTTGACGGGTTCAGCCTGGGTCATGTCACACAAAAGGCTTGCGGGCCTCGTTAGTTCCCAGGGGTCAGTTGGAGGTTAGCACGGGGTAGGACAGGAGAAGCTCGCCGGCCTCATTAAGGAGAAACTCTCAGCTCCCTTTGAGGAGGGGAAGGGATGAGTGTGTGAGAGAGCGAGTTAGGATTTATGATGTATATGAGAGCAAGGGAGAGCGGATAAACAAGCCCAGGCAACTTCAGTGAACGAAAATGCTGAGAATAATATTAAAGAATATGACGGTCATTTTTTGTAAGAGCTTTTGAGAAAAGGTGAATGGTTTCTGTGCACAGCTTTTAAACAGGGCTGGCTGTACTGAAAAACTACAGCAGGCACATGGTTTTTGTATTTCTGTTTTAATGAGTCAGATTTTTTTTTTTGTTTGAGGTGAAGGAGAGTGTTTTCCAGCTCACTTGGTACTAAAATGAAATGAATCGAGCAAGTGCAATTATGAAAGCATTTGTTTTTTGTTTTTTTCCCTTGGCATCTAGATTCAGTTTCACTTACCTTAGTCTCTGTCTCGCTGTTTTTCAACATATCTCCTATACTGTACATAAACCAAAAAACTGTATTCATGTATGCAATCTGACAAAGAAAATACGTCATCCGTTTCTTCAATTCTGGTATCTCTTACTCCCTCTCAGGTTCGTGAGCTCTCTGTTAGAAGAGCCGGAGGTGGCCGTGATTGGCGCGGGGCGGGGCCCGGCAGGCAGCATCATCCATAAACTGTTTGTCAGCTCTCAGCGGGTAAACACTCCAATTGCTAACACACACACAAACACGCATATTGCCTTCAGAGACCCTTTTCCGAGTCCTGGACTCTCATTGTGTCGCATGAGCCATGGCAGCCTCCAGGTCGAGGAAAGAGCTCGAGCAGAAAATTTCCACCTATTCCACCTATCCAGCCTGTAGGGGGCGTGGCTAATAAGCATGACAGACAAACTGAAAATCATTGCACCTTGCTGTAAGCCAGTGCCTGTTTTTGCAGATTCCCTTTGAGCTCACACAGGAGAGCCGATGCATTATGTTGCATGTGTTTGAAAATGTTGCAAATATTATATTCAGTATGGATCAGTTAGAGCAACCTGAACCAATGTTCTTTTCTTTCTTTTCTTTTTCTTCTGTTTTCTTTTTTTGACTCTCCAAATGCTGCAACAGTATAGGGGTCAGTCCAATCTCAAGTGGTCCAATAATTCCAAAGTTGGTTGCGCGACCATTTTTAATTTTCCTAATTGTTTTGAGTGATTACTTCTATGCATTGGCATTGCAAAACCACCATTAAAAAAAAATAATAATAATTTTACTTGATTTATCCGTGTCCGCCATCTTTGTGTCATGGCACACAGCAAATTTTGGTTATACAGCTGAATGGTCCTAGCACCTTGAACAAAAACTGATCTGTAGAACACATTACAAGGTTCATGTACATCTATAAACATTTAGCATAGTCTTGTTCCTTAGACTTAGAACTTAAGTCCAAATGTAATGCTCAAGATTTCTCACAGTTCCACATTTAGGGTCAATTTATAATGGGAAGGGTTCGAGTCTCATTTCTTAATTTCTTAAGGGGTACATAGGTAAGTATAGTATGCATGCAGAACATTTCAGGTTTGATTTTTTTTTTTTTTGTTTCTTTTTTAATGTAGGCAAGAATGTGAATGAATATCTCTCGTGGGGGACCAGAGACAACATTTTCACAGAAAGTCCTCTATAGTAGCATTCTGCTGTAAAAATTGTAAGTTTGAGATCCCACTGGTTACAGAGCTAGGGCTAGTAGAAATCTGGGGAAAAGCCTACTTTATTAATGCATTTTGAGAAATGAGCAGATAGTAAAATGAGTATGTTTATGATTGACATACAGTAGCTTATGCTTGTCAATGAGGTCTAAAATATTACTATATTTGGCAACAGTGAAGAAGTCATTTACTGCTTTTATCACAAGAGAAACAACACCATAGCTCTGTTTATGACACTGTTCATTTGTAAAACAACTGAAGACTGTAATGAACCTTGTAATGTGCTCTAGAGATCAGTTTTTGTTCCAAGGAGCTAGGCCCATCCTGAGCTGAGATATCGAGGTTTCCGTAAACAGCTGTATAACCAAAATTAGTTGTGTGCCATGACATAAACATGGCCGTCGTACTTATACCAAGTACAATAAAAAAATTGGTTGTTTTGCATCACTCAAAAAAATTTGGAAAACTAAAAACGGTCGCGCAACCTGCATTGGACCACTTGGCATGGAATAACCCATAGATGATCATCCAAAACTGGAGAAAAAACATATTATTAATTTGCATGAATAAGTAGCACATCAAGATTGACATCGTTCAACATCTCATGAACACGCTTGACACAGAGATAACAACATTAAATCGTATAGAATAAATAGTAAATGAGAAGAGCCATCATTCATAGCATGTAGACTCTTTTTGAAATAATACTGTTGGAAAAAAAAGTGCTCCCACCGGCATTCGTGAGCTGTTTTTAGCTGTTCATCATAATTAACTAAATTAATTAAATGAAGCAGATATCTAGGTTTCATTTAGAGTGCTTTAATGTGACACAGAGGTAATTTAACACGTTGGCCGGGCTACTTGTTTAAAAAGGAAAAAAAAGAAACCCGCTCATCTCCACAAGTAGAAAATAAAATTGACTTGAGAGAACGTTTAAGCATAAAAGCATTAAATTGTTTTTGAGATGAGGCCTTCGGAAATTTCTTTTATTCAGTGATAATTGCTTTTGTTTTCTTTAAGACACAGCATTATAATACTTTTGCCATCACATCGTCTCGAACCCAAGACAAAACACCTCTGACATGCTGGATTGAATAAATTAATGCTTTCGATGAAGATGTATGGAGATATATGAAAATGGCTTGAAATTAAATATGCAACTCATAATCTGATTGAAGGAAGCACTGGTGAAATACAGTTCTGTGTTATTGGGTTTCCCAGATTAATCAAAAACAGGGCTTTCTGATGACTGTATAGGGCAGTGACAGCGCAGTGGTTGTGACTGAAAGACTGTGAGGTCAAATTTCAGAGCTAGGCCCTTAAGCAAGGGTAAGTGATGCTTTATTTAATCAGCTGTAAAAAGGCAGTTTTTTTTTTTTTTTAATTCTTGAGAATATATCATTTAAAAGTGAGATGAAATTGAAATTGTGACAGTGCAATTTAAATTTTAACACAAGTGTGAAGGATCCACCTCAGTCTCACAGAAAAAAATTTCACATGCTACTTATCTGCAGAACCTTCTATATGAGTTCTGGTACAAGCAAACTTTGCCTCGAATACTCTCTATTAGACTTTATGCACCAACGTGTTACAGCCAAGCTACCCTCTACCACTACTCTATTTGAATAATACAAACATGACAAAATGACACAAACTGGCTTGAAAGGTAAAGATGGTAAGGTGCAGTTCACTGGGAAAAAAAAAATACAGAATTTTGTTTTTGTACATCCAACAAGATTTGATCACGTATTTTCAAAGCTTTCACCCGAGCTCAGGATCGAACCCGGGTCGCTGGTATTGTGAAACGGCAACATTACCCACTTTGCTATTGTATCACGCTTTAATTAATCAGGTTCATTTAATTTAATTGCAAAATCACCATTTTGCGATCGCAGAAATTAACACAAAAACAAGTAAACTCTGCAGTATTCGGAGGAGTTTGCAATTTTTCTAAATTACCACAGCTTTTCCGCAGATTTGGGCCAAGACTCGTCGTGTGACGTCATCACAACACGCATTCAGCCAAAGCCCTCTTCAATTCACGTGCGTCAACATAAGTACATAAGTAAATAAGTCATTTACCAGCAAACATCACAAAAAAAAATTAAAAAATCAAGCATTTTTGGCCGCAATCACAAAAAAACAGCGAAATCCTGTACGGGCTGATTATTATCTGAATTGGTTACGCTCACTCTACAATTCTATAATTCTAACTAGTAATGAGAAACTTCTTTAAATTAAATTTACTATAAACAATGGATTCGCGTTTTGATAAGAAACTTCTTATGTAACTATTCTTATGTAAATTATATGTATATTTTTCTTTTGTGTAACACTGATATCTATATTCTCAGTATCCTAAAGCATTTACAGGATAAAAACTATCTGCATTCACCCGCGTTACCGTGACTTGTTTTAGTTTAAAATGACATAAAAGCCAATTCACTGAAGGGGAAAGGATGTGGCGCGTGAAAGACGTATTTGGTTCTGGTTGCGGTTCATTTCATTTTGTTCAGACTTCAGCTAGGTGAGCTGTAAATTCAAGAACCTCACTCTTGTGAGCCAGTAGAAAACAAGAACCGTTTGGTGAATGTAAGCAGAAAGCAGATGAGGAAGTTAAATTAAATTAAGCTTAATTAAGTTTTAGGTCTTGTCCTCTTTTATTTCATATGCGATCACTTTTTGAGGAATTTATTCAAGCTGCCTTCACTAATTTATACCAATTTATTCATAGCCTCCACCAATCACTATTTTATATTCTATATAAACTATATTACTATTTTAATTCAAATAATGATATTGTGTGACTAATAGACAGTCCTTGCACAATTATACAGTCTGGGAGATATTTCAATTAAAATGAATAAATACATTTATAAAACACAGGCATGAGTGATTAGATTGGTAGCCAGGCAAAAGAAAAAAAATATATTTGAGTTATGTTAGAATTGTACAGAATTGCCATTTTATGAAGGACAAAGTGTGTGTTTCATTACATATTAATTTTGAATGATAGTCAGGTAAAATATAAATCTGGGGTAGTCTGGGGTTCGCTCCTCAGCTCTGCTTATCATCTGTGCCGGGCTTCACATCACATTATTGAAATCTGTGTTGGTTTCCTCTGGGTTCTCAGGTTTTCTGTCCAAAAGACAAGCAATAGGATGAAAATCTTTCTATTGTGATCTGGTCATGATCACGGCTTACTTCTGGAATGTTGCCCATGCTTCACAGTGGTTATGTTTACGCATGTAAGCTCTTTCGTCTATACTGCTTCTACAAGCGATTCATTCACAGAGAATTCATATGACTCCATGAAACGGAATACACCGAAAGATATTCAGTGTAGAAAGATTTCATTCTTGCTGCAGTGGTTCATTCTTGCAGAGGTCGTGAGACTCAGAAGCCAGAGTGTTAATAGGCTGCAATTTATCTTAGTCAGAGACCTGCAGTCCCTTATCAATTATGCAAAAATCCCCACCGCAAGCGCAAATGTGTGTGAAGTTTACATCGGGTTAAAATTAGCCGGACGAATTAACATTTGGTTAATGTAATGAGTTTGATGATGTAATGGCTTTTAACCTTATAAACAGACGACGCATTGATATCTCCCAGATTTAACAATAAACTTTTTAAGGAATTTCAGGAAGTGCCGATCCAATCCACTGACCAAATTTATTATTTACCCAGGCGTGTAAATAATTGCGTTATAGTAACACAGAATTGTGTAACTTCAATAGGAAAGTAGCCCAAGAGATACAGCATAACCCGAAACGTTTAAAGCACAATGCTGCAGGACCATCATTAATAAGCACTCTGTGTCACTAATACACCTCGAGCAGTTTGAATTAGTGGTCATACTGGCAAGTTAACCGTTTATCAGATTAGAGGAGTTTATGGAAGATCCTATGGTGCAGTAAAAGGAAAGGAATTAAAGAATGCTGAATTTGGGCTTGTAGTTCAACTGCAAACTGAAATTTGAAATGGAATTTGCGCCAGCATTAACAAAATATTATATGTAGGAAAGATGAAAGCGTGGCTATTTGGTGACGCCATGATGCTTTTGGGTTCGAAACTTAAACGAACACTCCGAGTATTTGTTCTTCAAGTTTGAGATATTCTTCTCCTAGGTAAACAGGCTAAGAATATTCCATCAGCGTTAAAATGTCAAGTGTATTATTTTGCACGGGTGTGTTTGAGAAACGCCAATAAAGACACGGCTGGCTTTTTCTTTAAGTAAGAACTCGCTGAAATCGAGTTTGTTTGCTCAAACTCACTCTCTCAATCAGTCTTTTTTTTCTCTCTCTCTCTCTCACTCTCTTACTCTCTCTCTTTCTCTTTTTCTCCCCGTCTGGAAGATGTATGTGTGAGTGTTAAATTATACCCTGTGTGTTGCCAAGCTGGAAATAGAAAGGCAATAATTATCCCAAGCATCCTCATGTAAATCATGTGAAATCAGGGGATTCAAATGAGGTGAGCTTTCTTGGAAAAGAAAGCGAGATAAACAGAGGGGGAGGGAGGGGAGGGAAGAGTGCTCGAGAAAAAGGGGAACAAAAGGGAAGAGGTGGAGAAATGTCGGACGCCTTAAAACGCCGCCATTAAAATTTGACCACTGTGCCGCAGGGATGAGCCGACTGACTGACACAGAGCTGCATGCCATCGGTGTGCGTGCATGCTTGTGTGTGTGTGTGTGTGCGTGCATCTGCATTGTACATGTATGCAGAAGTTGGATACCGTGCTTGTTTTAGCTGCCACTAAAGAGAGCATGGCATGTGTAAAAAAAAAAAATAAAATTAAAAAATTAAAAAATTCTGAAATATAGACACGGTTTCATGCATTCTCATTTATTTTAATCAACACAGTCTTTTTCTTTATGTATAGTATAAAATATTTCGACTGTTGTGTAATTGAGAAAGTGAAAAACTGGCACCTTATTTTATTTCTTTATTTTATTTTTTATGCATATGATTTTGTTTGCTTATTTGTTTGTTTCTTTATTTATTTCTCTCTCCTAACACTGCTTGCCTCTCACCCTTGCCAAGCTGGCTGATTCCAGTGATGAGGTAACCACAAGCAATATCCTCTATCATCTGCCTCTTCCTCTTTCTTCCTGCTTGTTTTTCGGTTGTGTGTTTTGGCCCACCAACTTCTTTCTCTCTCCTTGCCAACTGAGGTGGGGGGGGGGGAGAATGACACTGATTTATTGAAGTTATACAGATAATTAGTTATCAGTCCTCTAATGACCAAGCTGCAGAGGTGTAGGATGTCAGTAATCGTTGCTCAGTGAGTCAGAGCAAAGTGCTGCATGTTCACAGTTGGTTTTTGAACTGTTTCCTTTCATTTCTCAACCTTTTATAAGCTCTGTCTCGCACTAATCAGTTATTTCTTTGCCCACCCGTCTATTCATCTCCTCACCGGTGCTGTCTAATAACAAGGGTTTTCTCTTGGACGTGGAGGTCAGTGTCGTCAAAGGGCTCATTTGCTTTTTCCCTCCTCTCCTTTAGTCCTGGCCTATTAGGACAAAAGTGCTGTTTGTCATTTGACTCCTGGTCTTTCTGTCGCAGTTTCTGCACGCTTGGCCTTTTCACAAGAAGTAGATGCCCGTCTTTCTCTCAGCGGCCTTTAGATGCTGTCTTTTCAGTGTATCCTTACCAGCTCCCCCTCCTTCATTATCTTGTGACATCTTGTGGATGTGATAAGACACTTGCTAATTTGCAATCAGCCTTCTAATTAGTGAGATTTGTTCCTCCACTGAAAAAAAAAGAAAAGAAATAAACTATGTGAATTTGCTAGTTTCCCCAGTTCTAAAAACTCTCAGGGCATGTGAGATGGATTTTTCTTGCAAATGATATCACTTTGACACTCATGTTAGACTTCAAGCATGTTCAACTAATTAAAGTTTATCCTGGATACATGATGTCAGGTTGAAGTCTTGTTTCATTTAAAATCAATCACAACAATTCCAAACCTGTGGAAAGACTCAAGTTCTGCAGTGCTGTTGCGTAACTAGAATAATGTCTTTCGATCCATGCAGGCTGCCCTGTTGGCGCCGTTAGAAGAAGAAGCAGGCCGAATGGGTGGGCCCGACGATCGCAAGCCAGCAGGAGGCGGAGTTCCAGATTTCCCGCCCCCGGCTGGACGGGAGATCCTGCTGCGTACGTGCGTGCCACGGCCAGCGCCGTATTCCAAAGCCCTGCCCCAACGCCTCTTCTGTGTCCTCATGAGGGAAGACTTCCGGCTAGCTGGAGCATTCTCATCTGACACCTCGTTCTTCTGAGGAGAACCGCTCGAGGAACCGAGGTGAAAGCTAAGGACACAGTGGACATTTGTAACGCATACGTTTTTGTGTTGGGGGAGGTGGGGGAGGGGGGCACCGGTGTTGCTGGTGTTGCTGGTGTTGCTGCCGTAGTCCACCAGTCTGTGTTCTTGGACAAAGTTGCCTTAAAGAACTAATGAAGAAACAAGGTTGCCATGGAGTTAAAACCAATTAGGATCTTTATTGGTGGGGCGGCTTGTTTCTAGACCAGTTCCTTTGGGTAACTTCACCCTTGAATGCCATTATCACCTTTGATAGATGTGAAAAACCTGTTCACTTGGGTTGTCAGACACCTCAGTAATATCAGCCTGTCAGTTTCCCCCACATACTTGCAGCATTCAGATTCTTAAATTATACTTAAAGAAAAGAAATATCGGCATTGATGTGGGGAAAACATTTCTTTCTGTTAAAAAAAAAAAAAAAAAAAAAACTTCTACATGGGTATGATCTGTGCAAACTGAAGTAAGAAAGGTAAGGCATTATACAGAAGAGCCAAAGTGAAGATCGGATTTGCAGACACTGATAAAAAAGAAAAAGAACTTGTACATTTATGTATATCAATGTTCACAGAAATAACATGGATGTTTATGGAGTAAATAGAAGAATAACTAATGTTTCTTTTTTGGTAACCATAGCCTTGTAAAATGATTAAACAGATGACACCTCAGCAGATAGCTAACTTGTATCATATGAATCACTATTTTTCACAATGATTCTAGGTGTTCATCTTACTGTATGTGCTGTTTTATTGGACCAGTAGCATGCCGCAGTTTGTGTTTTGTGACACAGTAAGTCAAAGTATCAGTTACCTATGTAAAAAAAAACAAAAAACAGGTTTAAAGTGCAGATTTAATTATAGATTTCGTATAGTAGCCTTACAAATTTCTGAAGGTTGCGTGGTTGTAATTGCTGTTAATTGTCAAATCGCACAGCACATTTTATCAACTAATCTTGCGCTAAGTCTTTTTATGAATGAGTGAAATTGGCCAAAGCGTGTAAATGTCAAGTCAACATGTCAGTCTTAAATGTAAGACATCCTTAATTTAACACTGTTCTCCAGAATGAAATAAAATTTGTTAATGTCCCAAATCAGCTTGTGTATGGCTTCAACTAATGTAAAATAATTACTGTGTTGTATGGATGTTATCTCTTTCATTTTTAAAAGCTGTCTGTGTGTATATGTATGTGTATATACAGTACTGTGCAAAAGTTTTAGGCACCCTATTTTTTTTTAGTACTAACCTAACTATAGGTTTTTATAGATATTTTATGACTACATGATCAAGTCAGTACAGAAAACATTTTAGATTCCCAAATATTAGTTTTCTAGCACAAAATTAAATGTTACAGAAAAATGTCATAAAGCAGCATATTACCTAAGAGGCCACTTTTCAGACAAAAAACACAATGAAGGCTGCTGGGTTTTGCTGCAAAAATAAGAAGTGAGTGCGAAAGTCAAAGTCTCCAGAAGAACTGTGTCTGGTTCTGAAAGATGCTCAATAAAACTTACCGGCTCATTTCCTTATAAAACCGCACACATTGTACCAGAGACTACCATTTTTATTTTTATTTATTTATTTTTTTTGTCACACCAAATATTGATTTTGTTTCATTTACTACTGTTTACTGCTCTTTACGGTATTTTTTTAAAATGTAGAAACATTTTATTTCATTATTTTGAAGGCATCTTTGCTCTCATATATATATATATATGTGTGTGTGTGTATATATATACCTTGCAACGGTTTTAGGCAGGTGTGCTTTCAAAAATAGGCATGTTAATAGTTTATATTTATCAATTAACAAAATAGAAAGTGAGTAAACAGAAGAAAAATCTACATCAAATCAATATTTGTTGTGACCACCCTTTGCCTTCAAAACAGCATCAATTCTTCTAGGTACACTTGCACACAGCTTTTGAAGGAACTTGGCAGGTAGGTTGGCCCAAACGTCTTGGATAAGTAACCACAATTCTGTGAAGTTAGGCAGCCTCAGTTGCTTCTCTCTCTTCATGTGATCCAAGACAGACTCGATGATGTTGAGATCAGCTCTCTGGGGGCCATACCATCACTTCCTCCTTGTTCTTCTTTACACTGAAGATAGTTCTTAATGACTTTCACTGTGTTTGCGGTCATTGTCATGCTGCAGAATAAATTTGGGACCAATCAGATGCCTCCCTGATGGTATTGCATGATGGATAAGTATCTGCCTGTACTTCTCAGCATTGAGGAGACCATTAATTCTGGCCAAATCCCCAACTCTATTTGTAGAAATGCAGCCCCAAACTTGCAAAGAACCTCCACCATGCTTCACTGTTGCCTGCAGACACTCATTCGTGTACCGCTCTCCAGCTCTTCGGCAAACAAACTGCCTTCTGCTACAACCAAATATGACAAATTTTGACTCATCAGTCCAGAGCATCTGCTGCCGTTTTTCTGCACCTCAGTTCCTGTGTTTTCGTGCATAGTTGAGTCACTTGGCCCCGTTTCCACGTCGGAGGTATGGCTTTTTGCCCGAAGTCTTCCATAAAGGCCACCTCTAACCAGACTTCTCCGGACAGTAGATGGGTGTCCAGGGTCCCACTGGTTTCTGCCAGGTCTGAGCTGATGGCACTGGTGGACATCTTCCGATTGCGAAGGGAAGTAAGCCTGATGTGTCTTTCATCTGCTGCGTCAAGTTTCCTTGGCCGACCACTGCGTCTACGGTCCTCAGCATTGCCCGTTTCTTTGTGCTTCTTCAAAAGAGCTTGGACAGCACATCTGGAAACCCCTGTCTGCCTTGAAATTTCTCTCTGGGAGAAACCTTGCTGATGCAGTATAACTACCTTCTGTCTTGTTGCTGTGCTCAGTCTTGCCATGGTGTATGACTTTTGACAGTAAACCGTCTTCAGCAACCTCACCTTGTTAGAGGAGTTTGGCTGTGCCTCACCCAGTTTTATTCCTCCTACACAGCTGTTTCTGTTTCAGTTAATGATTGTGTTTCAACCTACATATTGAATGGATGATCATTAGCACCTGTTTGGTATAATGGTTTAATCATGCATCTGACTATATGCCTACAAAATCGCTAACTTTGTGCAAGTGTACCTAGAAGAATTGATGCTGTTTTGAAGGCAAAGGGTGGTCACGCGAAATATTGATTTGATTTAGATTTTTCTTCTGTTCACTTGAGTGTGTGTGATAATAATTATTGATAATAATATCATTAATATTGTGTAGGTCCCTCCTGTGCCACCAAACCAGTTCTGACCCGTCAAGGCATGGCACCAAGACATTAGCCGCAGATCCTTTAACTCCTGTGAGTTGCGAGGTGGGGCCTCCATGGATCAGACTTGTTTGTCCAGCACATCCCACAGATGCTCGATCGGACTGTAACGTCTAAACGTATTAAACTGATTTCTGAATCAGCCTGGATTTAGCAAAGAAGTTTCTCTGTCTTCTTGAGCTGTGAATGCTTATCTAACCTCTTCACCAGATGCCATCGGAATGCGACACGACCCCCCCCCCCCTCTTCAGACACACACATACACACACACACACACACAAAGCACACACCCGTGTACACACACAATGTAAGAATTTCTTTTGAATGTAACATGTAATTATATGTAATTATTCGATGCCTAAATAGTGTGATGTTATCTTGTTTACATATGTTGTGTGTTTATGTAACGTAACTATAATGATTTTAGATAGCTTAACTTAGGATATTATTTTAAATGTCTGTAACCATGTTTTACTTGTAATATTCTTTATAAGTCCATCGATTTGGTATGTGGTTAATCGTCTTGCGATACCCTGATTGATTATGCATATCATATTGCAATGGGATACATTATTTCATGCTTTCTCTTAATTTCACACATAATACGGTTTAAACCGGCTCCTCCCTGGACATGCAAATCCAGGTCTGAGACCACACAAAGAGAGTTCATCCCGCCAACAAATCCAACTTCCTGATTGGCCAAGAGCCCAAAGAGGCGTGTGTGTTGGTGTTGTCTTTAAAACAACACCACGCTTTGAAACACTCTCTCTTCAGACTCTCTTCACTCTTTTTCACTTCAACTACGCTCCTTCCGGTTTCTCTCCCCCAGGGCCACGTGCCCCGGGAAGAGGAAGCCAGGATCTCTCTCTCTTGGATAAAGGATGCAACCGCCTCACGGCCCACGCCTTTTCAAACGGCACGACGAACCAGCGAACTCTACACGACCTCACGCAAACTTTCAAACCGAAGCCATGCAAGTATAGTTAATGGATCTATATCTGCGTTTAAGATTGTACCCCTGTTTACAAGAGATTTAAGTTCGTTGCTGGTTTTGATAAAGGCTAATTAGTTGTGTTTTAGTCTGCCATTCCCTTTTATTTCATTACATCTCTCTATACCTTTTCTTTCCTTGTATATAGATGTACATATGTATGTTTGGCTTAGAGTTAGTCGTGTGTATCCATAGTTACATCTAGTTATTAAAATCTATTATCACCACGCTTGATTTGGTCACGTGATAGTAAATTCTACGCTGCATAAGATCTCGGTTACCCGCTCTAATTTTAATAACAAAATTCTTTGGCTACACGCTCTGGAAACTGAGATTTCCTTCCTGGCAAGAAGGATAAACTCCCTCTTTAGAGTTCATAATTCCAAACTAGACTACAGCTAATCCTAAAAGCTGATCTAGGTCACATACATAGTCATAATTAATTCTAATCTGTTGTAGTTAATTATCTATATGTATATGTGCACATACACGAATTCCCTTTCATGGCTGATGTATATTTATAACTGGTCACAACACGCGTTGATTAGATATATAGATATATTTTACGCCATTCGAGCTAATTCCTTATATAAACTGGAGAATACATTTAAACGTGTTAAACATCTTTTAATTCGTTACATAAATTGTAACTGGTGGAGAATATTTTTAAACGTTGCAGATTCATCCGATTTACTACACATTCTGGTAGATAAGGCGGGCACGCTTTAAAATTCGTCTCCTTTAAAAAGGTGCTTTGAATCCAAGCGTGCGCTTCTGTTTCGTTTTTCATGTTTAAAGTTGATCCATTACATTATTCTGGTGGAAAAGAATAATGCTAGTAATGATTGATTCGTTGATTCGGAATTTGGAGGCCAAGTCAACACCTTGAATGCTTTGTCATGTTCCTCAAACCATTCCTGAACAATTTTTGCAGTATGGCAGGGTGCATTATCCTGCTGAAAGAGGCCACTGCCATTAGGGAATACCTTTGCAATGTTTAGGTAGGTAGCTGGTACGTGTCATAGTAACATCCACATGAATGCCAGGACCCAAGGTTTCCCAGCAGAACATTGCCCAGAGCATCACACTGCCTCCGCCGGCTTGCCTTCTTCCCATAGTGCTTCCTGGTGCCATCTCTATCATAGCCAGCATTAACTTCTTCAGCAATTTGTGCTACAGTAGCTCTTCTGTGCGCATCAGTGAGACTTGGGCACCCATGACCCTGTCGTCGGTTCACCGGTTGTCCTTCTTTGGACCACTTTTGGTAGGTACTAACCTCTGCATACCGGGAACAGACCTTCCGTTTTGGAGATGTTCTGACGTGTATATATAGATAGATATATACAGATAGATAGGCAGCGGCCTCTCCGGATCTAAAATGGTGCTATTTTTGTTTCTTAGCCCGATTGTTTTTTTTTGTTTTTTTTACAGCACATGGACATCCAAGCAACCGGTGTTTATGTCTACCATTGCCAGACACTGCTAAAATACAAATATCCTGCAACAACCAACCTGCATGATGATCTACTGGAGAAGCTATGCGATCTTGGCTTGCTGCGGGGACCAGGCCTCCAGTCCTTGGTGTCGCCTGATGCCAGTGGCCAGGCAAGGGGGCGTCATAAGCGGTGTGCGAGGAAGCGAAGTGCGGCAAAAGGGTGGGGTCTGCTAGAGACTGCTGTGTCTGTTTTTTTTTGTTTTTTTTTTTGTTTTTTTTTACAGAGACGTGGCTCCGCGACAGAGTTCCAGACGCCGCCATTCAGCTAGACTGGCTTGACTTGTTTCATGCCGATAGAAATGCAGCTCTGTGCCGTAAGGCAGTGGTGGCTTGTGTGTTTACATCAACATGGAATGGTGCTGGAACTCTGCGCTAGTTTCTAGTTACTGCTCATCGCTTGTGGAGTTTGTGACTGTTAGATGTTAGACCATTTTATTTACCATGGGAATTCACCACTGTTCTTAACAGACTGGTCTCTGAACATGGAAAAAACCAAAGAGATGGTTGTTGACTTCAGGAGAGCACGGAGCGACCACTCTCCACTGAACATCGACGGCTTCTCTGTGGAGATTGTCAAGAGCACCAAGTTCCATGGTGTTCACCTGGCGGATAACCTCATCTGGTCCCTCAACACCAGCTCCATGACCAAGAATGCCCAGCAGTGCCTCTGCTTTCTGAGAAGGGTGAAAAATGCCCAACTCCCACCCCTCATCCTCACCATGTTCTACAGAGGAACCACTGAGCGCATCCTTAGCAGCTGCATCACTTCCTGGTTTGGGAAATGCACCAAAGCATTCGAGCCCTCACGGCCAGGCTGTGTAATAGTTTCTTCCCCCAAGCCATCAGACTCCTCAATACTCAAAGACTGGACTGAAAAGCACGCATGCACGCACACACTCTGAGCTGAACACCAACTGAAATGGCACATCATTTAGTAGTTGGTGGATTTGACTACTTTTTGCTCCCAAAACTGATATAAAAATAATAAATAATTCTCCAAATGTCAAGAATAATGACTCCTTTTGACACCCTACTCAGCTCATGCATTATGACAAAAAGACACTCAGCACCTGAATCAGACACCCTGAAACTTTTTTTTTAGCACTTCTCTGAGCGATTACTCAAAAAAAAACCACACCCCCGCCCTCTCGCTTTCCTGCCTCCTCGTTTTCTTCTGTTACAATTGTGAACGCGAGACAGCTTGAGATATCATTGGCTTGGCACAATGAGATCAGTGCTGTGGGAGAGCGGTTCACAGCTTGAATCGGTGGCTGCTGGCTGGTCCCGTAGCGTTTCCCTAAACAGAGATATGGCTGCAAAACGCTTTAACACTCCAAGCGCCGCTTATCACTCACCCGCTCCTGTTGCCATGGCAGCGCTCAGCACTTCTCTCTCCACCCCTCCTCGGTTTCCAACCTTTTGACTTTTTTTTTTTTTGTGTCTCCTTCCGATTTTATACTGGCGCACACACTCGTGAGAAGTTGCTAACAGAGAACGGAACGGTGTGGGTGGCATTGCATACACACGCCCACTGGTGGCTCTGAGACGATGGACAGATTTTTCACAAGAGGCCTTGTTATTTTCAATTCCCTTTTTGTGTGCCGACTGCTGTCCAAAATCAAACACGCAAGCAATGTGGAGCGCAATATTGAGGAATCAAGAATGCAGCAATATAAAATAACAAGAAAAGGTTCAGAACTTTTTTCTTTTTTACTTTGTTCTAGTTTGAAAGCCTTCCTCCCCTCTTTAGTGCTGCTTCCAAGCCAAACAAGTTACTACAATAACTTTGTGAAATATATGGGTTTGCAAATAAGTGCCAAAGTTTTGCTCCACTTTCTAAAGGGATGGCTCTTCAGACTGCTCTGCTTTTTCCCTCATCTTCTCCCCCAACAAACATACACACACACACACACACACACACACACCATGCCCCCATCCCCCACCCCACCCCACCCAAAGCCAGATAGGCTTGTCATAAATCAAATCTGACTCAGTTCTGCTGAAATAAATTCAGGGAGGAAGACAGATGTGGGCCGGATAACGGCAGATTACACGCTTGCTAGCGTTTGTCGCTCCGTAGTGATTGAGCACTGCGGTAACTGTCAGCCTCGCGGCTTTAACTCGGACAAATCTTTCCAACTCATCACTCTGTGGTCAGAGTTACAGGTGGATATTAGGCCAGAGATGGCACGTTCGATTGACACAAGCTATGACTCCTTCCTTACTTTGGGCTTGAGGTCAAAAAAAAAATGATGCCAATAACCGAGAGGAGGGGAAAAGCCAAGCCTGCTGTCTGATGATACATTTTTTGCTATGTAGTATGTAGTGTTTTCTACATTTATTAAACCATTTATATTGGGAGTTTTTAGCATTAGAGTAAGCCCTGCTCTCTCCCCATCTTGATTTATCAGACCGGCTGTACCAATATATATACACTAATGTAACTTAGTAATTCCATGAATAGACATCTATTTTTAAACTTTGATCACACTCTGTACAGCCCTTTCGGACATTTTCCTGACAGTGTAGGCGTATAGTTCCACCTCCATTACCAAGTGACATTGGCTCATTATGGTTATAACACCAGACTGGATTTTCACCTGAGCAACCTAAATGAGGCAAGTATTGGGTCAGCCTTGACCTCCGCTAATACAGGGCTAACTTTCAGTAAAGTTCTGTCGAGCTAAATGTAGCTGAGTGCTTGAAAAGCATGACTCCCACATGAAATAAGATTGCACAAGGCCCTGAAACTGCCAAGCTTTCCGAAAGTACTCGATTTTAAGCAAAGTTGTGGACATCCTAACTTGGAAGAGTGCCTTGACCTGTGTGTGTGGGGGGGAAAAAGCATCAGGCAAAGTTACATTTTTTTTTGCATGGGATAGTGCTTTCTGCACAGCAACAAACTGCATAATTGTAGACCTAATTTGGTGATGGCGAATCTACACAAGGCCCATGCTGGTGGTTTTGACTCGTAAATGGCTTGGCTCCTGCCTAATGCTCTCTGTGAAAGGCAGACGCACAGATTAGTGTCAGGATTAAATGATTCCTGAATGGAGCCAGATAGGACTGTGTGGGTGGTGCATGCTCCCTCTGGTTAGCAACGCTATGGATTTCACAGCGCTACACCTCAGGGGCATTGTGCGAAGCAAACTTTCACCATTATATAAGCAATGCATGGTGTGGGGGAGCGATTATACAACCAATCTCATCCAGGAAATGTGGACAAAAGGGTTGTGCTCGCTAAATGCAGCACTCCATGTGATTTTCAAGTTTCCAAGTCTCCACTGATCTTTTAAGATGTTGAAAATTGATTCTCCTCAGCTTCAGGGAACAGTTAGAGCTGAATTAAGAGCACTGATGTTTTGATTAATTGATGGTTGAGCGCTAATGGGCTCTTGCTTGTCTTTTGGAATAAGTAGACAACGGCTTACACGAAAGGGCAACAGCAGCTGGCTTTATCTTTTTCCTTTTTCTTTCTTTTTTTATTTTATTTAAGAATTCAGACACAGTTACCTGCCACTTTAATAGGAACACCTGTACCCCTGCTCATCAGCAAATCATGTAGCAGTAGTTCAGTGCATACAATCATGAAGATACAGGTCAAGAGCGTCAGTTAATGTTCACATCAAACATGTTTAAATGTGATCTCAGTGACTTTAACTGTGGCATGGTTGTTGGCACCAGATGCGCTGATTTGAGTATTTTTGAAACTGCTGATCTCCTGGGACACAACAGTCTCTAGAGTTTACACAGAATGGTGCAAAAAACATCCTGTTAGTGGTGGTTCTGTGGGCAGAAATGCCTTGTTGATTAGAACAGTCAGAGGTGAATGGCCAGATTGGTTCAAGCTACAGTAACTCAAATAATCACTCTTTACAACCATAATGGACAGAAAAGCATCTCGGAACACTACTGATGTCAGACCTTAGGGCGGATGGGTGACAAAAGCACTTTGGATTCTGTTCCTGTCAGCCAAAAACAAGAATCAGAGGCTCCTGTGGGCAACACACAAGAGTTTCTCAATCTAATTTCGATTAGCCTGTGCCCACTGTATTTATTTCATTGATACTACAGTAAATCAACATCAGCAATCATTCAAGAATTACTGAAGATTAATAGCTAAACTTCCTGTCCATAGATTGATGATTTCAAAATAGATGCAGAATCCTCTGGTTTAGAAAAAGACCTAGCTGACTGCTCATGAAACAATATTAAAGAAATGTATTGTGCAAAGATTTGCTTATGATCGCCATCCATATCATTACAAGTGAAGCGAATGTGCTACCATGTCTGTAGAATACAGACAGCCACAGCGTGAGTGCTTGGAAATCCCAGAGTGGGTCATGCGGGTGTAAACGTTGACATTTCGAAGCACAGGTCCAACCCAGTGGGCCAATTCACCTCTTTAGACACAGACGCCCCTGAGAGGGGGGTGAAATCGATCCTCATTCCAGAGCACAGCGCTGGTAATTGGTTGGCACTCTGCCGAAGAAGGGTTGAGGGACACCGCAGACCATAAAGTGGCTGTGAGTGGGAGTGACAATCACCCAAGTACACAATAACGCATGCTTCCTTCCGTACCTCCCTGAACGCAGACCTCAAACTTTGAAAGTCAGCAGGCTGGACTACCAGGAAACTTCACTGCACGGTTCTTAGTCATGATCTGTACAAATAGTATTTATTATGTAGCTGTCCCCTAAAGATATCAGGATCTCTTAGCCATCGATTTTTAGGAGAGTTTCTCCTGCAGGCTCTGCAGCAAAATGGCAAACAGTAGCACAGAAGGAGTCATAATCACTGCAAGGGGAGAAGGAGGGGAAAAATCAATCTGGGTTATACCGGACCCTAGGATCCTATTTCTTTCCAAACAGCTCCTGCCATTGGCTTATCCCATGCAATCTCTCTCTCTCTCTCTCTTTTTTTTTTTTTTTGTTTAAACTCTGTGTTCCTTTAAGGATCTTACAAATTTGCCTTGCTGTCACACACTGAATACTATGCTTCAGCACTCTTCACTGGTTGTCTTGGTATTGTCGCCAGTTTTCTTGAGGGAATATGTTCCACGCTGTTCCAAATCGTTTATCTTTTCCCAACACAAAGCGGCAGATCATGGGAGAAGAGAGAGGCTGTGGTGATGTTTCTTTGCCCCATCTGTCTGTTTCTGTTTGCCAGCTTTCCAGCTCCGTGCTCTTTTTCCTACCCTTGTTCTTGTTGGTTATTGTAAATGTTTCAGCAGTAAAGCATTTTGTACCTTGTGTGAAATGTCAGACACATCAGCTCTTTGATTCATGTGCCGCTTCTCTCTAACGTGTCGGCAGCAATCTAATACCCTGGACCGCAGATGTATTTCAGTTGCTTTATTTTTCTTCATAACAGTGTTATGAAGGGGTATGTTTCATATTTCAATTTGATGTCCTGTTTTCAGGATTTTATCCCTGCCTGCATGTCTGATTCTTCTAGCACCTTTTAGATCTCGGCTTTGGTTATCAAAATTTAAATCACGATGATGATTTGGAAGCAGCATGTGTATTTAAAGACACCATCTAGCAGCACTCCAAAAACACTGTTAGTAGTAGGATATGTTACATTTGTAATCATAACTTTGGACCTGCAGTGTCTCTGTCCATCCTGCTTCAAAGTCAGGAAGTGTTGGTTTTTCTTGCAGGTACTAGAGCAGTGGTCCTTAGAGTGGGGTCTAGGAAGCATAGCCAGAGGGTTCATGGTTTGCATGGTTTATTTAATTAATATATGAAAATTACAACCCACCATTACCATTTTGCAAACTATGGTGTTTTGCGAGCTATGGTTAACATGCATCTAAATATCATTGGTAATGGATATTATAATGTCTATTTGTACAACACTGATTCTGCTGTTCATGTTAATATATTGTTGGCTTTATTGAAATTCTTTGGAGTTTTTTTTTTTTTTTGGGGTAATGATGAGAGAACTAGAAACTACACAAAAATATTCTTGCGTTTTCATTCACCTTTTGACATCAACATGGCTTTATTTGGCAAAATTGCTAAATGGTATTTTGGGATGTATTTTCTTTCTCCCACACATGCATATGAAAAAAATGAAGATTCAGAGGAAAACAGTAAATATGCTTATAGCTTCCATTTTTCATTTTCCTTCTACCCCCTGCAGCACCAAAGCTGCAACCCAGCTCTACATTACTCCCAAACTAAGGGTTTATTCTTTTTTTTTTTAGATTTAAACTAAAAAGTTAGTAAGCACCTTTTTTCTCCCCCAGCAGCTGCACTCAGAATTTGCTTAGGGTAGACCCATTTTCCAGAGGACACTGGTGAGAGCCTATTGACCTGCTTTGTTGCTGAGAGTTCCAGCTTTCTCAAAAGCCCCTGCTGGCTGTTCTCATTGTTTCACTTAGACCACCATTCCCCAGGAGAATGTCCACCTGCCATTTACCTCTTTACCACTTACATAGTGAACCATTTAAGACCTGTATTTCCACCAGTTTTAGACTTACACACAAGACAACTGGTCATTTTTTTATTCCTCTTAGCCATTTGAGTGTGTTGCTTCTTGAACGAAGTAAAACATTAACCTTATTGTTAACATTATTTATGTAGTTTCTATACTATTTACTTTAAATGCAATTGGTAAAGTTTTTGCTTGTTTCTCTGCTTTACAGTTGCAATATTTTATTTTCTCCCTTCCATTTTTTCCATAATTTGGTCTTGGCCAATTCCCACCCAACAGTCAGGTCCCCCCTATTATACAACAGCTACCAACCAGGGAGGGTGACTGTGAACACGTGTTTCCTCTGAGACATGTGAAGCCAGTTAACCGTATCTTTTTAAACTGCTGCTCATGCTACATCACAGGACCGCGTAACACATGCAGACCAAGGTGCTATCTACCCTCTTCTGCATACATGAGCTCACAGACATTCATGATTGGCTAGTTGCTGTGATTGACAGGGGAGAGAGAGCATGGCCAATTTTGCTCCCATGGCTTCTGCTCACGGATGGCTGTGGCATCATTGGGCTTTGAACTCACTATCTCTGGATGAATGCTTTTCTATAATAATTTTCATTAAACTCCCATAAATCTGACATCTAATTTTAGTGAAAGTCATGAAGACAACTTCAGTGGCATGTTGTTTTGTTTTGTTTTGTTGACGTAATGATGTTCATCTTGTCAAAATCCAATGTCTATTAAACATATTTTGCTAGACTAATACTATTACCCCTTTGAGAAACTTGGTTTTTAACCAAGTAAATCCAAATTTAGTTTTAAGGTTTTAAGAAAAAATGAATATTAAACATCTTATTTAGTTTTATCTCTGTATAACTAAACCTGGCTTTCGTCAGGAATATAGCCATAGAAGCTGGCATGGCGTTAAACAAACAAACAAACAAACGTAAAGATGCAGATCAAAATCCTCCAATGATTGATGATGTCAGTGATTCTTGATTCTAGACCTACATCATGTTGGTGGTGGAACTAAACCAATTTTGCAGCATAAGTTCCAGTTGTTTTGCTGTGGAAAAACCATTTCACCACCCTGCCAGTGGAAAAGGCTTGAGTGAGGCTCAAATGGATACAGTATGATATTCCCTTATAAATGTTGTCAACCGATTATACTACGGTGTGTTGAATGTTGACACTGATTGGTCAGAAGGTGGTGATTAATTTTCTATAACAGAAGTGCTGGCTGCACTGTCGATATTAATGCACTCATTCTAGTATGTTATTGCTTCTGTATTAACAGCATAAATCAGTCCATACAGGATTTCGCAGAATTTTTCTGTGATTGTTGCGGCCAAAAATGCTTGATTTTGCTGTGGCTTTTTTCAAAATTTGCGATACAAACTTGCTTACAACTTGCAAGTTTTTTTTGTGCTTTTGTTTTTTGGAAAGCTACTTCAGTTGACAATTGCAATTGCACGAAATTGTTTTGCATGGTCTTTCGCAGTGATGTTTGCTGGTAAATGAGACCTTTTAGCTGTACTCGTGTTCGACACAAGTAAATCGAAGATGGCTTTGACGGAATGCGCCGCTGTGATGACGTCACATGAGGCTTCTTGGCCCAAATCTGCGGAGAATCTATGGTAATTTTGAAAAATTTCAAGCTCTTCTGAATATCACATTGGTCCAGATCACACCACCCCAATGTTGATCTTTTGTGACAGCAGAGGATTTGAAGTGCAAACAGAATATGGTTGATGTTAGTCCCTCCCGTCCCCTATAGTATATTATAGTTCAATATTGAGCTGTCTGTTGAGAGATGAGAATTGTTCATCAAATACCTTTATATTGAAGATCATTTCAGACTGGTTATTGCAGTGTAGCTACTCATATGTGGGAAGAACATATTGAGAGAGGCATTATTTATGTTATTATTCAGAGCCAGTGTCTTTCGAGATAAAGTTCATTTCACAGTAACCTCTGTGATCTCCTGATTGTGTGCTATTCTCTTTAGAATGGCAGGCCAGGAAAGTGTGTTGGTCTTGCTTTGTTGTTCTAATAAATCTTTTGGAACTTGTCTGTCAGTTCTTGATGTGAGGATGCACTTTGAGATATGCCAATTGTTTTGGGTTTTTTTTTTCTCTCTTAGTGGTCTTAAGACATTAACTTTTACTACATCAAACAGAGACTGTCTTGAAGGTGACTATTTGTGGCTAAAGTGACATCTTTGCTCTTGCATTGATGGTTTGACAATTGTTTTGAAGACGTGTCTCATTTCTGTTCCTTCATTCTATCCAACTTCGAAAATATATCCTATCAGTTTGATAAATTATTACCTCAGCAGATAAAAGGACTGGATCAGTTTGGCATTTCATGGATCTTTGCTTCAATATGTTCTGAGAGAGCTATCAAAAAGTCTTCACAGCTATTGCAGAGACGTGCACCTTTTTAAAGCTTCCCAGTGACATTACTGATACTGCACCATTTGTGTGTGTGAGGGCAGGGGGAACATTACGGTAGGGAAATGTTTGGTTGGGGGGGGGGGGGGTGGGGGGTGTAGCAGCTAAAAAGGTATGCATCTTAGCAGATGACTGTGTGACTGCTTGCATCGTTTTTCCAGAGCAACCTCATGAAAGGGAGAAGCTCGCTCTACAAAGAGCGTGGAGCATTTGATTGCTGGAAGGATAAAGAGAAAGACATGAAAGGCCAGAATTGCCTTTACTTTGGCACGGGGTACACCTTGCTGGGGTCGGGGGAAAGGAGCGGGTATGACGTGGATAAAGTGCAAATTGAATTGGGAAACGATTTTCATCAAAAAAGACAGCCTGGGTCTCACAGTCTTTCTCAGGCCCTGCTCTAGGGGTTGGTTCCTCAGTGGGAATCTCACTTACTTGGTGTAATTATCTTGTTAGCTCTCCTTTAGGACATGAGTAACCTTACTGTATTTTTGTAGGTGTTCAAGGTAGGTTTCCAGATGCAGTGCCAAATAGCATTAAAATAATAAAAAATATATATGCAGTATATCGTGTATATGCAAATCTAATGTGCAAAGTAAAGCAAATGCAAATTTATAAATGCTTCAATGGTTGCATTCGAACACCCTGTTGTTGGTATTAAAACTGAGCGCCAGTTCTTTGGGTGAAAGATAATTTCCGTAGTGGTTCAAGCTGACAGGAAGGCTATAGTATCACATTAAACCACTCTTTACAACCGTGGTGAGCAGACAAGCAGCTCAGAACACACAACATGTCAATTCCTGAGGCAGATGGGCAACAACAGCAGAAGACCACATCAGGTTCCACTGTCTACTGTGGGCACAGACTCACCCAAACTGGAAAGTTAAAGATTGGAAAAATACCCTGTGCATTGTGTTGCTGCTGCATGATTGGCTGATTGGATAATTGTTACATGAATGAGCAGGTGTAAAGATCATTATAAACTTTCTGGTGAGTGTATACGCATGCATATTTATTTATGATACAAATTTCAGCCAAAATGTCTTTTTCTGCACACTGTCCAGCTAAAACTTTCAGCTGCAAAGCTCATGATTGCACTGTATTAAAATCCTTTTACTAGCTATCACAAGGCTTCTTCTGCACAGTCAAATAACACAATTAACCTGCTCACCCTATTCGCAGGCTGACGTTTCACTGTTTAAATGTCTTCTTCGAGTTGTCCCTGTATGCTCAACTGGTGGACAAATGAAAGAAAAACCGAAATCCAAGATATTAGTCTCTCATTGTTAATATTCACTATATTTAAAAATGGAGATTCATATAGTGGACCTATCATAAATTAATAAATTAATTGTTTGAGATCATTGAGCATTGTGTTGGATGTTTCCTTATGGGTTGCCATCTTTTATTATTTTTGATTTACCGGTTCAATACCTGTATACAGTCCCCTACAGTTTTCATTATACATTGACGACATGTGGGTTTAAGATCAAAAGATGAATGAGGCGATAGATCTGAATTTCAGCTTTCGTTTCCTCATATTTACATCTTGATCTGTTAAAAACCTAGAAAATGGCACCTTTTGTTTACACCCACCCATTTTTTCAAGTGATTTAAAATATTGGAACAGGTGTATATTGCTGTCCAGGTGTGCCCTGTTAGATTGATTGTTTAAAGAATTAATAGCTCTGAATGTCTACTCTTGGTTTGAGCCCTAGGTTTCACCTGTGAAGACTGCGTTTGTTGTTAAAAAAAAAAAGGATAAACCATCATGAAGTCCAGAGAGTTGTCTATGGGAGAAAAGCAAGCCATTTTGAAGCTGAAAGAAGGGGGATAATCTATCAGAGCCATTGCACAAATATTGGGCATAGCCAATACAACAATTTAGAATATCTTTAAAAAGAAAGAACTCTTTGGGAAAGTGTAAAATCACTTGACATCCCACATGACAGTCTAACCATTTTGAGATTTTGGTCAAGAATTTGTATTCCCCATTTCCATCATAGAATAAAAGGAACTGTAAATGAACTGAAATGCACATAATGCATATTTTCAATTCCCTGCTAATGATCAACTTTGTTTATCACCAATCTCCAGTATATATTTGCTGAAGACAGAAGACAGAAAAGATTTAGGGTATGTTTAGGGTGTCCCGTACAGGGTGTATTCCCGCTTCAAGCCCAGTGATCCCTCGGTAGGCTCCGGATTCAGTACTACCCATACCAGGATAAAGCAGTTACTTGTGATGGTGTAATGGCTTGGCTGTTAGTCAAAACAGGCTTTTTCAAAATACCTATTAAAATGTGTTTCCGCCTACAGGGGATCAATAGAATAACCGAAGCATGTAACAATATATTAATATTGAGGACTTAATGTAAAAGCTCACACTGATGTTGGTCCTTCCCCCATCAATATGACTTGTAGTGTTTTTTTTTCCATCATTGGAGCCAAAATGTTGGTGTTTATATTTAATTTTCAGGAACCATTTAATTACACAACCTGCTCGTGCATTTCTTAATGTTGTATTTTGATTAGTTTATCATATTGTGAAAATGTCCAACATTAACACTGTCATGGTCTTTGCTATATTGTGAGTTCATTATTTATTCAGTATACATCATCGCTAATTAGGGAATAAAACACAAGAGCCATGTTGCTATTGGAAGATAATCGACATCAGGAGGGTGTGATATGGCCTAACATGAAGCATGTCCTGAAGCATTTTATTCTTCTCATACCACAACAGTTTGCAGACAATTACCATTTTTATTTTATTAATGAATGACACATCATGCTTTATGTTGTGAAACGTTTACTTCCTGGTTTCACTTGCATTATTACACTTGCATTATAACAGCCATTCCTTCACCAGCCTCTCTTTTACTTTCACTCTCTATTAAAGTTTCTTTAAAAGAAAAAAAAAAAAACTCTTGAATTTGTGTCAATGAATGAATCAAGACCAAAAAAACACCCCTAACTTGTCATATTACCAAGAAACTGTCTTGGAGTCTTCTGTCCTGAAGATTCTCCCATGGGAAAAAAAAAAAAAGAAAAAAAAAAGTGACCGTTACAAAGCGCTGACACTGGAGACTCCTTCCATAAATGTTCAATAAACATCTCCTTACAGAAAACTTCACCACATCAACAATTATATATTTTTCCTTGTTAAATAGCAGTGTTTATTTATTATGCATCACATTCACATCAATATAAACTTCACACTGATAGATTTATATCATTTGAATTACAGCTAGAAATGCTGTCAGAGCTACTGTTACAGAAAATTTAGTCTTAATCATCTGACCAATCAGATTAAAGAATTCAACAATGCTGAGATCTAAGCGTTATTTAGGCATTGTTTAATTCAATATTTACTAGCATGCTATTTATGTGGTTGGTAAGCCACATTCTCGAGTGTTGTCACTGTTGGAGTAAAACAGTGTGCCCAGTGGAATACTCACTTGTGTAAAGAACCTTGTTTGCAAAGTTGCGTCCTCCACCTACAAGTATGCAAGCAACCTTCTCCCACAGAAAGCATGGTGAAACCATAGTGCTCTCTCTGCTCTTGAATCCCATCCACTGTTTCCTCAATCCATCCTCCCACCATTCCGTCCTTTTTCTGCTTAGCCCAGGAGGATTACGCCATTCTTCAGAGGACTATATCATAGTGAGTAGGCAGCTGAGAGCAACAGCAAGCCCCTTAATGACACACTAACACCCACACATGAGCAAACCCAATTTTACTCTGACAAAAATAACAGCCGTTCTATGTTCCATTGCATATAAATTGCTGGTCGATACTGTCCACTGCCTCACTGACCCTCACGCTTCTCCCCCCCCCCGCTCTTCTCCCTACAGCTGAAGTCATTTGAAGGAGATTAAGTGAGCCTTTTTGAATACTGTCAGGCCCACCAGATCGATAGAAATGACAACTGGTGAAATGAACGAGTAAGCCACATGCTGATACCTCCTCGCTGGTCTTTTTTTTTTTTTTTAACTAAAAAAAGAGCCCTGGTAATGCTTGATTCCATTGCTCTCTCGTAATCCCATTAAGAATGTGAATGGCTCTCCTTTGAAAACATTCGATGCCAGAGGAGAGGATGGGGAACATGTCGAATGCCTATTGGATTAGCATAATCCGATGGCATATCTTATGCTCCTCTTTTGGTGGGTGCTTCGTCGGAGGGCAACGCTCCATCTCTTGTGGTGTAGCTGATAAGGGCACTATCTCGGATTGGGTGATTTGTCTTTATTCAGTGCCATCAGTGCTGTTTCTCTTTTAAAAAAATTGAGATCTCACAAGCAGGCCAACCTCATTTGAATCATACACATTTGTCCAAAGCACATTTCTGCCCAAAGGCAGCTTAAACAATTTTCATAGTGTAGATTTTGACAATAAACTATTAAAGGATCTTGGAGACACCACCTGAAATAAATCAAGGTGCATACATCTTGGTGGTAAATTAGCTTAACGTGATATTTTTCCATTCTTGTGCATCTAATATGTTTAAACCTTGTGTTTTTCCATTCTCTACCAAGAAGTTAAGGAGAAAGTTGAAGCCCACTCAAGAACCTGAAATCTTGCGCGTTCCCTATGAGAGAGAAAGAAGGTGAAAATAGACGAAAACAGGAAGGAGAAAGGACAAGAATGTGCTGTGACGCCTTGCTTTTTCTGGCACATTTTTTTTTATTTTGGAGACAGATATTGTCAGTGTCTCAGCTGCTATAGAAACTTTTGGGCGTGGGAGATGCATGGCATCAGCAGAACGAAGTGCGCTGGCTGTCACGGCAGACATGAGCTGAGCTGTGCCAAACGAAGGCACTGCTGTTCATTAACGCGCTGTTCAGAAGCTCTGAGCCATGGCAGATCACGCCTTCATGTCTCCCCATATGTCCATCTCTTCTGGTCATTAAGTCTAACCTCTGTGGCAGGAATGTCCATAGGCAGCAGTGACTTTGCTGTGCTGCGTACCTGCTGTGAAACATGAGGACACATCTGACACGGTGGGAATATAATGAAATTTCTCAAGGGAAAGGGGGAAAAAAACGAAGACTTGGGTCACATAAGGGTAGCGCCTCTGAGTTTATGTTCCTCAACATTGCAGATTAGTATGTCTATACTGACTATTAACATGTCATTGTTGAGCTCCGTATTGGAGATTCTTTGCCTTGCTGAGTAGAAAACATTAAAAACAATTATTTCCAACTTTTTTTTTTTTAAAGTTACGTAGATCGATATATAGATTTACTTGCGTTGTCTATTGTTTTCTGTGAATCACAAGTATCGTAGTTTAAATAAGCACGCACAATTGGCTCATTGATAAGTTAAATAGTCTGGACGTTATCAACATTTGGTACAGATAATGAAAGGTTTGTAGTTTGAGCATTAAGTTGTCTTAAGTTGTGTTTTTTCTGTGTTCTGTAATACAAATTGGCACGTTTTTCTCTCAAATGGCTCAGTTTGCATACGTTTAGCGGGAAATTTAGTAAGATAATATGCATCAATATTACCCAGATGTCTAAAACTGTCTGACGTGTGTAGTGGAAAGAAATTGGAGCCACTACATGGTACTAAAGCAGTTTTATGAAAATTTTATGTAAGGCCAAGCACCAAGTGGATACCAAAAAAAGTCTACCGGATATTTTGTATTGTTCCCTTTGAGATGCGATTTACTGTGCGTTAATTTGTCACTTCCATTTAGTGCAAGCGTTCGATCTGAGAGACAAATGCGTACTTGTGTGCCATTTGAGATGCTTTCAGTATAAGGTTGTGCTCAAGGTGATGCAGCTACACGACTTCATGAGCACAGAGAATAAGAATTATTGAGGAGGTGTACTGAATGGTCATAGCTTTTCTTATGAGTTCTCAGAAATCCAACTAAATCACTCTCACTTCCTAGTGACTTTTCTGAGAGATCAGGGTACTGGTGTGTTGTATACCTGATGTGTCTTTCTGCCATGGCAGTACTACATCTTTAATGAAACCACTGTACATGCCTAGTGGTGCATAGTTATACTGTATAGAAGTGTGTCAGTTTCCTGCTGTCTTTTTCTTTTTACATCACAGCACACTTTAAAAGAACCCCCCGGCCCCACCAAGATATTACAACTCAGTTGTACATCTTGAGTGTTCTTGAGGTAAACTAACGAGTTTCTCGATAGGATGTTCTTGTCTACTTAAATACCGACACAGCAGGTGCTTTTCTTGGTTTGGTCTTGCATTACTTTATTGTGACAAATGTTTTGTTTGTTAAAAAAACAAACAAACATAATATTGATGCAAGGAAAGAATAAAGCTGAGTTATTAAAAAGCAGGAGTTCATTAGCAGGCAGTTTGTGCATGTGGAACATCTGAGGCACTCTGACATTCAGGTCAGGTATCTGGCATTTTGCCTCAGCTGTGGCACAGTGGGACGTTACTTTTTTTTATTGCCGATCACAGAAATGATTGAACATTCTTCCTATGCAAAGCATGTTCACCTCTGCTCCAGCTGAATACGTACTAAATGGAGCTGTAACCACACCCTGTCCTGAATATCAACGAGACAAAAGAGTTTGCCGTTGACATTCTGAGCCTCAGAAGAAGTCACACGTGGGTCAGCAAAGTATTAGCTTCGTTAGATTGCTAGTGGAACACTGAAATCAAGAAAAAGAAAAGGTGCTTGCACTTCCTGAGGCTTCCCAGGAGGTGAATCAGCGGTTAATAGACACGTGTGGAGTGTTCATGTGTACCTCGTCAAGGCTCGAAGTGATGGGATTACAGCTACGTTAAAAATGATCAAACATTGATTTAAGGACCGTATGTACATTTATTGATCAGACATGCAGTATTGATAATAAGTTGTAGCAATTTGTCTTGGAAAATATCTCGCTTTCCTATGAAAGCGCGTTTGTTCACCAAGGGTGTAATGATACACAAAATCCAAATTTAAAATGATGCGATACGGTGGTGTCCCGATGCGACAGCATTGCTCGAGTATGCGTCTTAGATAATAATTCAAACTTAATGACGACAGTGTTTACATGATCCGTTCAGACTCTTCGCAGCATCTAACAAAACAAAAGCTTTGTATTAGAATGTAACCAAATGAATCATGGCTAATTAAACAGCGTGGTTAGGAGACACAACTATTGTTTTATTATTGTTTTACTATTGTTAGGCTTTTCTGTTTCAAGATAAACAGGAAGTTACTTTTTCAGAGGAGGGAGGGTGAGTGATTAAGTTTAAAGGTTTGTTACACTTCACATAATATTAGCAGTATGTAACGAAGAATAGTTTACTTTATTATCAATCCATACAGAGTTTTCTGCGGATTTTTTCAAAATAAGTTTTCTTGTGTTTTTGTGCGGAAAACTACTAGAACTGGCGAAATAGTTTCGTGCAGTCTATTGCAGTGATGTTTGTTGGCAACTGAACACATGTTCGACGCACGTGAATCGAAGGGGACTTTGGCTGAATGCGCGTTGTGATGATGATGTACACGTCTTGGCCCAAATATGCGGAAAATCTGCGGTAATTTTGAAAAATTCCAAGCTCCTGTGACTATTGCAGAGTTTCCTTGATTTTGCATTAATTTCTGCGATTGCAAAGTCCTGGAGGAACTGTATTATGCTGAGTGTTGAATGTATTGTACGATACACAAATGTATTGAATCGAGAGCCTTATATCGGATGACACAATATTATACATCATATCATTACAACCGTATTGTTCACTATTTCTATGCATCCTTTGTCAAATTAATACATCCTCAGCTATTCTCTCGTATATTTAGACTTTATAAGCAGGTTCAAACCTCAAGCACTATGTGGCATAAATGGTGAGGAATGCAACTGCCCACATGGTCACACTTGGGCTATACAGGTGCATCTCAAAAAATTAGAATATCGTGGAAACGTTCCTTTTGTTCCTGTAATTTAATTAAAAAGGTGGAACTTTCATATATTCTAGATTCATTACACATAAAGTGAAATATTTCAAGCCTTTTTTGTTTTAATCTTGATGATTACGGCTTATCTCATGGAAATAAAAAATCGGGTATCTCAAAATATTAGAATAAACAATTTATAATACAGAAATGTCGACCTTCTGAAAAGTATGTTAATTTATGCACTCAATACTTGGTCGGGGCTCCTTTTGCACGAATTACTGCATCAGTGCGGCGTGGCATGGAGGCAATCAGCCTGTGGCACTGCTGAGGTGTTATGGAAGCCCAGGTTGCTTTGATAGCTGCCTTCAGCTTGTCTGTATTGTTGGGTCTGGTGTCTCTCATCTTACTCTTGACAAAATTCAGGTCAGGCAAGTTGGCTGGCCAATCAAGCACAGTAATACCATGGTCAGAAAACCAGTTACTAGTAGTTTTGGCACTGTGGGCAGGTGCCAAGTCCTACTGGAAAAGGAAATCAGCATCTCCATAAAGCTTGTCAGCAGATGGAAGCATGAAGTGCTCTAAAATCTCCTGGTAGACGCTGCATTGACTCTCGACTTGAGAAAACACAGTGGACCAACACCAGCAGATGACATGGCACCCCAAATCATCACTGACTGTGGAAACCTCACACTGGACTTCAAGCAACTTGGATTCTGTGCCTCTCCACTCTTCCTCCAGACTCTGGGACCTTGATTTCCAAATGAAATGCAAAATTAATTTTGAGTTTTGAGTAAAAAGGTGTTTTGAGTTAATTAGCCGATTAGAGTCTTCTCAGGTCGACATTGCTGTATTATAAATTCTTTATTTTAATGTTTTGAGATACTGGATTTTTTATTTCCATGAGCTGTAAGCCATAATCATCAAGATTAAAACAAAAAAAAAAGGCTTGAAATATTTCACTTTATGTGTAATGAATCTAGAAAATATGAAAGTTCCACTTTTTGAATTAAATTACGGAAAAAAACTGACTTTTCCACGATATTCAAATTTTTTTAGATGCACCTGTACATTCATCCAGGTCTCATCATTTATTTGCAGCTTTATCTACTATGTGTTTTTCTTAATGTTTTGGAAAAGTATTAAACACACTGCTGTAAGTATATCACGGATTGCTTATGAAACTAATATATTGTAGTATGGGTGAATTTTACATTATTCATATTTTTCTAATGTTCCTAATATCCATATTCCGCAATTTCCAACTGTCCAGTTTGGGTGAGTCTGTGTCCATGATAGCCTCAAATTATTGTTCTAGGCTGACAGGAGTGGAAACTAATGTGGTCTTCAGCTGTTGTAGCTCATCCACCATAAGGTGTGATGTTTTGTGCATGCTGAGATGCTTTTCTGCTAATCAATAAGGCGTTTCCACCCACAGAACTTCGCTCACTCAATGTTTTTTGTTTTTCGCACCATTCTGTGTAACCTCTAGTCACTGCTGTGTGTGAAATTCCCAGGAGATCAGCAGTTTATGAAATACTCAAACCAGCCCATCTGGCACCAACAACCATGCCACAGTTAAGGTCACAGAGATCACACTTTTTCTTCATTCTGATGTTTGATGTGAACATTAACTGAAGCTCTTGATCTGTATCTGCATGATTTTATGCAATGTGCTGCTGGCACATGATTGGCTGATTAGATATTAGATTGGCTGATTGTACAGATGTTCTTAATAAAGTTGATTTTGTAAAATTGTTCCTAAGTGTAAATTGTATATGACAGAGTGGGAAACCTCAGGCAATCAAGTTGTCCTTTTTCTTGTTTTTTCCCCCCTGTCTGCTCCTAAGCGCTCGCTCTCTCTCTCTCTCTCTCTCTCTCTCTCTCTCTCTCTCACCCTTGCACTTGCTATAGTAGCCCACAGATTAACCCTGTATTTTTGTATAGAAAATATCCTTTGGGCTCTTTGTAAATCCAAGCAGGAAGTAGGCATGGTAATTTACGAGAGTTGAGGCTCAGCAGTCAGGCCATTAGTGGCCATTAAGACCCGTCTGCTGAATGCTTGTCGGCTTCCTCGGTGAGTGCGGAGGCGAGTGACGGGCAGGGCAGGGGAAAATAGAAGGTATGTCAAAGATCGTTCCATTTTTTCCTCCCCCCACTATTTGCTGGATGCCTCGGCTTCTTTTAGAAAGAGGAGTGAACCTCGACACGTTGGAGGACATCTGCAGGGAGTTGGAGGTGTTAATTGGAGTGTTGATAGCTATGCGGATAGTGCTTTACATGCTGTAAAGGACACTCTCATTCATTCCAGGTGACCTACCATGTCCTCCCACATGCGGCGTCTGGTTCTTTCAGGATCCTGCTGGACATGGCTATTTACCCGCTCCCTCTATCGCTGTTTATCCACTTTACTGACCTCTCCTAGCTTGTTCTCCCAAATCTATTTCTGAACCTCGCTCCTTTTTCTATTTCCCCTTCCATTCAGAGTGTTGGATGTCGGTCTGCTATGGCCATTCTCTCACTCTCACTCCCCTGTGTGTGCACCTGCAGGGTGTGAACTGACACCAGACCTTTGCTGGCTTTAGAGCGAGGATGAGACTGACTCTGTGGGTCAGTGCCAACTCGTTAAAGCACAACCTTGTGTGACCTAGAGCTACCACGCTTTGGCGAGAGTACATATACTCCCTATCTTTTCAGAATGATCAGAAGAGGATGAGTTTGTTTTCTCCAATCAGACTCCCAACAGGAAATGCACATCTAAATGAACCCCAGAGAGTTGTTTTGCCTAAACATTGTAATAATTCATCACAACATCTCTCACATCCACCCACTACGGTACAGAGCTGGCTGTAACATTGATGCCGATATTGGATATGCTGCTGCTGATGGCAAACATAGTTAGAGGGGAAATCAATCAAACATGAACATAATAAGACATCTTCAGCTTGTGTACAATTATGGTAATGGTGAACACTTGTTTAAATAAATAAATCCATATGAATTCTGATCAATTGAGAAAGAAAATCTAAATGCATTCTTTCACTCTCATAGATCATCTCTTGGAAATAATATGCCTGGTTCAGAAATATCGTTAAAACATTTGTATCACCAAAATCATTCAGCACGAGTTTGGACTAATCGACCTCTCTGTAGCGCAGAGCGAAATTTTCATTGAACAGTATTTCTGAGCTTGGGTCAAACACCAGGGTCTGCACTATAGTTAATGCATTTCATTGTTGGGGGGGAAAAAACCCCTTTGTTTTGCATTTAGTGAAATATTATCAGGATGAGTGCAGAAATCCTGCACTGCACTTCAGATCAAGTCAGCAGCAGCAAATCTTTCTAAAATAGGTGCTAAAATTGCATTAGAAATGTGTAGCTGTTTTATCCAGTTGCCAAAAATAAAAAGTGTACACTAATCATCAAATTTCCTGTCTGTAGTAACATATTTATGAAGTTCATTTGGCTCACTTCACAGATGAAGTTTATTAAGAATAGTCTATATGGCTGTAATTAGCGATGAAGCCATGCAGCATCTGCAGTTGTCAGTTTCACCGACCCACTGAAAATGTAGTTCAAGAAGGTAGTCTACTATGTGGAAAAACTGCATTTCAGAAGATTTCAGTAGATTCAAAAGAATAATTTTACCTAATGCACCTTTAATTATTGTAGCTCTCACAGGATGCTTTGCTGCTACTTTTTGATTTAACTTAGTAGACATATTTATGATCCTTCACCATGCCATGTGACTGCAGAAAAGGAAGTGCAAACAGCACTTCCTGGCCATGTAACATGCCTTTTTTTGTGTTACGTCAAAGTTAAAGCCCCTTTTTCTAGTTACATAGGAAAATAGTAGTTTTGTATTATTGCCTATCAAAAAAATAGAGATAAATTAATTGTTGCCATATGGCAACACCATGCCAAAAAGGGTTAATGCATGCTTTTTCAATAATCAGTGCAGAGAAGCAAGGGGGAAAAGCAAGATGAGCACATGCAGAGAGAGAGAGAGAGAGAGAGAGAGAGAGAAGTATGGAAGTACAACATAACAGATTAGAAATTAGATTGTGGTATATTAAATATCACAGTTCTGTAATGTGGACCTCGTTAAAATTTTGTTCCATGTTACAACCCTGGTAGTATAATAAAAATTAAAAAAAAAAAGGATTGGTAGAAATCTATCTGCGTAGATGGAAGGAACCTGCTGTCCAGGTGAGCCACTCTCCTCCGCATACTGATTCTTTTGAAGGAAATATCAGCGCTTTTTCTCATTTGGAAGCAACGAAATGAGACCATGTGACCACAATATGTTAAAAACAATCTGCATCTATAAGTGCAAGTCACTGCAATAAAACTGTTTTTAACTACATAATCTGTTAAGGATTATGAGCATCGTGACCAATACGGAATAGCCAATAGCCCTTCATGATGGCTTCTACTAATTTGGACTTAATTATGGACAGTCCGTTATCACGAGCTTGTACAGAAAACCGAGCATTTTAAAATTCAAATAAAGCATGAAATTAATGATTGCTAAACTTTTTTTTTTTGTTGCATCAATTATTCCTTGTATGCAGAAATACTTTATAACCAGTTTACTCTGTCTCCTATTCCACATATGCTACCAGTTTATTCATCACAGCATTATGACTATTCTTTGTAAGCTCTCACACAATAATTAGCTTTAGATGACTGCAGGCATGATTCACAGCTAGTTGAAAGTGTCTGTATTAATGTGCAGTTCTCAAAAACTTCACAGCAGACAACATAATGTGAACTTGAATGAGACATTCACTTTCCCGCTAAAAGAGTCTCATTCAGGGTCAAGGTAACAAAAGGGCCCACATTTATACAGGTACTGAAAAAGAAGAGTAACATACATGTAACGTGGCTCCATCTGGCTTTGAAATTTAGTACTACATGACAGGTCAAATTTTAACTTAACATCTGCCGTCTAGGACTGGGTCAGTTCTCAAACTCAAGTTGTTGTGTTTAACCCACCACACAAGGTTGTGTAGCACATTAAAGATTACAGGCTGTGTAGTAATTCATAATACATTTACTCCTATCCACCAGGAATATTTGTACCGCTTAATAAATGCACTTTTAGGAAAGAAGGTTAAATGTGAACCCTATTCAGTATTCAGCATGTATTCTTTGATTTGCCCATTTGGGAAACCCATGAAGGTTTTACATACAGGTGCATCTAAAAAAAAATATTATGGAAAAGTAAATTTTTTTCCATAATTTAATTTAAAAAGTGGAACTTTCATATATTCTAAATTCATTACACATAAAGTGAAATATTTCAAGCCTTTTTTTGTTTTAATCTTGATGATTACGGCTTACAGCTCATGGAAATAATATAAAAAAAAATATTAGAATAAAGAATTTATAATACAGCAATGTTGACCTGAGAAGACTCTAATCAGCTAATTAACTCAAAACACCTTTTTACTCAGATGAAAGTAAATTTTGCATTTCATTTGGAAATCAAGGTCCCAGAGTCTGGAGCAAGAGTGGAGAGGTACAGAATCCAAGTTGCTTGAAGTTCAGCGTGAAGTTTCCACAGTCAGTGATGATTTGGGGTGCCATGTCATCTGCTGGTGTTGGTCCACTGTGTTTTGTCAAGTTGAGAGTCAATGCAGCGTCTACCAGGAGATTTTAGAGCACTTCATGCTTCCATCTGCTGACAAGCTTTATGGAGATGCTGATTTCCTTTCCCAGCAGGACTTGGCACCTGCCCACAGTGCCAAAACTACTAGTAACTGGTTTTCTGACCATGGTATTACTGTGCTTGATTGGCCAGCTAACTCGTCTGACCTGAATTTTGTCAAGAGGAAGATGAGAGACACCAGACCCAACAATACAGATGAGCTGAAGGCCGCTATCAAAGCAACCTGGGCTTCCATAACACCTCAGCAGTGCCACAGGCTGATTGCCTCCATGCCACGCCGCACTGATGCAGTAATTCATGCAAAATGAGCCTCAACCAAGTATTGAGTGTATAAATTAACATACTTTTCAGAAGGTCAACATTTCTGTATTATAAATTGTTTATTCTAATATTTTGAGATACTGTATTTTTTATTTCCATGAGATAAGCCGTAATCATCAAGATTAAAGCAAAAAGGGCTTGAAATATTATAATTAAATTACGGGGAAAAAATGAACTTTTCCACGATATTCTAATTTTTTGAGATGCACCTGTAGGTAGAAACACATGAAAGAACCACACAAAGAATGCTTCAAGTGGTTTCCCCAAATTCAACTGAAAATGCAACTTATAATGACTTCTCCAGTCTCAAAATTATTGAACCCCTTCATGACAAGCATCTTTAGTACTTAGTTGCTGTTTTGACCTGTTGCAAATGAGATGCATAACCAGACACCAGCTTCTGGCAGCGTCCCTGAGGAATCTTAGCCCATTCCTCTTGAGCAATGGCCTCCAGTTCAATAATAGTCTTGGGTTTGCGTGCTGCAACCGCCTTCTTCAAATCCCACCAGAGATTTTCTATGGGGTTCAAGTCAGGTGACTGATGGCCACTGTAGAATCTTCCAGGACTTCTTCTGCAACCAAGTCTTGGTGGAATTTGAGGTATGCTTGGGATCAATGTCTTCTTGGAAGGTCCAATGACGCCCAAGCTTCAGCTTCCTCACAGACGGCATGATGTTATCTCCTAGGATTTCCTGATACTTCAATGAATCCATCTTGTCTTCCACACTCTGCAGGTTTCCAGTGCCAGAGGATGCAAAGCAGCCCCAGAGCATCATCGAGTCACCACCATGTTTGACTGTGGACAGAGTGTTCTTTTTTCATTCTTCTTTATCCAGACATACCGCTGATCCATTGTACCAAAAAGTTCCAGTTTTGTTTCATCGCCCCACAGAACAGAATCCCAAAACGTCTGTGGCTTGTTTATATGATTTTGAGCTGACTTTTCTTGTGCTCTTGGGTCAGTAGTGGTGTACGTCTTGGAGTTCTGGCATGGAAACCTTCTGCGTTTAGTACACGCCATACTGTGCTCACTGAAACCTCAGTGCCTGTTGCCACCAAGTCTTGCTGCAGGTCTTTTGCAGTCAATCAAGGGTTTTTCACAACCTGCCTTCTAAGAAATCTGGTTGCAGCTGTTGATAGCTTCCTTTTTCTGCCCCGTCCAGGTATTTCATGTTTTTTCTGCCCCTAGCCAGTTCAGGTCTTTCATGTGTTCCAGCTCAAGCACACCTGGTGCAACTAATGAAGCCCTTGATTAGTTGCATCGGTGTGCTTGAGACAACACCTGTTTTTCATATTTGTGCTGTTGTGAGGGATTATATTCAGGGGGTTGAATAATTTTGAGACTTGGACAAGGCATTATAAGTTGCATTCTCAGTTGAATTTGTGGAAATCACTTGAAGCATTTGTTGTGTTGAAATATTTCAGCTGCTTTTGTTTGATTTGTTCATTGCAAACAGCTGAAAGTCTGTAAGTGGATGATTTACAGTGGGGGTTGAATAATTTTGATTGCCAACTGTACATAAATAAATGAGAACCATGAATAAATAAATGTAAAAGAATAAAAAGTGTCCTAGGTAGAACCCCTGTTGGAAGCTAAAAACTCTTATCTGTCCAAAGTACCATTTTCTTCATTGTCTGAGCAAACAGGCAATTTATATATAGATTTGTGATTTTGATAGATTTTGATTTAGAGTGGTGTGTTCTAGGCAGCAGGACCATCTCATTTGACACACCACTGGAAAAGTGTCTCCCACGAACGTAACAGGTGTTTCTATTTGCCAAATTGTGAAGCACAATAGGATATGACAAGCTTGTGTTAACTTTCACATAGGGGATTATTATAAAACTCTTCCTTTTCCAACAAATGCAATGATAATATGTAAAGAACTAGATCAATCAATGAGATGCACTTGAGGAGTTACTTTTTGTTATTAATGAAAACAAACTGAAACCATGTTCCAAGAGAGATTAATGATGATTCTATTTCACCCCTGCTAACCCCTGGGGCAATGAGAACCACCTACACATGCATGCAAAATTATGCTGAGACCTTTCAAAAAGTCATATATTGACATGTATTTGCATTAAATACCACTGTCATACAGCCATTTTTCCTTCTTCCTTCTTCTCACCATGCTTGCGTATCAGAATAAATGCACATGATATATTACCATTCACTTAGCAACTCCATAGCATCCTTTACAGTTGCATTCCTTACAGTTACTGTGTGGTAATGATGATGCTAACACAGTGCATAGTGAGTCTCAATTGCACAATACTTCTCATAGAAGAATTCATTATGCCACAATGCAGGAATTTTTTTACTGCAGGAGATATACATGGGAGTTTGGACAAACAGCTCATGCATGCCTGAACTCCGTGATGCATGATCTAGATAATAGGAAGAATCACAAGCAGGCCAGCCTGGGCCACACGCTTTCTGTTGATGCCTGTGTCACATTTGTGGGTGGCCTTACCAGATGAAGTATCCAGAAGCGCACTGCCTAAGTGCTGAATGTAGATGTACTGATGACTTATTGCATTGTGTCTGGCATGCCCTAGCAATTTGTTAGCTGTCTTACTGTTACTGTTAGCGCAATCTCTCCAATCTACAGAAGTTGATACCTCTAAGAGGAAGCTGATCGATACCTTGCTCCTAGCAGTACAGCATCTAGGTCATGATATGAGGCTGAACATAAACACCCACAAGGCACATGAGACCCGCCAGCTTTGCACAAACCTTTGAGTAGGATGAGTCACCTTCAGCATACCTTCAGAGCCCTGGTAGGCATCCGAGTGCCCCTTGTCGACCCTGAGGGCTCTAGACAGCACCCTTACCGCTAAAGTGTCCTGCAGCACATACCACCTAAGGGTAAGAGCTGGTGATGGGATGCTTTACAGCTGAAAACGTTGCTCCTTGGTTGGCAACTACACTGATCATTTTGACATTGTCACAGGGATACAAACTGCAGTTCCTCTGTCAGTTCTCAGATTTTTCAGTTTCAAGGCCTTACTGATATCAGACCCCAACAAAGTTGTTGCTCTGTCAAGAGGAGTGATGTGGTGTTCTTCCCTATAGCTCAAAACAATGACTTCTATTCAACATACTTCCTTGTTCAGAAGAAGGAAGACAATTTTCATCCGATTCTAGATTTGAGAGGATTGAATCAGTACTGGGGTCCCATCCAGGATGTATTCCCGCCTCACAGATCATGAGATCTGGCATCCTCAGACCAATCATCAGTGTCTGTAGGTCTGGCCCCGTGACCTAGATCTCCCACAGTTCTCTAGGATCCCAGTGTGGGACCTCACCCTTGTGCCGGAGTCCCTTAAGGACCCCACTTCTGGGCTTATGCAAAATGCAGAGATGATGTGTATCTTTGGAAAAATGTTTTTTTTTTTTTTTTTTTTTTTTTTTTGCTAGCAATCACTTCAATTAAAAGCTGAAGCTTGCTCTCGTAATAAGCCTGTCTTGCTCACTTTGCATGCATTGGTTGAAGTGCAGGATTTCTGCTTATTGTCCTATTACCAAATTTTGTGAATGGGTTGATTGCAATCTTAAGTGTGATGGTGAACCTGCAGAGCTTGTTCCTTGCCGTGCCTGGTATACACCCACCATATGGCATTATTTAGACTGGATGATGCCAATCCCATCCTCAGATGAGCTGCTCATCTGCCACAGGAAAGACACAGGGGCTCCTTTGTCTAAATAGAGACTGGCCCACTGCATAGTGGACGTCATCATCATGGCTTATAGACGAACTGATTTCCAAGCACCTACTGTGGCATGCCATTCTTCAAGGAGCATGTCTTCCTTATGGGCATGATTTAAAAGTGTGTCTGTGATCCCAGTGGTGTAAGTGCAGCAGTCATCTTTGATCACCTTTCAGAGTAGTCTTTAAGTATAAGAGTCATGTTCATCGTGACATTGTTGGCATAGGTTATCCAGATGTTTATCCCCTGGTGGTTAGGAGGGCTGAAATAGAACACTAGTTATGTATATAACTGTGGTTCTATGAACCCTGGATAGCCACCAGTTATATATGTAACTAGCGGTCTCATTAATGTTGCATTTCATCATGTCTGGGTTTTCTGACGACGTTAAGCTTGCACGTCAACTTTTCAAGCTGTGAATGCTTTTCTCTCGAGGCTTCACATGGAGGTAGAGGAGGAACAAAAGACTCACACTGGCTTTTTTCCTTCACTGCACTGCAGAATTGCTACTAATTATCTTTAGCTCCCCAAGAGTCTGACTCTCAAAGGCCAGAATGTATATGGATTTTCTAAAATGTCACCAAAGATCTGGAGCTCCCACACTCCCTTTGAGAAAACCTCATGTTCTTACCATATCTACAGACAGTGGTGAATGGACAGCTTTTCCAATATTAGATATTTATCTGTCTCCCTACCACCAGCTAATCAAATCATTGTGTGCATATTTCAGGACAGAGTGTCATAAGGCTTTCCTTATAGCATGACAAATCTAAACTTGACTTGAGAGAAGCTGAATTTCCCTCCAAAGAACTTTGAAAGCAGAAATAAATTCTGCTTCAAAAACTTTCTGCATATATTTAATCATTTCAAATAGGAACCTTATGGTGGGTGGAAATGAGCACTTGAGCTAAAGTAAGTTAAGGGTTAATGCAACGCTGGTCCAAATGTTTTCTTCAATACATTTTGCAGTATTGTTGATGCACAAGTCATCACAAGGCAGATAAAGCCTTGTTACAAAGGCTTCTGGACCATGATCATGATGAAAAAAATATTAAGCTACAGCTGCAATCAACCCCCATTGCAAATCAGGTTTATTGTCAAAATTGACAGACTTTCAGCTGTTTGCAATGAACAAATCAAACAAAAGCAATTGAAATAGTTCGACACAACGAATGCTTCAAGTGCTTTCCCCAAATTCAACTGAAAATGCAACTTATAATGACTTCTCCAGTCTAGTTTTTTTTTATTAATTTATTATTATTATTGTTGTTGTTGTTGTTGTTGTTGTTTATTTTATGTTATTTTATTTTATTTTATTTACAAACACTGAAGTAGATATTACTGTGTCTCAATGAGAAATTGCCACTTTTCTGCTTACAGTAGGGAAGAGTACAATAGGGAAGAAAGGATAATCACTAGAAGTACCATTTTGGCAGCCAGCACACACAAACATATTATCTCCTTTAAAGTATTCTTGATGGGAATTTAGGTTTTACTAATGATTTCTGAACCTACAGTATGAGTTTGGCTATTTAATTATGAGTTAGATTGTGCCAGAGACCAGGAACTCATAGATTGACATCTCGTTCCCTGTTGCTTTGTTGTACCATGAAATGATGTCAGAGAGCTGAAGCACATCAATTTACCTGAAAGCAGTCACAATATGGGCACATCATTCATTAGTGCTGAATGTAAGGAGACTCTAACACTGGGAAAATCAGTGTTTGAGCCAGACATAGTGCCTGACCAAATACAACATGATCAATGTTTGAGAATTCAGTACAAAGTAACACTTCAGAGGTAGAGGAGTATGAGTGAGAGAGCCACATGGAGGAACTCAGTCATTGTGCCTAATGGGTCTTAGTGACCGGTTCTGCAAGAACAGCTATCAAAGTGGCTCGACCACACAAGTACAGAAAAATAGAGAGGTTTGCAGAATTGAGGGGTAATGAGTCAGGAAGTGCAATCTTCAAGCTGCTGAACTAGAACGACAACCTAGTTCTCCTACAAGCAACTATGGAGCTTGTCGGCTTCAATTTCATGGCTTTTCCTCCCACCAAGACGGTATTAAGGGGGAACTAGAGATCACATTTCACATCTGTGACACTCGAGAACAGGACTCAGAAACAGAATCAAAAAAGTGTTTCGCTCTGAGCAAAACCAATACTGTAATATTTCTATTCTTGCATTTCAACCCCAACATAACGTACCTAAACCAGTTACAACAAAATGAGAAAGCACTACATTTGGTACTTTTACATAGGTTGTATGTTTAGGTTCAGTTGCACTACAAAATGCCCACAAATCAAAATGACCACAGCTGATCACAGTTGAAAGTCAAATGGCTTTGTGTGCCATTGTGAAGGTGATTAGCTACACCTTATTGAGTTTACAAGTCATTTTTATGAGGGGGGTGATCCTTTTTCCATCTCAGTGATTCTGGTTATCTATTTATTTATTTATTTTTCTGACATGTTGGTGATATATCTTTCACCTGGATGTTATAAGTTGCACTGAATAAATACAGCTGGATAAAAACTGTGTCCGTCTTCATTTCAGGCTGAAAAGCAACAAAATGTGATTATTTTAAAGGGGGGTGATTCTCTTCTATACCCACTGTAATAAAATGATTATCAGGCCCACCTTACAGCTCCAGGGTCCCAGGTTCAATCCGGAGCTCAGGTTACTATGGAGTTTTGCTTGTTCTTCCCATGCCTGTATGGATTCCCTCCAAATTCTACATTTTTTTTTCTTAATGTAAAAAATCTTATCCTTAGATGTGAATGAGTGTGTGAATGTGTTTGCATGAAGGTGTCCCATAAAGGGTGTATTTCTGCCTCATGCCCAGTGTTCCTGGGATAGACTCTGGATTCACTTCAACCTTGACCAAGATATAAAACTATTTGGAAGTTTGGCAGTAATTATTGTGTGCTACACAATGAAAAACATGACTTTATTAACCGACACCTGAAGTTTAAAATGAATGTTTCTTTTTTCCCCCCAAACAGTAAAGGATGATTACATTTTTGGTTACATTTTTTGATCCATGAACTGGTTTAGAAATTCTTAGACTTGGCAGAAATTCTTAGACTTGGCAATTTGTGTTTGAGTTCAGATGACGTGGAGACCGTTTCTGGGAAAACTAAGACAACAAGAGGTTCAAAGTCAAATAAAAATAGATTTATGTTTATTCATTCTCACATTTTTTTTCTCATCTTACATGTCCAAATGTTCCAGAAACCTTAATCCTGTACTCACTTACACACTTGCATGTGTTTTGCACAATCAGATAATTAGCATTTCTTTTCTTTTTTTTCTCTTCATTGGCAGCTTTTCAAACTGCTCCTAATTTGGCATAAAACTAGCAAAATTGCTGTGTAGGTTCTGAATACTAATACAAATGACTTGTTTGTATCTCACACCTGTAGCCCTCTTTTATTCCATCTTTATTCCTTGTTTTTCATTTCCTAGATTGAATTCATAACTCATAATGCTGATAAGACTTCTATCCAACCATGCTCTACTTTCATATATTCTTCCATGTTCCTATAGATATCTATTGGATTTCACAACATCTTGAAGATTCACACTACCTATATATTTAACACATTTGATACGTTCATCTTTTGCTCCAAACCAAATTAATATATTTCACACTATTAGCAGTCTATCTTATTTAAGTAATCGTGCTTAGTTGTACCAGGATCATCATAAAATATAATCTGAATTATTTGGAACATTTAATTTTGTCAATTACATGTCAGGTGTTTTTTTTTAAAAATTTTTTTATAAACACATTCATCTTTTGACAGGTGATTTCATTCCTGGGTAAAACAAATTTTCTGTCATTTTGTAGTTATTTCAAACTCTTTGGGCACAGAATAGCAATTTACTTTTTTGCCTTCATATTTAAGGGCAATCCTTTTGATTTACTTTCTAAGTTTTCTAACTTATTTCTCTTCAAGAAATATAAGTTCATATAAGTTTGTTTGCTCCTGTGAGCTTGCTTACTTTTTTATTTACGCAGATGACAATGTTGCCACACTAGAGTTTCCTGTTTTTCCCTACAGTGAACTTCTACATAAAGTTTGAGAAAGTTTGAATTCTTTCGTGCTTGAGACAGAGAAAGTGACTCGCTAGGTATTGCTGCACCCAGAATGTGCTCACTGACAGGAAGCTTAAATCACCTCTTTCTCCTGCTTCTGGACATTTTTATATTTGGCAAAAGCCAAAAGATGCCTTCAACCCACCAAGATCTGTTGCCTAATGTTAAACATGTTGGCAATCATCAGGTCCAGTGATTGCTGTGAATGGTTAATGGCAATTATAAGAGTATGACGCCATTTTACAGGATCAGGATTTCTTTGGAGCAAATGCTTTCTTCCTGCTGTTCCAACATTCCAAGATAGAAACACATCCTTACCCATGCTGAACAAAAGTGCTGCATATCAAGTTAATGTCAGATGCATTGGACCAATAGACCTTTATTGGAGAACAGACTGGGAAGTAGATTTCCTCCTCCATCGTAAAGAATGAGCCTGTATTTTATACATACTGTATAACAGAGGAATATTTTCAGGATGTTACTCACTCGTTAAATGCTGGTATTTACAACACGTCCTCACTTGCTAAATGCTGATATTTAAAAATGCTGATTCATAAAAGGTAAAGTGGAAAACAAGACAACACGAAAGAAATGACCCAGTAAAAAGAAGTTTTAATTTGAACTTAATCCAAATCCAGATATTAGGCCAATTTAGATACATTAAAACTTTTTGTGTCACTTACTGTACTCCTAATTCACATTATACCACAGTACTACTGAATTCTCGATTCTGATTGGTCAGAAAATGTCGATTAATTTTCTGTAATAACAGCTCTGACAGCAAGATAGCGCATATTCTAATACATTTTTGTTTCTCTAGAAAAGAATTGTTGGGTTGGGGAAGTTTTCTGTAAGGAGATGTTTATGTAGCATTTTTTGGAAGGAGTCTCCAGTGTTTAATTTAAATTTACAGACAAAGGGAAGTCTTCAGGATTGAGGGCTTTGCGATTTCTTGGTAACATGACATTCTGCATTTTTTTTGTTTGTTTTGTTTTATTACCTTCGAGAGAGGAAAAAAGAGAGTCTGGTGAGGGAATGACTGCTTTAATGTACATGAATCTCATGGACATTCCACAACATTAAATGTAACTATAAAGGATTATAATGTACAATGTGTTGTACTTTAATTAATTCAGTTTGTAATCGGTAGCAAATTGCTGTGGTCTAAGAGGAATAAAACACTTCAGGACATACTCTTATAGGAAAATAATAATAAAATTGGCTTCATGTCAGGTCATATATAACAGCACACCCCATTGTGTTTTATTCCTTACTTATTTACTGTTAAGTGGCTGATATTAACATATTGTTGATATATTCTTTGGTACTTTAATTGCTTTGTATACCTCATATCCGTCTATTTGTATTTCCTTGGCAATCATTTTTTTAAAAACTTTTTTGTCTATATTATTTGAATATTACAAGCTTGTTCTTGATTGTTGGTTACTTTGCTTTTAGACATGAAAGTATCTTATGGTGGTGTGTTTCCTTTAGAAATTTACAGACACTGGGCCATATTCACAGTTCAAAAGTTACATCAATATTTATGCTGGGAAATTATGAAGGAGCTTGACTTGAATTTCTGGGCTGACCCATTCAGATAATTAAAAATAACCCACAGATTTTTCTTGTATATGATGGGGGGAAAAAAAAAATACACCTTCTTAAAAAACACACTTTCCTTTATACTTTTCCCCGCATTGCTATAAACTGCAATACAATGTAACATAAAAGCTAGAGGCAATTAAAAAAAAAAAACGCACAATTTAGACTAATATGATAGTATGCAAATGAGAAGAAGGGAAGATTAAAATAAACATCTAATAGGAGTCTAATATGTTGTGAACAAATTAAGGTTGTCAGTGAACATGTTATTGAACAGGATGCAGAAAGGATCTAAAGGCCCATTCACACCAAGAACGATAACTATAAAGATAACTATATTAGTGTCCACACCAACCCACGATATCGTTCTGTTTATTCTAAGCACGCGCTGCAGTTATGTCTGCCACTTAAAATGCTCGAGCTCTTTAAAGCAGGATGGATTCTGATTGGCTGTCAATTTTTTTTTATCGTTCATCAGCTGGAAAAAATCGTTCTGAAAATGATTCCAACGATATCGTTTCTCTGTGCCGTTATCGTTATAGTTGTGGTGTGGATTCTGCTGTTCTTTTATATTTAGAACGATTTGTAAAACTATATCTTTATCATTATCTTTATAGTTATCGTCCTTGGTGTGAACGGGCCTTGAGTCACGTGAATTTGTGATTACTGCAGATTTCTCATTTTAACAAATGGGTACCACCCACATTTTATAAAATAGTGTTTGACATTGCATGTCCTATTTTTTTCCCTTTTCTCCCATGATGAAATAGAAATATTTTATACCAAGATGGAGACACTTACAATTACAGTTGCAATCAAAATTATTCAACCCCCATTGCAAATCAGGTTTATCGTCAAAATTTACAGATTTTCAGCTGTTTGCAATGAAGAAATCAAACAAAAGCAATTGAAATAGTTCAACACGACAAATGCTTCAAGTGGTTTCCCCAAATTCAACTGAAAATGCAACTTATAAATGTTGACAGTAAACCTGATTTGCAATTGGTGTAGAATAATTTTGATTGCAATTGTAACTTACACTTTGAAAATGAAAAGAAAATGAAAAGTTAGATCCTTAACACATGAGATTTTACAGTGCCTATATAAAAGAATTTTTGTTTTGTTTTTTAACACATGGAATGGAATCTGATATGTTCTACGTGTCTGACTTCAGGCAGTAAGCTCAGGTATCCGCTCATCGCATTCTGACTTGTGGGTCGGTTACATACACTATGATTCATTAGATGGAAACAGTGGAAGACTAATTTCGCCAGGCTATAAATAATCTGCTATAAATAAAACGGATCAGCTATAATGTGTAGGCCTGCAGCTATGGAATAAATGAGTTTCTGTCTATAGCACATTAGGTAATAGATACTTAGCTACTTGACATTAGCTGGCATTTTGCTGGACTTGTGTGCTTGTTATTGCTGAAAGCATGGTCGTGTCAAAACATTTTTAGTAAACACATTTTTAGACGCTGATCACAAGAGGATGAGGTAGTGGAGTGTAATGCATTCTGGGGATACTAGATCATTACACCAATTAAATGATGGGAGCTACTTAGTCCTCATTATGAAGCTGTAGGAAATATAACCACAAATTGGATTGGATTGAATTGGAAATGGAGAAGCCAGTACAGTACAAACCAATTGGTTCTCATCATACTTGTATGCTGGAAACAGTTCTCAAGGGCTGGGAATGAATTTGTTTGAATGCTTAGTTCTTTCAAGACACTATATCAGCCTTCTTCCTTGAATATTATTAATGTATAAATTTTCTTGTTTTTTTTCCCCCTTCTCCTTAATGGAAACAGATGGTCACACATACAGTAGTTCAAGGATTTTTCTTTCTTTTTTTAATTTTTTTTTTTTTTTATCAGCTCAGGAAAATATTTTTTTTAGTAAATTAGTATACAAAATAGCCACCATAAAAGAGAAATACTACTGTAAGAAGTTAAGATACCTACACCAGAAAACTTCACCATTTGGACACCATGAGCATAGCTTATGCATTTTAGACATATTTAAACAATATACTCTTACCTTTTTCTCCTCTTGTAGTCAGAAACACGTACATGGCAGTTCAGCACAATCGAACGTGTCCCATCCCCCATGCTAGAGAAGCAGCCTGGTCTAATTTAAGAGCACTATTGAGCCCACACACCGGATAATGACAGGTTATCATAGTACTGAGAGGATGATATTGATGAGTGATGGAATGAATTACGTGTGTAGAGGTCTCAGCCAGATTGCTTTGAATGAGATCCGCGCACGTGCATTTGAGTTTTAGAATATTTGTGTGGCTTCGTTTGATAACGAGATTGTACGAAGGGGAAAAGCGGAGGAAAGTGGGGCTCCCTCACCCCCCCCCGCCCACATGCAGGTGTCATTTCAGTGTTCATTTTCCTTACAGTGCTGAAGAGCCCAATTCCTCTGTGGTGTTCTTCATCTTCAGGGCAGGAGCACTTAATCCAAGGTGACTTTCGGCTTTACGTCTGAACATATAGCACGTCTCCTATAACCCAGTTTTTCCTGCCGATGAGTAATAAGTCAGGGAGAGAAAGAGTACATGCCTCATCCTAGTTCTATATTAGGAATGCTATTTTCCTTCGGTAATTCTCACTTACGGCCATTTTCTCACTGATATATGAGTTCAGGTTTGGTGTAGTGTCTAGGGTGAATGTAACCACTGTCAATTATGCAAATGGATGGAAAATACACCTAAACCAAATTTCTGAGGTTAACAATGCACATAACAGTGATTTTCATTTCCATGGTGATGCAAAAAGTTCTAGAAATCCCTCAATTTTAAAGCTAAAAAATTCAATATTATATCAAAGATTCGTAAATTGCAAACAGGATAGACCGGGCTCATAGACAATCCATGCTGTGACATTTGCATACTAATGCAATTGCCCTTCGTGCTCTTATTGCCAGAAAATGTGACACATAATCCCAGTAGATCAGTCTGAGGATATTGCAAAAATGAGCATAAAACACAATTCTCCTTTTCATTTCCTAAAAAAAAATATTCTGAGGCTACGTTAACACTAAAGCAGTAGTTATTAAGCTGTGTGTATGAACCCTGCCTCAAATATTCTCTTAGCGCATTAAAGTTAAAATCACTAAACCTGTAACATTGAAGAAATGCAAAAAGCTCTACGTGGTCTTTCTTCTGAAATGTGACCGTGTGTGTAAGAGTACAAAGCAGAATTACATCTGTGACACTGCACGTAAGTCTTTCTGATCACAGATTAGATCCTCTTAAGCTGTTGCACCTTGTAACTGAACAAACAGCGATAAAAACTAAACCATAAAGATAAAGACAAGCCCTAGGCTGGACATTTATTTATTTATTTTTGAAGTATTAAGAGCTAAAGCAGTTATCAATCAATAGAAATGTTACGTTGCATATTCATGATGAGTCTTTCAACAGAGGAATATGGATCTACACATGACCTTTTTTCACATACATGGAAAAACACAAACAGAACATTCCTTGAGAACGTTTCCTTTTTCCTGCTCTTCAGTCGACTCCAGAATAATGAGCAAAAATGATGGTATAAAACAAACACTGCAAGCAATATTTAAAAACATTTTATTTTTATTGGGGTGGAAAAAAAGGAATTAAATTTTTACTAAAAGAACAAATGATAGTCATATTTCTTTAATAATAATTAAAAAAAAACCTTTTTAAACAACATACTGTTCAGTGGATATAAAAAGTCTACTCATCCCTGTTAAAATCGCAGGTTTTTGTGATCTAAATAATTAAACCGAGATAATTCATGTCTTCAACTCTTTTTCTACCTTTAATGTGACTTAGCAACCAACAAAATTCAAGTGAAAAACAAATCGAAACTTGTTTTTTTTTCAAAAAACAAATAACCTGGCTGCGCAAGTGTCTAAATGCCCATTCTATATTGAGGCATATGACTGCGCTCAGAATTAACCTGTCACATTCAAACTCAGCTTCAAAAGTAATTATCATACACCTGTCATCAATGAAGTGATTCTGATTAACCCCAAATAAAGATCTGCTGTAGGATTCTGTAGGATTTTCTGGTCATCTTCTTGATTGCATCCAACTGAAGCCATGGTTCGAAAAGAGTTTCAGGGCATGTGCAGGATCTCATTGTCAAAGGTTTCGATCAGGAAAGGAGTACAGAAGAATTCCCGAAACTTTGGATATACCATGGAACACAGTGAAGGCCATCATCAACAAATAGAGAAAATGGAGCACCACAGTGACATCACCAAGAACAGGACGACCCTCCAAAATAGACAAAAGGACAAGACAAAAACTTACCAGGGAGGCTGCCAAGTACTGATTAATCTCTGCATCTGACAACAATCTCTTATATTCTTCACATGTCTGGGCTATGGGGTAGTGTGGCTAGACAGAACTCCTTATTCATGAGAAAAACTGTCCAAGCCTGCCTAAATCACCACAGACCATGTGGCAAGATATGTTATGGTCTGATGAGACCAAGGTAGGACATTTTGGTCATAATTCTAAAAGATATGTTTGGTGCAAAAACAAGACCGGCTGTCACCCAAAGAACACCAAACCAACAGTGAAGCATGGTGGCGACAGCATCGTGCTATAGGGCTGCTTCTCTTCAGCTAGGACTGGGGCTCTAGTCAAGATAGATGGACTGATGGGTAGCTCCAAATACCTATATCTATTTTGGCACAAAACCTGCAGGCCTCTGTTAGACAGCTGAAGATGAAGAAATACTGTTTTTCACCTTCTAGTACAATAACAACCCAAAACACAATTCCAAGCCAACAAAGGAATGGCTCCAGAAGAAGAATGTTTTAGGATGATCCAATCCGAGCCCAGATCTAAATCCTATGGAAAATCTGTGGAATGGCTTGAAGAGGCCTGTGCACAGGAGATCCCTCTGCAATTTGATAGATCTGGATCGTTTTTGCAATGAAGATTGGAATAAAAAGTTGTAAGATCTTTCTTTTTCTTTTTTTTCTCAAAACATTTCTATTTGTTTTTCACTTGAATTTTGTTGGTTGCTACATCACATTTTTATATCCACTGAATGTTCAGTCTGCTTAAATAAGTCTAAAACCTTGCTGACGAAATAATTTTGACACAAGGCATGTTATTATATTCACTTGTTGGATAGCTACATGCTGTAGTAAAACGGACATACGCCTGATCAGTTCCACTCAGAGACCAGCTGTCAAAATGTCCATGCACCTAAAATCCAAAAGTGTAAAATTCTGTAGTTTTCAGAACATATTTTCAGAATGTATAGTGGAAAATGTCAGAATTTCACCATGTGAAGACAAATGTGACACATTTAAAATACAAGCAAATTCTCGTCCTTAAAAAAAGAAAAAAAAAATCAGCATTCTTCATTGTTGTCACAAACTTTACTGTTGTCTTTATATATTGTTGTCTTTATACAATATCCTTAATGTATCAAGGCCTTTTGTCATCTATCACAATGGGAAAAACAAGGCAGGTAATGGATATAAAAACACATGAGTGATTAAAAATATCATTAAACACCATAATGATGAATGAAAAATGTTTTAAAAAATCCAGAATAATTAAAATTTGTACTGGAGGTATTCTTTAACCACTGTTAATTGTTGGAATATGGAACATTTTTTAAAATGTTTTGTGGAAAAACTTGCACTGCTTAAGAGAACCATGTTTTTAAAAAAAAAAAATAATTTTTTTTTTAATCGTATTAAAATAAATCCCTACAATGCTCCATATGTATAAGGTTAAATCACTAATTGTATGGGGTATTAATTTTAATATGTTAATTTTTCATTTACCTGAAGGGTGCCAATAATTCTGTAGTTGATGTAGATGTCTCTGTTAGTGACTGAGGAACAGAACATTTTTAACATCATCTTCCAAGGAGATAACATGAGATTTAAAATGATTAGAAAATAATGAGGTCCTAGTTTAATTTTTTATTTTATTTTAGTGTTTTTAAATGTTTTGCTTAATGTTGTGTGGTTCGTACATGTTTCTGCATTTCCAGACGAGATGAAGCAGTGTGATTGTTTCTCCTGGAGCAAGCTTGGAAGTGGGAAACCATTAAGAAGTTTAGTGTGTTAATCTCCGATGGAAACTTTGCTTTTGACTCTACTATGAGGCGCTGATGTGTCACGGCTCTAAAACTCAGAGGCCTCATCAGCACTCTGCAAGCGAAACTTTGTGATTGACACCAAACCCCTGCTCCGTTGTCTTTTTGCGGGTTAAAAATATAACACAGCAGTGATGTCGCCACGGCGATATGGGTTTCCAATCAGATGTCTTCCACCTGCCAGGTTGTTAAGGAACATGTGAGACACTTCAAGTTCGTAGTGCCTTTCTGCTGCTCTGGGCATGTCACCCAGACTGGTTTGTGAAAAGCTAAGCTTTTTTTTCATTTTATTATTTTTTTTATCACCTTTCTTACTTTTTTTTTTTTTTTTCATTCTTGGACTGGTTCGGAAACTTTTGCAAAAGCAAGAATGATTAGTTAGCATGTGGACATACTGGAATTGCAGTATGACATTATGAGATGATGCTGAGATATGAAACATTTCCAAGAGAAAAAAAGCAACAAATAAAATGTACACTTTTCCTGCACATTCCCCATCCTTTTGCTTTTCTTCCAATCCTCAGAGTTCTGAAATGCTTGCACTGTAGTGCAGGTACTGAAAAGGCTATAGTGGGGAGGAGGTAAAAAGCCACACAGCCTGTTCCCAGCATGCATTAGGTGCATGGTGGATTGATTTAGCTGAGGCTAAGGTTCAGAGCATCTTTTCAGATGTCTGATTGTGGCGTTGGTGTATTAACAGCACTCTGCTCTGACTATAACGTGTTTGAGCCGGTCTGGAGTAAGAATCCATCCAGTGTGCAGGTGAAGAGGTCTTTACTATGATGTGTGGAGCTCTTTCCTTTTCACAGAGAAGGAAGAAACAAAGTGAGTGACTTGAGACGAAAGCCAGACAAACACTCTCCAAAGCTTTGGAGTAAAGTAAAAATAAATAAATAAATGAAAAAGTACTTAAGCTAATGGCAGAAGTGAACATTTCAGGAAAGCCTTACAAGTATATAATTATATAATATTTCATTTAATAATTAGGATAAACTTTGAAAAGATTTCGTTCAGCCAGTTACAAACCTGCCATCCTTTACACATTTTGTGAAGGAGCTCTGGAGTAAACTGCTGCGAGTTATCACTCAAAAATACACTCTCACACACACAGAAAAAGGTACATGAGGCAACATAGGAATCAGGAATGACTGACGTTTGCAGAGGTGTGTTGAACTCATCGATATTAACTGACACCCTAGAAGGCCCACCCCCTTCCTCACATCTAACATCATGCTGCATTTGTGGAGCCTTGTAAGTGGTAATTTGCAAGCTGTAATATCATTTCCTACCTCCGGACATTCGACGTGCAAAGTGGGGACTAAAACATGGACGCCTCCGCAAAAGCGTGTCTTTTGTTTGCTCTGTCGGGGCTCTTAAAGCTCATAAAAAGCTACTTTAAGCACTTTTACAGTTACAGACCTGAGTGGCTATTTGTTCTGTTCATCTATAGTGAACATCAAACATTAAGGAAATTTTGCAGCACAGCAACAGCAGCAGACCATAGCTAGTAGCTTTGCAACAAGCTAAGGCTAACTCTAATGTTGATGATTACCTTCTCAAAGCAGTGATTAGTATGGCCAGTGTTAGATTTAACCAAGTCCCATGTCTGTATATTAACTGATCTAAAGACAATACTGTTATAAACTTATTTAAAAGTAGAGAAGGCTGACTTTACACTGTCCACAGTGTGAGCGGCCATGTTGATTTCACATCATGCCATAAACGGGGAGGAACTGGTAGTTGAGTAGTTGTGAAATTTCAAGTTGAGGGTCGTTTTCGGTGGGTTTTTACCGGTTGTAGATGAGGAAGAAGCAACTTCACCTTGAGTGCAGCATTAAGACTCCTTCATCTCATCTTGATTTTCCCGCATGAACTACAACCCCAATTCCAAAAAAGTTGGGACGCTGTGTAACATGTAAATAAAAACAGAATGCAATGATTTGCAAATCTCATAAACCCATATGTTATTCACAATAGAACATAGAAAACATATCAAATGTTTAAACTGAGGAAATTTTAAGAAAAAAAATAAGGTAATTTTGAATTTGATGGCTGAGACATGTCTCGAAAAAGTTGGGACGGGGGCAAGAAAAGGCTGGAAATGTAAGTGTTACTAAAAAGAAACAGCTGAAGGAACATTTTACAACTAATTAGGTTAATTGGCAACAGGTCAGTAACATGATTGGGTATAAAAAGAGTATCTTAGAGAGGCAGAGTCTCTCAGAAGTAAAGATGGGCAGAGGTTCACCATTCTGTGAAAAACCTGCATCTATAAATTGTGAAACAATTTCATAATAATGTTCCTCATCGTAAAATTGTGAAGACTTTGAATATCTCATCATCTACAGTACATAATATCATCAAAAGATTCCAGGAATCTACTATGAAGCCATGCTGTTGTAATAGATGCAGTATGTGGTTTAGTATTGTCTTGCTGAAATTTGCAAGGCCTTCCCTGAAAAAGACGTCGTCTGGATGGAAGCTTATGTTGCTCTAAAACCTGTATATACCTTTCAGCATTGATAGTGCCTTTCCAGATGTGCAAGCACAGAGATTTCTCCAGATTCCAGGAATCCTGTATCAGACACGAATGGGACAACTCTCCTCTCCCAAAACTCCAGCAACTGGTCTCCTCAGTTCCCAGACGCATATGGATTGTTGTTAAAAGACGAGGGGATGCTACACAGCGATAAACCTGGCCCTGTCCCAAATTTTGAGACGTGTCGCTGCCAACAAATTCAAAATGAACTTTTTTCCCCCTTAAAATGGTACATTTCCTCAGTTTAAACATTTGATATGTTTTCTATTTTCTATTGTGAATAAAATATGGGCTTATGAGATTTACAAATCATTGCATTCTGTTTTTACATTTTACACAGCGTCCCAACTTTTTTGGAATTGGGGTTGTATGTGTGCTGTATGTCAAGGTGAATGGAGAATGTTTTGAGTTCATTAATGTGGAATAAAATATATCCATTTATCTTTGAAATAGCTAACATTAGACAAGTATATAGTTAACATCAGATAACTAGCTTTATTAGGAATGTCACTGAAAAATTTCGGCTGAAAAACAGTCAAAAATGGCACAAGAGGTATGTTTGAAGCCAGCTGATTTAAATGCGTCATTAATAGTATTTTTTTTTATCGGGACAGTGTTGTTTATCAACAGTCTTTTAAATAAAATCAACCATTACGTCCTTATTCTTAAAAATTTACATGCATTTGTTATAGGTCTAGACGAGTCAAGTAATTTTTCTCATTTCGATACAAACTAATTAGTACCCTTTATTGGTTACAAATAATAAATTCCACACCGGGGCTGTTAATTACAGCGGGCGTGTGAGATTGAGGACTGCAGCCTCTGTATACTCACTTCCTATCCTGCAGACAGAGAGAATGTCAAAATCTGCATTTTTATGATATAACTATCCTGGCATGTCCAGTGGGAAATCAAGGGGCCTGTAATATCACAAGAGGATGGCCTGTTTCGTCTTACTGAAGGCCACTGTGTCTACAGTGTGATCATTGGTCCTTGTGTCTTCATCATATCATATATTAAAAAAAAACAAACAAAAAAAGCCACAATGTCAGACATTAGGAAAAGCTGCCAACTAAAATGAATCCACTTCACAAATAAGAGGCTTATATTTCTGACACCATCTGCATGCGGTTGCCAGATTTCTATGGTTGGTGGAAATAGAAAGGTATAAAACATGATGGGGTGTGTCCTTTATAGGAAAATAATCAATGATAGGGTGGTGTGATGTGTCGAAACATGAAGTGGAGTTACTTTTATTTTTCAATAACAGCACTTCCCCAAGTGTTTTATTGCTCTTATACCATAGCAGTTAATTAAAATGAAATAATTGTAATTTTTAATTTATAAATGAGCATGTCTGTTAGAAGTTTCCCCTCGTTCTCCGAGTCGCTCGAGCGATGGACTCGTTAACGTTAACGTGACGACCTCCAGCCCCGAGCTCCAGCAGGAGACCCAGCAGGAAGTCTCCTCCACGGAGCTACACCTGGAGGTAAACGTGGCAACCTCCAGCCCCGAGCTCCAGCAGGAGGCCCAGCAGGAGGTCTCCACAGCGGAGCTGTCCCTGGAGGTTAACGTGGCGACCTCCAGCCCCGAGCTCCAGCAGGAGGCCCAGCAGGAGGTCTCCACAGCGGAGCTGTCCCTGGAGGTTAACGTGGCGACCTCCAGCCCCGAGCTCCAGCAGGAGGCCCAGCAGGAGGTCTCCACAGCGGAGCTGTCCCTGGAGGTTAACGTGGCGACCTCCAGCCCCGAGCTCCAGCAGGAGGCCCAGCAGGAGGTCTCCACAGCGGAGCTGCTCAAGGAGGTTAACATGGTGACCTCCAGCCTCGAGCTCCAGCCGGAGGCCCAGCAGAAGGTCTCCACAGCGGAGCTGCTCAGGGAGGTTAACAAGGCGACCTCCAGCCCCGAGCTCCAGCAGGAGGCCCAGCAGAAGGTCTTCTCAAGGGAGCTGCTCAAGGAGGTTCACATGGCGACCTCTAGCCCCGAGCTCCAGCCGGAGGCCCAGCAGAAGGTCTCCACAGCGGAGCTGCTCAGGGAGGTTAACGTGGTGACCTCCAGCCCCGGGCTCCAGCCGGAGGCCCAGCAGAAGGTCTCCACAAGGGAGCTGCTCAAGGAGGTTAACAAGGCGACCTCCAGCCCCGACAAGCAGCAGTCAGAGGTTCGAGAAGAAACCTCCACTACTGCCCTGTCCATGTCTGAGGTCCATGGGATGACCTCTTCTCAACCTAGTCCATGTCCAAGTCCAGGTTCCGACCCTGTTCCTAGCCCAGTTCCTAGTTCAGTTCCAAGTCCAGTTCCTGATCTTGTAGCTAGCTACATAGGTTTAGTTTCTGGATATGTTTTTGCTCTCCTTCTCAGTTTAGAGGCTGATTTAACTCCCAGCTCCGTTTCCAGCTCCGTTTCCAACCCAGCTCACTCCTCTGTCTCCTCCTCTGTCTCCATTTAATTTCCAATGCTGTTTCCAAACAAGCTTTTGATTTTGTCTATGGTTTTCGGTCTAACCGAGTTCTCTGTTCTGTTTCCAAGTCTGTCTCGAGGTCTGTTTCCAAGTCTGTCTCGAGGTCTTTTTCCAAGTCTGTCTCGAAGTCTGTCTCTGATCCAGGTGCCAAAGCTGTTCCTGACCCGGGTGCCAAAGCTGATTCCGATTCAGGTGCGAGAGCTGATTCCGATCCTAGTTCCAGGGCTGACTCCGATCCTGCTTCCAAGTCAAGCTCCAGGTCAAGCTTCAGGTCAAGCTCCAGGCCAAGCACCAGGTCACGCGCAGCTCCAAGATCCAGGCCCAGCACAAGGTCAAGCATCACTCCAAGTTCTCGACCAAGTTCTCGACCAAGGCTGAAGGGACAGCCTGACACGCTCTGCTCTGGCCTCAGGACACTGGACATCGCCAGCCTCGGGTCCTGGGGGGCTGATGTTATGATCCTGCCCAGGGGCCCGGGTCCGCCAGAACGGTTAGAACTTTTGGCGCTTCGGGAGAAGCGGTTTTGGGGGGGGGGGGGGGGGTGCCTCTGTTAGAAGTTTCCCCTCGTTCTCCGAGTCGTTCGAGCGGTGGACTCGAACACTTCCGCATTCCACTGCGCGCTTTCCAGCGCTATTCAAAAACTCTCCGATAGACATTCCATTCATAAAGACTTTCGTGTTGTTTACCTATGCCATGTGCGTTTTGTTTTCGTTCACGTCATGTCTCCGCCTCCTGTGTTTCCCCATGTGTGTTTGTTATTGTATTGCATCATGTCTCTGCCCCGTTTCCTCATTGGTTCTCTGTCTAATGTGATTATTATGTCCAGGTGTCTTTGATTGTGGGTATTATTTGGTGTGTGTTTAAAAACCCCTGTTTGTATCCACTTCAACACGGAGTATTAGTATTAGTATTTAGTTAGTATTAGTATAAGTTTGTCATAGTTAATCATAGTCTTGGTTTTTCATAGTATTGTTATTCATAGTTCAGTTTGTTAGAATTTAGATGTGTTTAACCGTGCGCTTTGTTCCGGTGATTCCCAGATCACTAATCTTGTTTACTACAGCCTGAATTACAGTTTGTTTTGCTCATAATATGGATTCTTTTGTTTAAAATAAACTCTTCTACATTTACTGACGTCTCCCCAGTGCATGCATCCTGACTCCCTCTTCCGACCAACACGTCTGTGTTTCGTAACAATGTCATACATTTGATCCATTTATAGTTAACTTTTTCAAATTATGTGAAACAGGTTAGTTCCTGATGTAACTTACATTATAACAACTATAAACAGTCGTTCCCTTACCAGCTTCTCCTTTTTTCTTTCTCTTAAAGTTAATAATATGGAAAGTTTGAACTCCTCTGTCCTGCGGTGGAACACTTACTTACCGTTACAAAGGCTACATTCAGACTGCAGGTAAATGTGGCCCAAATCCTATTTTTTTGCTCATATGTGACTCGGATCTGTTTTTCTCATGACAGTGTGAACAGCACAAACCACATGGAGTCTGATCTTTTAAATTCCGATTTGGGCCACTTCCATATGTGGTCCTAAATCCGATACAGGTCAGATGTTTTGTTAATGCGACCTCAGTCTGAACAGTTATATCGTAATTCATGCGACTTTTACGCCATTCTAGATCGACATGCGTCATCATTCTGCACTGGCGCATACTACCGGTTAATTCTTTGATCGCATCATGGAGGAAATTGTGGATGAAATCGATTTCACTGAAGCCATTCACGTCACGGTCCCACCACTCCTGGCTCCGACTCTGCATCCACACACACCTCCGTACAGATGTAGCAGCCATTGCTCCACAAAATGCCATTATTAAAAATGTTTGCCTTTTTTCTCCTCATCCTCTTCCTCCTTAACAATTGCTCATGAATTTGCTGGCTTCCGCTGCACATCATTATAAATGTAAGCATCTAATGTGTAAACACTGACTTCAGTGGCCTCTATTTAAAAGATAATGTGAACAGCCTAACAAAACAAAAAAAAAATCAGATCTGAGCGATAATTCCGATTTGAGCATTAAGGCTTGCAGTGTGAACACAGCCAAAGCACTGACACCGGAGACTCCTTCCTTAAATGATAAATAAACATCACCTTACAAAAAACTTCACCATATTGCCGATTATACAGTGGGGGAAAAAAGTATTTGATCCCCTGCTGATTTTGTACGTTTGCCCACTGACAAAAAAATGATCAGTCTATAATTTTAATGGTAGGTGTATTTTAACAGAGAGAGACAGAATAACAACAAAAAAATCCAGAAAAACGCATTTCAAAAAAGTTATAAATTGATTTGCATTTTAATGAGGGAAATAAGTATTTGATCCCCTATCAATCAACAAGATTTCTGGTTCCCAGGTGTCTTTTACACAGGTAATGCGCTGAGATTAGGATCACTCTCTTAAAGGGAGTGTTCCTAATCTCAGTTTGTTACCTGTAAAAAGACACCTGTCCACAGAAGCAATCAATCAATCAGATTCCAAACTCTTCACCATGGCCAAGACCAAAGAGCTGTCCAAGGATGTCAGGGACAGGATTGTAGACCTACACAAAGCTGGAATGGGCTACAAGACCATCGCCAAGCAGCTTGGTGAGAAGGTGACAACAGTTGGTACGATTATTCGCAAATGGAAGAAACTGTCAGTCACCCTCGGTCTGGGGCTCCATGCAAGATCTCACCTCGTGGAGTTTCAGTGATCATGAGAACGGTGAGGAATCAGCCCAGAACTACACGGGAGGATCTTGTTAATGATCTCAAGGCAGCTGGGACCATAGTCACCAAGAAAACAACTGGTAACACACTACGCCGTGAAGGACTGAAATCCTGCAGCGCCCGCAAGGTCCCCCTGCTCAAGAAAGCACATGTACAGGCCCGTCTGAAGTTTGCCTGAATGATTCAGAGGAGAACTGGGTGAAAGTGTTGTGGTCAGGTGTGGTCAGATCTCTTTGGCATCAACTCAACTCACCATGTTTGGAGGAGGAGGAATGCTGCCTATGACCCCAAGTCATAACACCATCCCCACCGTCAAACATGGAGGTGGGAACATTATGCTTTGGGGGTGTTTTTCTGCTAAGGGGACAGGACAACTGCACCGCATCAAAGGGACGATGGACGGGGACATGTACCGTCAAATCTTGGGTGAGAACCTCCTTCCCTCAGCCAGGGCATTGAAAATGACCGTAATGACTTGGAGAGGATCTCCAAAGAGGAGTGGGACAAAATCCCTCCTGAGATGTGTGCAAACCTGGTGGCCAACTACAAGAAACATCTGATCTCTGTGATTGCCAACAAGGGTTTTGCCACCAAGTACTAAGTTGAAGGGGTCAAATACTTATTTCCCTCATTAAAATGCAAATCAATTTATAACTTTTTTGAAATGCATTTTTCTGGGGTTTTTTGTTGTTATTCTGTCTCTCACTGTTAAAATACACCTACCATTAAAATTATAGACTGATCATTTCTTTGTCAGTGGGCAAACGTACAAAATCAGCAGGGGATCAAATACTTTTTTGCCCCACTGTACGTTTTGAAACCTTTTATTAAATAACAAGACATTTTTAAAATCCATTTATTATTAGTTTGAAATTATGTGTTATTAGCTGTTATTATAGAAACTATCACATATAAGAACCAGCATGTGGCTTGAGTTTCAGCCGGTATTATTTTTGTTAGAGCTGCTGTTATAGAAAATCAATCAACACCTTCCGATCAATCAGATTTGAGATTTCATCAGCACTGTGGTTTAACACACTTACGCATCAGGTTTTTTTTTTTTTTTTTTTTTTTACAGGTTTATTTACTTATTTGCATTTTAAATTTTCTGGCTTATCATATCAGTCATTTACTGGAATCTGCCGTCCGAATCAATTATTTACAACATGCACCATGTTTCAGAAAAAAATAAAAATCCAGGCAACTGTCCAAACCAGCTGTCCGGGCTTTGTTCGTTTTTTTTTAACTGCGAAAAGGCCACTGAAAGATTCTGAGGTTTTTTTTTCTTTCTTCTTTTTTTTTGACAGGAAGAAAAGAGGAAGGCTTTACCTGACGATAATTAATTAGCTGCTTCGCTGGCATAGAATTAATCAGAGCCTCTCTGCTTATGAAAAAGGTGTGATTGTCATTTACAAGAGGGAGAAAGTGGACCATGTGGCGACAGCAGCTTGCAATGGGTGCTGTTCTTCATCCTTCTGAGCATATTTCAGGTTGGCTGACTCTGACAACAAGAGATTTAGATCGACCATGGACCCTTGCAGTATAGGGGAAAAATGGATTTGTTATATATATATTTATAAGATTTATTATACAGAGAAATGGCATAAGAATATAAACATTCATGCAGGAATCTACTTTCTGTGTAATTACACTTATTAGCTGATTTGAAGAAAGGCCCATAAGGAGTCATTAATATGAAGACATTGTAAGTTTTGCCATGAGTCTATTTTGGGAAAGGAGCGTGTGTGTGTGTGTGTGTGTGTGTGTGTGTGTGTGTGTGTGTGTGTGTGTGTGTGTGTGTGTGTGTGTGTGTGTGTGTGTGTGTTTGCACACATAGCCTGGTTGCCATAGCTGCCTTTGACTGATTGGAAGGTAGCCTAAAGTCTGGCAGGACAAACAGATGTCCTCTCACCATGGCAGGACAGAGCTGTGTGGTGCTGGCACACTCATCCAGGTGAGGGACGGAGGACGAGGGCGAGACATTTACTCATGCCTCACTAGAGTTGGGGTACACAATCCCGGACTCGGACTCGAGTCCAATTATGAACGAACTCGGACTTGTCACGCACTCAGGTAAATTTTGTACTTGAACTTGACACGGACATTTTGGACTCGGAAATTTTTCCGAGTACAGTCGAGTCCGTGTCATGTGTAACATGAAAAGAAAGATAATAATAAATAACAACATAAAATTAAGACAACAAGAAGTGAAGGACACTTGAAACGCGCGCACAGAAAGCCGCCTCATCGTGCGAGTATGAATGGACTCTATGCACGATCGCTTCCGCGTTTTGTCTCAGCCAGATCAGTTACATCCGGTGCCATGCCGGAAGCCATTTCCGCTGTTGGTGATAATTGTGTGAAGATAGCGTGGGAGAGTATAACATATTACACTCGCTGTTAACCGTATTGTGAGGCAGTCAGCTGTTACACCCAACAGTAAGAAGAAGAAGGGGTTCAAATGATTTCGAGTTACATCGACAACATTGTGGAGGAATATTCTCATTATTATCTCATTATTTGACTAGCGGATCTAGCTAAGTCTCCGTTTCTGACGGTTCATACCTGTCTTTGCATTGTTTGTATTTATTCATCTAATTAAAATGCACTTTATACAATAAATTATCTGCACTTGCATCCACCTCCTCCTCCAGTCCATGACAGTTGAGTACATGGTTCACTGTAATGGTACCTTTTGAGTATAGTTGAATCATAGTACTTTTACTTGAGTTTTTTTTTTTTTTTTTAATAAAACATTAACCTTCATTACATTTTAATCGCTGTTGCAGAATAAAAATATAAAGATGCATTTAAACATGGAAGACTCTAAGAGTTTAACTCTGCCTATCTTTACTTCTGAAAGACAACAAAAAACTAAGACTCTTTTTTTTTAATACCCAATCATGTTACTGACCTGTTGCCAGTTAACCTCCAGCTGTTTCTTTTCAGTAACACTTACTTTTCCAGCCTTTTGTTGCCCCCGTCCTAACGTTTTTGAGATGTGTTGCTGCCATCAAATTCAAAATGACCTTATTTTTTTCTTAAAATGGTACATTTCCACAGTTTAAACATTTGATATGTTTTCTATGTTCTATTGTGAATAACATATGGGTTTATGAGATTCGCAAATCATTGCATTCTGTTTATATTTACATTTCACAGAGCGTCCCAACTTTTTTGGAATTGGGGTTGTATAATAATAATAATAATAATAATAATAATAATAATAATATAATAGTTTAATCATTGTAAAATGAATCGTATGAAAGAGTTTTGCCGCTAATACACTTCGCTATAGGAACGCGCTGTACGGAAGTAAAGTCGCTGGCTGAGATTCTACTGGAAATATGTAAGCAGCATTCGTGCATAGAGTCTATTGAGTTCTCTTTAGCGGCTTATTACGCGTGGACGGTCAAATGAATACACACACGTCATGTCAAGTGAATGTAAACAGTTGGGAAAAAATCGGAGGTGTGTCAATACAGTATTCTGGATAGTATATCTGTGCATTAGGTCTTAAAGTGACAGCAGCCTAATAAACCTGCTGCTGTCTGTCATTGATGTTAATCAAATAACAAAAGAAAAAATACTCACTCACTCATTTGACTGAATAACTTTAAAAAATATATAGTAACAGTTGAAAGAACGTGACTAAATGAAGGGTGTACACACCTCCGTCTGTACTCTATAAGAGGAGAAAGCTAATGAGGTCCATACAGATGTCCTTGTTAAAGAAAACTGCCGTTAGATTCGTTGATGAATGCCGAACATTTCACCATCTAATAATTGAGCTGCTAATCTGTGGATTGTGATCTGTTATATTCTCACACATGTTACACTGAGGTTAAGAGATGTAGACTTAGATGTTGTGAGAAATAAAACACAATGACGCATGCTGTTATGGGAAAATAATCCACACACAATGTGATACAGTCCACACATATGTGATACAGACTATGATATATAGACTATCCATCTTGCAGCGTAGTTTCTGTTACCACCTTAAAGTGGATTCATTTCCGATTACAGCAAGTTTTTATTTCTTTAAGCATGTTTGGTCAATGACTACAATCTGATTATGATGCAAAAATAGCTTTTGTATAAAGAAAACAGCAGCGACAGTAATTGGTTATCTGTCTGCATATGAAATTTGAGCATTCTGTCTCATTGCTGTAGAGCACTTAGTAACAGAACAGATTTGTGACTTTGTGCTTAAATTTTGGAACCGCTAGACACATTAGTTCTTGTTATCGATAACTTTCTAGCAGCTATATACAATCATTCTCTTACCAGCCTCTGTCCCTTGAAATTAACAAGACAAAGACACAACTCATCATGTTTGTCTTTGTCAAGAAACAGGAAAGCGCAAAATCCTCCATTCTGAACACTGTCTCATGGCGGAAAGCTTACTGACCGTTATAGAATGACTATATGTGTTTGCTGTTACCACTGAAATGACACTATATGGCCAAATGTTTGTGGACACCTGACCATCACACCCATATGTACTTGTTGAAGATCATATTCCAGATTTAGTTCCCGTTTACTGTTATAATAAGCTCCACTCTTCCCGGAAGGCTTTCCAGTAGATTGTGGATTGTGGCTGTGGGGATCTGTGTTCATTCAGCTACAAGAGCATTAGTGAGGTCAGGCACCGATGTTGGGGTGCAGTCGGTGTTCCAGTTCATCCCAAAGGTGTTCAGTGGGGTTGAGGTCAGGGCTCTGTGCAGGACACTCGAGTTCTTCCACTCCAACCTTGGCAAACCATGTCTTCATGGAGCTCGCTTTGTGCACATGGGCATTGTCATGCTGGAACAGGTTTGTGCCTCTTAGTTCCAGTGAAGGGAAATTGTAATGCTACAGCAATCTAGACAATTCTAGACAATTGTGTGCCTCAAAATTTGTGGCAACAGTTTGGGGAAGGAACACATATGGGTGTGATCCACATAATTTTGGACATATAGTGTAATTTATTAGAACAAATGCATTAATATAAACCTCTCATTTAAATTACAACCAGAACTATTGTCAGAGCTCCTGTTATAGTGAATTAATCAACACCTTGTGACCGATCTGAGAATTCAGCAGTGCTGTGGTATAAAATGTATTATTACATATTGAAAAATGATGCCAGTATTGAAAAATGATAACAGTTTTTTCTTGGGTTGAATGCAGACTGTAGAAATAAATCTCCAGTCAGATTTAAATGTGGTGACAGTTCCAGTGAGGAGCAACCTGAATTTGTGCACTTGAGTGTCTTCCTCTGGGTGCGAGTCAGGGTAAGGACGTTCGCACCCTCAGGGCCTCTAATAAAGCTCTGATGAGCAGCTGGGGACTCGTGGGACATGTCTCCATAGCCCTTATTTTAAATACCTAGGTGTGCAAGTGGAAGGTCCGTGATTAGAGGAGAACCTTTGCTTGTAAGAAAAGGATGGGGTTGTTTAACTGTGTTCGCACACATTTTTTTGATCCAACTTGGGGCAGATGTAAGCTCTGATGAATGAAGTTGCCTATGGCAACGTTCTCACTGAGGTGATTTTAGACTCCGATGAATGGCTTGATGCATTCTTGCTTCAGAATCGATGAGACAAAGCCATCTGACGTTCAAAGCACGAGTGAGCATTTGGACATCCTTAAGGTCAGATGAACAACGTTGCTAGGAAGGACACTTCCATCACCATGGATACTTGAGGCATCAGTGCAGTGGCATAAATCAAGCAGACCTTGTTTCTCCTTGTTTATGAGATGTTTCACACACGGTCTTGGTCATAATAGAGACCCGAGTGATGCCCCAGGGGTTCTGGCCAGGGACTTTGTGATTCAGCTGTCACCGCCAGGCCTCAAGCTCAGCCTCAATCAATGCTACAATTGATAATCAGGTCAATGATTTGCTGTGCAGAGAGCTCAAAAGGCCCCCATCGATTGATGGACACAGTTAACTCCGGAAGGAATCAATCTCGGCCAAGTAACTTCCTAACCTTTTCTGTGTTGGTCTGTACACTTGTTCTCGACTAATCAAGCTGCTTTGCACTCGAGTTTCTCGCCACACAGTCCGACCTGATTGGAAGAGCGCCGGGGCCGCTATATTTAGGCCCCTCTTCCCGCTAATTGGAGGTGAGGAATGCGAGAGTGTGACAACATTCGCATGGGGAGGTGTGATTGCACACGTAGCCGCAGACACCTTTTTTTTCCCACCACCCTTCTTCCTTCTTCTTTTTTTTCACACCTTTCTGGCATGCCATTAACAGCATGTTGAGAAGATTAGTTTCCTGAGTTGAGGAAAAAGCAGGCCTGGTGGAGGGAGGCTTGTGCACATGGTGCTAATAACAGAAGTCTCATTCCTCTCCTGTTTCAAGGCTCGACTTTCCTCCATCACTTTTCACCTTCCGAGACAAAACAAGAGGTGTGTATGATGGTGGGTGATGCGACACGAATTAAACGGTGACAACTGGAGCAGTGGGAAACTGTGGAACTCTTTGTGTGAATTTTTCAAGGCTTGTCACTAAAAATATATCAGGATTAGGATTCTTCATACTTCTGACAAAAGTATTGCTGGTCGTAATAAAATGCAGGATAAATCGACAGTTCTTACAGATCTGGGAAAGTTAAGAACTCGTCAGCGTTTAAGAAATTTGAAGACGTAGCATCAGTTCTGCAGTATCAAGAGTACAGGAAGTGACATCAGCATGATGTGTGTTTAACAATCCCCAGAGATCTAGCGTAACTCTATGAACAAACTTTGATGGAAGATTTACATCTGCTATACCTAAGTTAATACCTTTTATTTAGATTCCGTCCATCTTTATTCAGTTCACACACCATTTTTCTTAAACTCCTACCTTTTCTTCACAGATGAGATCATTTCAAAAGCTGCTGTTTGTCGTTGTCCGTGCGAATGAGCTTTAATGCAGGTCACTCGACTAAGCCATAATTGCCGAGTTCTTACACAGAGAACTGAACAGGGTCCTGACACGCTTGACAAGCGTTGCCCATGCTTCATAACTAGCCATGGTTAAGGCTTGCGCGAACGTCCCCCACCTCGGCTTCGTTAATCAGTGCATCACCGAGTCTGAGACAGCGGGCAAGGTGGCAGTAATTGCAGGTGGTGGTAATTGTAGCCAGCGATGATTGCCGCTGGCCCTCACGACAGCTTAGGAGCGTGTTAGAATCAGGGCTGGGCAACAAGTGAAGAACTTTCACTACTAACAATAATCGCTCTATATTTTCATACTACATAACAAATTCAATTCTTTACCATTTCAAATTTTCATAAAGATGCATGATTCTATACAGCTTTTGTGGGCAATTCTCTTATCCATGGCTGTCTCATTTGCAGGCAAGAAAGAACTTTCTATTGTTTTTCATATCAATTAACAATCTTTTCTTTGATTTAAATGCACTTGGCTGCTTTGTGAATCTTTTCTTTTCAAAAGTTTCTTTTATTTCGACGTCAGACGTGATGTTTAAAGCCATGTGCTCCAATAAAGTGAATACAGTGATATATCACTTCTACTGCTTTTAACTCTAGTGACACTAGTGTGGGTTGTTATAAGACTTCTCTCATTCTGACAGTACACAGTACATGTTGTACTGCAGTTCTCACGTCTTTGCGAAATTTAATTGAGAAAAAAAAAAAAAAAAACCCACAATGCATGTGGCATATCTCTCAGATTCAAACCATTGTGTGCCCCAAGTGCTCCTATGAAATATCACACGCCATCTTGTTTGATAATGAACTCATTCTGCTGGCACGGGGAAAAAACACAACGCCTGTGCCGGCACTTTTTTTTTTTTTTTTTTTTTTTTTTTTTTTTATAAAGATAACCTCACGTCTACCTTCATAGCGTGGGAGGGTGTAAATTAATCAAAAGTGATAATGCCATATGCGGCTCGCCTTTCACGAGGCACTCGCTCAGGAGTTTGAGAAGAGCGACAAGAAAGCAGCAGTGCATTTCTACTCTCCGTTTTCGACACATACGTGCTTGTGAGACGCGCGCCCGAAGCGTTGCCTGCTGCTCCCGTCAAGCGGTCTGATGCTGACAGGCAGCTGTGAGGCTGACATGCTCATTGAGGCAAGCTTTAACACTTGCAGGTGCAGGTGGCATCTATAGGCTCTATACAGTACGTCTTAACCGAAATCAGTAGTCAACCTTCTAGTTCTCCCAGTGGGATCAGAGGGGATATACTGTACAGTATGTGTGCACGAGAGGATTCTATAGTGTTTGGTTGCAGATTGTTTTAAGAGACAGGTTTTAACCACTTGTAGTTACATTTAATGTTATAAGTTCCGGTTATCACTTATTATAGCAGCTATACACAGTCATTCCTTAACCAGCACAGACTGTCATGTTACTGAGAAACCGGAAACTCTCCTGTCCCGAAGACTCTCCAGTGTTAGAATCCTTGCTGTTACAAAGTGCTGACACTGGAGACGCCTTCCATAATAATCTCCTAACAGAAAGCTTCACCACATCAATGATTATATGCCATTCTTTGTTAAATAACATGTTTTTTCTGTTTCTTGTAAGCTTGAGATTATGTAGAGCGTCCAGTATACAAGTCCCTGTGAATGGACTGTTACTATAGAAACAGTATAGGCATATGATTTATATTATAGCTGTAACTACTGTCAGAGCTGCTGTTACAGAATTCAGCCGCGCCGTGGTACAATCCACAAAGAAGTTTTCAAAGTTGCTACTCCGACTCTCACTGTGGCCTACACCTTTCAAGCTTCACATGACATCACCCCAAGAAAAGCTAAGCTGTGTCGGAGTGTTGGGTCTGGAGTGATTGCAGGCAGCTGGTGCTGAGGAGAAGTGACGTGTCTTGACACGGCAGCTCTGTGTTCGCACTCTGACTGACAAGCGAGGGAATTTGACATTGTGTGCATCTGCTTGTGCAGGAAATGTTGACTGGTGGCTTCACACGCTGTTTTCGTGCAGCTTGATTCTTACCGAGGCGGCGGAAAGTGGAAGGAGACGCGGAGGCCCGCTGGGTGGCGGGCAGGAAACAGACGAAAGGAGTGAATAACGATAAGTGTGTCTGGGGTGAAATTTCCATTAACCTCCTGTGGACTGAGAAATGGACAGGGTTCGGTCAAACAGTTTTTATTTTCTTTATTTTGCCTTAACTCGGCTTATCACGCTCGCCTGCTTTTCGCCAAGATGTATGTCACGCCGCACCTCCCTCTCGCCTCTGCTAATTCGTGCACAGTAGGTTGATTCGGTTGTTTGTTTAAGGGTGCTTGTTTAGTTGAGATATCGCGATTACCTGTAGCTAAATCCCCTCTCTACTTCCCACTGAACCCGAGAGAAATTTGTTTAGTTTAACTTTGTTTTCAAAAGAGTGGGGAAGCGATGGAAATTTTCAGCTCCCCAGGTTGCTATGGCAACCACTTCAGAGGATGGCGGATGGCTCGGAAAAAGTTCTGCAGCAGGAAGAGAAAGTTTGCAGTGAGTTAGATTATTGGGTGCTATATTCGCACTATACCTCTCCACTACAAGCTTTTCCTCCTTATATAGCAGTCGTGGTAGTGAGACAATCGAAAGACAATCGTGAACCCAACTCCTTATAAATTAAAGCTTTTCTCCCTCACCATATGAATGAAGTGGCATTACAATCTCTCTCTCTCTCTCTCTCTCTCTCTGTCTCTCTCTCTCTCTCTCTCTCTCTCTCTATATATATATATATATATATATATATATATATATATATATATATATATATATATATATATATATATTCACAGATTCAGCAAGAAGTAAAGATTTAATGATCATTAAATTAAAAAACTAAAAGACTTACCACTTAACGGTTTCCGTAATGGAGAAATATAACTCCACTCCACTTAAAATGCTGTCATTTAGATCAGTGTTTGTCAAAGGGTTTGTCCACTGAGGGCAATGGTAGCTCAGTGGTTAAGACGTTGGGCTACTGATCGGAAGGTTGTGAGTTCAAAATCCCAGCACCGTCAAGCCGCCACTGTTGGGCCCTTGAGCAAGGCCCTTAACCCTCAATTGCTCAGATGTATAAATGAAATAAATGTAAGTCACTCTGGATAAGGGCGTCTGCCAAATGCCATAAATGTAAATGTCCAGGGACACCAATGGATCTGTGAAGAGTAACCAGGAGGTCTTTCTTTTTTTTTTTTTGGTCAGCAAACCAGTTACTAGTAGTTTTGACACTGTGGGGAGGTGCTGCTGGAAAAGGAAATCAGCATCTCCATAAAGCTTGTCAGCCGATGGAAGCATGAAGTGCTCTAAAATCTCCTGGTAGACGCTGCATTGACTCTCAACTTGAGAAAACACAGTGGACCAACACCAGCAGATGACATGGCACCCCAAATCATCACTGACTGTGGAAACTTCACATTGGACTTCAAGCAACTTGGATTCTGTGCCTCTCCACTCTTCTTCCAGACTCTGGGACCTTGATTTCCAAATGAAATGCAAAATTTACTTTCATCTGAAAAGTGGACTTTGGACCACTGAGCAACGGTGTTTTGAGTAAAAAGGTGTTTTGAGTTAATTAGCTGATTAGAGTCCTCTCAGGTCGACATTGCTGTATTATAAATTCTTTATTTTAATATTTTTGAGATACTGGGTTTTTCCAATCTCTCATTTCCATGACCTGTAAGCCATAATCATCAAGATTAAAACAAAAAAGGCTTGAAATACTTCACTTTATGTTTAATAAATATATGAAAGTTCCACTTTTTTAATTAAATTATGGAAAAAATTAACTTTTCCACGATATTCTATTTTTTTTTTAGATGCACATGTATTTTAATACTTGGATGCAAATCCTTTGCAGTGAATGACTGCCTGAAATCTGGAACCCATGGACATCATCATGGACACGCTGTTTTTTTTTTTTTTGGGTTGAGGTCATCGGACATTAAAGAACATTTAATTTCTTAGTCTTAAGAAGCTCTTGGGTTGCTTTTGCGGTGCATTTTGGGTCATTATCTATCTGTACTGTGAAGCACCGTCCTATCAGTTTTGCAGCATTTGACTGAATCTGAGCAGAAAGTACAGCTCTATACACTTCAGAATTCATCCTGTTACTTCTATCAGCAGTCATGTCATCAATAAACACCAGTGACCCAGTTCCATTTGCAGCCATACATGCCCATGCCATAACACTTCCTGCCTCCACATGATGTGGTATACTTTGGGTCATAAGCCCTTCCTTTCTTTCTCCATACTCTTCTCTTCCCATCATTCTGGTACATGTTAATCTCACATTAGAACTGATCAGGCTTTTAAAAAAAAAATATTTAAGAGGTTTTTTAGTGGTCAATTCTGGCCTTTCTGTGCTTGAGTGTTACCAGTGGCTTTCATCTTGAGGTAAGCCATTTGTATTTACATTCATGATTGTTGGCTTTTACCAATGATACGCCTACTTCCTCGAGTGTTCTTGACTTGGCTAGATGTTTTGAAGGGGTTTTTTTTCAACAAGGATAGAATTCTGCGATCACCCACTTGGGTTGTCTCCCGTGATCTTCCAGGTCTTTTGGTGTTGCTGAGCTCACCAGTGCATTCCTTCTTTTTAAGAATGTACCAAATTATTGATTTGGCCACTCCTAAAGTTTCTGCTATCTCTCCGATAGGCTTGTTTTGTTTTTTCAGCCTAATGATGGCCTCCTTCACTTGTGTCGACACCTCTTTGGACCACATATTGAGAGTTCCCATGATAAGCTACCAAATGCAAATTCAACCCTTGGAATCAACTCCAGACCTTTCATCTCCTTAATTTGTTATGAAATAACGAGGAAACAGAGCACACACCTGGCCATGAAACTGCGTATCAGTCAATTGTCCAATTACTTTTGAGTCTGTGAAAATGGAGGGACAGGTCTACACTTCAATCACATCTTGCTTGCTTAATTTCAAATCCATTGTGGTGGTGTACAGAGGTAAATTCAGGAATATTGTGACAGCCTATAAATAACGTCAACCTGGACACAATGTGCAGAAATTTCAGGAATAAATAGCGCAATGGCTACAGTCAATAACCAAAATATTGTTGCTCACATTTCAATAATGAGCCTAATATTTGAATAGTTGGATTGGTGTTGAAATTTTAATGTGAAAGTGTTGAATGATCGTATGATTGTTCTTTTCAGGAAGATATAACATTAGCTATAGAATTGTATTCCAAGCATATGGTTTAGCAGTACGCCCCCAATACAAGTGTATATTACTTCTAACAAACATGAAGTACACAGCTTCAGTTCTTGTGGTGAAGTGGGAATAACAGAAAGTGAGACTAATTAACGTGAAATACTCAGTATTTCTCTACAACTAATTGGTTCCTTCTTCCCCAGAGTTCCAGAGACACCCCGCAGTGACCGAATGAACATTTGAACAAGGCAACAACTGTACTAATGAGTAACAGTGCCCGAGAGAAGCAGGAATATTGATGCAGGGAGGCAGAGTCAATAAACCAAATCTAAGATTAAAGAATGTAGAAGATCTGTGAAACTGTCTCACAATGTATGCAGACCTGTTCTGGTATTGAGAGAGGTTTTAGGCGCCTTAGCTTGATCTAACATTTCACCGTTTCATTCTTTTTCTTTTATGAAGATGGACTGCTTGGCCTAATGTGCCTTTTCCTTCTGAGACCTGGATGACATTTGCCTCTGGAACATTCTTTCAGAGCAACAGGGGAGGTGACACAATGAGGCGGGGAGGATAAAAGAATCGGCGCACGGTCAAGTGACACTTTGAGGCCAGTAGTGGCAGGAACCTCACGGTATTCTCCAAAGCCCAGTGTTCGCCTCGTTCCGCACCATCCCCATTCACTCACCTTTCTCAATGTGAAATATTTTACCTGCGCTATCTTTAGAGGACACGGGAATTGAGTAGCTCGTCTTTCAGGCCAGACTCTTGTTTGATACGCTCTATTCCTCCGAAACCCTCCCCCCCCATCTTTCCTCCCTCATCCACCATTTGGATGCCAGAAAGGGTAAGACAATTAATGACGACGTGAACAGTGTCCTACTTTTTTTCCCCGCAGATGCTGCGCTGTAGCGAGGCGATATGAAGAAAAGATTCCCAAACATGGCCGCCCAAAATACCGGCTAGGTCGGTCAGGCAGCTCGGCCAATTATAGAACTGTGACAACCTGCAGGGGGCGAAGATGGAAATTCTCTGCTCCGATGCAATAAATCAAAGATGAATGGCTCGTTTTCAAGGTGAGCACCAGCCCAGTTTTGGGATGAGGTGGAGGGGAGTTGGAGAGTCAGGGATTTGCTGCGAGGAAGCAGGAATTGGGCCATTGAGGACCTTCAGAGGACGGTTTGTGCGGTAATCACCTTTACTCGAACTTCCTAATAAATGGGGAATCTAATTGAACGAATTTAGATTTATGAATTCTGAGACTATCACATTCTCGTTTGTTCTCTCTCACACTAAATTTAAAAAAAAAAAAAAAAAGTAATAAAAACAATTAAATTTACACCACACCACACAGGTCCAGGTCCAGCTATTAGGGTGGCGTTTTAAAGAAGCACTCATTTGTCTGCTTGCACTCTGCAGGTTTTCTTTAATCCATCATCTAAACGAAAACCAAAGGAATTGCGATGGAGTATTGAATCATCTCGGCTTGCTACCGTTTTAATAACACTCATGCATATTAGTGGGTCCATGATGCATTCCCTAGCACCTAATTGGACTAAGAGTTAAAGGAAGCTCACAGCAGAATGACTGTGTGATTTAACGCTGCCCAGCATGTGAATTCCACTGGTGCCTTTGTGATTTTTATTTTTTTAAATTTGTGTGTGTGTGTGTGTGTGTGTGTGTGTGTGTGTGTGTGTGTGTGTGTGTGTGTGTGTGTGTGCGCATATCTCTGTACCTTGTATCTCCATGTTATGTACAATACGTCCTGAAGAAAACTTATGAAGCCTTATTAAATATTGTACAAGACGTTCGGTTAGCCAGGTTTCTAAAGTTTCCAGTTTCAGACACATTTGAGGAGAAGCGCTGTACAGCAAATCAGTGATCTGTCGCAATGTCAAGTGCTTATCTGCTCTCGGATATAGACGATGATCATAGTGTTGTATTTGTAAATACAGACAGGAGCTGTGAGAGAGAGAGGAGCAGGAAGGTGCTCTGCTTCTCTACTTCTTTTCACTCATATGCACACACACACACACATATATATATATATATATGTGTGTGTGTGTGTGTGTGTGTGTGTGTGTGTGTGTGTGTGTGTGTGTGTGTGTGTGTGTGTTTGAATGTGCTCATTTGTGTAAACATTAGAGTATTTGTGCATGCTTGTATGCATCCGTGCAACTGTCTTTGTGAGTGTGCTCTGATTAGTGCATTGATGGTTACGTGTGTGTTTGTGTAGAAAAGCGTCAATGCACTAATTGTTCTAAAAAGTGTCTAGTCTCTTGTGCAATTGTGCACATTTTGTGGGTGTGTGTATGTCTCTGTATGTCAGTGTGAGCACAAAAGCGCCCCTGCACACTGTGTGTGTGTGTGTGTGTGTGTGTGTGTGTGTGTGTGTGTGTGTGTGTGTGTGTGTGTGTGTGTCTTGCTGCGCCTGCATTCTTTACGCTGACAGCAGCGCTGTGCTCGGCTCCTCAGCACACTCTCATTACTGGCCTGTGCTGAGAAACAATGGGCAGGATCGGAACAATGTGCGCGTGTGCCCTCGAGCTGTGGCCTACTCCGGTGCCACAGAGTTCCACAGGAATAAATCACACAGAGCGCAGGAGGAGGAGGCGCGCTACAGCATCCTCTCTTCCCTTCACACATCGAATACAGGACGCCTCCTAAATGCCACCTCCAACTTCCCTTTAATTAGCGCCGAGACTCATTTCCCCAAGAAGTAAGACCCATTGCTTGTCTACGCTTGGTTATTATCAGCACACTAGATATGTTTGTAGATGCACAATAACGGTTATAATTTGTGTTTTGAACTGTTTTGTTCCCTCCTCTCTCAATTTGTATTTTTATTTTTAATCCATCTCCAAGGGATTGAACGCGTTAACCTGACACTACGTTCTCTATATTCATTAACATCGCTGAGAATGAAACACTTCGGAACCTAGATATTTTAATAATTTTAACTCGACAGCCCTTCAATGCAGTTGGTCAAATTGACAATTCAGGCTTCTGCTGAAGTAAGACGGTGCTAAAGAAAGAGACAGGGAGATGGTGAGAGAGAGATGGAGAGAGAGAGAGAGAGATGGAGAGAGAGAGAGAGATGGAGAGAACGTCAGAGCAGGGGGAGAAAGTGTGATAAAATGATAATTAGTGTTAATCTGATACCATTGCCTAGCAACAGACCATAGGCTGTAATAAAGGAGTAATGGATTCTATTTTTATCCCCGCTTTCTTTCCGCCTCCTCCCTCCTTCGCCTTTCCTCCTCTGGATGAGAGAGAGAGAGAGAGAGAGAGAGAGAGAGAGAGAGAACAAGATATACCTTAGCCATCTTGTCCAGGGTGAATAGTGTGAACTGCTCTGAAAATGACATGGTTCCAGGTTGCATATTCACATGCCATATTTGGGCCCTTAGAAGTCTAGGGGGGGAAAAAAGCCCTCAATTTCTAGCATGTGCAAATTGTCGGTGAATGCAGGTGTACTTCCTTGCGAGCGTTCCATCAGCGATGCTAACCGAGCAGGAAAAAAAAAGCGACCAAAGCTACCTTTAGATCTGGTGCTGAACGGGGGCCGTGTTTCATTTGTTCCAGCCTGTATTATCATTTCAAAGACAGGTTCTATTCACTGCGAACAGTTTGAGCCTCCACACAGAAGGTGTGATGTTTTGATAGCATGTTGACATCGGCGGCCATCTTGTGTTCTGTAAACGGATGCGC
>CM042569.1:10696932-10774432 GCA_023630585.1 Cranoglanis bouderius | reverse complement strand
TCCCATGTCGTATGAAGCAAAAGTGCATCTTGCCCTTGCAATTTTCACACAACAGAGTGCAGAGTGTCTGACTTTGCACTACCTCTCCGGTCAGCCCCCCAAATACCCACCTTTGCTTTCAGCCCCAGATAAAATAGATGTTGTGTTCCCGCTTACGCAGCACCTCGGTGGCTCTATGTGGAGCACATAGCGAATGCCTCCAGGTGCGTCCTCCCACACTGCAGTCAGCACATGCTGTATTCTCGCACTCTACACAATGCACTCAGGACTTGCTTAATAATAGGGACTACTGCAGACACACAGGGAGGGCGGGAGAAAAACGTAACACCCTGAGACATAACAAAAAGTTGTGAGGTAGGAGCAGGTTATAAAGTTGGTGTAATTATTCAGCTATATGTATATTGTCTAAGAATATGTACTCTTATGTAACATAGTCGGAGATTTCTGAGATTGTAATGGTGCTGATAAGCAGTCAGGTTTTGCATGTTCTGTACATTCGCTAACACGCTGCAGTCGAATCACTACAGTGGTCTGTCAGTGCAAAACACATTAACAAACCAGACACACAACAGCATTTAGAAAACGCAACAACAAAACCAAAAAGACAACAGCAAATCAGAAAACACAACAAAACCAAAAAGACAACAGCAAATCAGAAAACACAACAAAACCAAAAAGACAACAACAAATCAGAAAAAAAACAACAAAACCAAAAACACAACAAAACCAAAAACACAACAGCAAATCAGAAAACAACAGCAGATCAGTAAACACAACAAAACCAAAAACACAACCACAAATCAGAAAACACGACAAAAAACACAAAAGCAAATCAGTAAACACAACAAAATCAAAAATACAACAGCAAATTTGGAAACACAAAGTAGGTCCTTATGAAATTTCACATGCTCATTGTTGATTGGTCATGGCTTATGACTATCACAAGGATAAAATAATTGCACGTTTTCAGCCTGCAAAAAATGATTTAATGCAAAGTTGTTGTTTTTCTGAATAACCCAGCTTTTTTTAGGTGGATTTTTAATGTTTGCTTATATTATATTCATATTAATACCATGTTAATTGGTATTAATAAGTTGATAGCATACACCCGTGCTAAAAATAAGCATTAATAAAATGTTAATAGGTTCATATTATCTCCTACTGTAAGAATCCTCCAGGTTTCTGTGGTCTGACAGACTGATGCGTGATGTAGCCACTAAGTAAGATGCACGTGATGTTCAGTAAGAACCTACCGTTTCCAGTTTGAGTTAATGTCGATGTGTTTCCAAATTTGCTGTTGTGTTTTTGGTTTGGGTTTGTTAATGTGTTTTGCACCAGCCATCACTGATTTCTCTCTGGCCCTTTGCAAGCTGTTGGCAAATTTTCCTCTCCAGTTTTTTTTTTTTTGTTGTTTTTTTTTTTTACCTGATTCTTCTCCAATTATGGATAGCCTTCAAATTCCATTCACTTTACACACTGATGCGTCTTTTCATTTCACATGCCACAAGTGTTGCACTTGATCCCCACAGACTCGCAGAGAGAGCGACTGAGTCTTGAGATCGACAGCATTCGCATTTCCTTGAATCCTAAGGATTAACCTTTTGCGCAGTGTGAAAACCTGAACTACAGGAAAGAAAAGACAACCTGTTTGGCTCCCTTTTCATGCTTTTTTTTTTCTCCATAAGAACTCCTTCAGCTATCAAAGTATATTATCCTAATGTGCTGTGATGGCAAGGCCCATCTCACTCTTTGACATATTAGCATACGCAGAATCATTCCATCACTCTCCATGTCTTTCAAATAACAGCGGATAACATTTTAATCAAGGCTAATCAAATGACGGGGAGAGTCCGTGTCAAGAACGGCTCTGTCGCGGAGCTCTTGAACCAGGGAGAATAAATGTCACCTTGCTCATGTGTCCTCGACATTTGAGGTTCTCATTAATGTTCTTTATCTGGGTTTAAAACAAACATCAAACACTGAACTTTGTCTTTTTGAAGTGGAGGCTTGTGGCGTTCCTTCTCAGCAGCATGTGGATTTAACAAAGTGTTTCTCATTTAAACATGCACTGACGGCACGGGAAGAAACCGATCAGTTTAAAAACGCGGTGTGTCTTGCTGTGTAATTTGGCATACCGTGATGGTACATTTCTTTCTAAATATCAATCACAGGACTCACAGGAAAAAAATTACACATCTAAAAAGACCACCTACATTTCTTTGGAAGTATAGAAAATCCCAGATGAATTCTAGAAAATGGCCAGAAATGACAAAAAAAAAATCATATTCAGCCAATAATATACCAAATATACAGTGGTGCTTGAAAGTAGAATTTTCTAGATATCTGCATAAATATGACCTAAAACATCATCAGATTTTCAGTTCTAAAAGTAGATAAAGAGAACCCAAATTAAACAAATGAGACAAAAATATTATACTTGGTCATTTATTTATTGAGGAAAATTATCCAATATTACATATCTATGAGTGACAAAAGTATGTGACCCTTTGCTTTCAGTATCTGGTGTGACCCCCTTGTGCAGCAATAACTGCAACGTTTGCGGTAACTGTTGATCAGTCCTGAACATCGACTTGGAGGAGTTTTAGCCCATTCCTCAGTACAGAACAGCTTCAACTCTGAGATGGTGGTGGGTTTCCTCATATGAGCTGCTTGCTTTGGGTCCTTCCACAACATTTCTATTGGATTAAGGTCAGGACTTTGACTTGGCCATTCCAAAATATTAACTTTATTATCCTTTAACCATTATTTGGTAGAACGACTTGTGTACTATTACATGACTTGCTCTTGGATTGATCTTTGTTGGTTGACCACTCCTGGGGAGGATAACAATGGTCTTGAATTTCCTCCATGTGTATACAGTCTATCTGACTGTGGATTGGTGGAGTCCAAACTCTTTAGAGATGGTTTTGTAACCGTTTCCACCCTGATGAGCATCAACAGCTATCTTTCTGAGGTCCTCAGAAATCTCCTTTGTTCGTGCCATGATACACTTCCACAAACATGTGTTGTGAAGACCAGACTCTGATAGATCCCAGTTCTTTAAATAAAATACGGTGCTCACTCACACCTGATTGTCATCCCATTGACTGAAAACACCTCACCTTCAAATTAACTGCTAATCCTAGAGGTTCACATACTTTTGCCACTCACAGACATGAAATATTGGATAATTTTCCTCAATAAATAAAGTACCATGTATAATATTTTTGTCTCATTTGTTTAATATCTTTGTCTACTTTGAGGACTTGTGTGAAAATCTGATAATGTTTTAGGTCATATTTATGCAGAAATCTAGAAAATTCTGTAAAAGGGTTCACAAATTTTCAAGCACCACTGCACATACCATGTGAAGAGTTTTCCTAGGAGACATTATTTTCTTTTATTCTTCATAAACACCTCTAAGAACACATGGACGCACTCAAGAAGTTTCTATATTTAAAACCACGAGCTGAAGAGCTTTAGTGTGTGAGCGTTATTAACTGGAGTCATTGTCCGTGATCACGCTGCACTAATCAAAGTAGAAGGCTGCGACAGCCGAACATGTCCACTTTCATGAAAATCACATCACAACAGCGGCTGAACATTAATGAATGATTTAACTTAATAACAGGAGGTAGAGAAAAAAAAAACATACTTCTCCATGGGCCGCGTGATTAATCAGTTTGGATAGTGAACAGCTTTCACCAAGCTGCATTAGCGAAAGCTATTTTAGGGATGCTAGGCCTCTATTTCCCCCTCCCACTTCTTTGAACGCCTCCGCAATTAATCAAACATAAACAACAGCAGGACAAAGGAATAGGGAGGGTGCGTGAGGATGAGCCCTGATTAGCTTCTGACAGCTAACTGCCTACTTCTGGTCTCTCTTTCACTATCGCAGCAGAAGACAGAAATGAAATTGCAGATTAAGGGTGTTGCAGGTTTTTTTTTTGTACTTTCCTGCAGAAAGTGTGAGAGAAGGGATCACAGAAAGGGATTTTATTGTGCATTTTTACGGTGTTTTCACATCAAAATACTGTACTTGCGAAAGTAGGAGGAATTCTCTGGAGGTTGTGGTGTGGTCACATCATTTCTTTGAGAGGTTAGTGTTAATAGTAACAAAAATGGAGGAGCTTCAAAGTTTGATTTGGTTTTATGATAAAACAGAGACAGAAAAAGAACAAAGTTGAAGGTTTTCCATTGTACTCAATGGGAATTGTATCAAAATGGTGGTTGTCTGAATTCTGTGACTCAGGATTATTCTGTGAGGACTGCATTTGACCAATCAATAGTATTTTAGTACACTTGGTATCCTAACAAGAAGGGTAACCAAATTTGGCAATGGAAATAACAACAAAATGTGTGACCACAGGTTCGTTACTGTGCCATGTCATACTATGGACATGTAAACATGATGTATTCACTACATGTGGCATGTGTTGGACTGGACAAGTGGAGGCAGGCAAGCCAAATTTGAAGACATAGTGGAGAGCCAGAGAGGTAGCAACAGAGGCAACAGCCAGGGATGCTTGAATGACATAAAATGCTGCAGATACACAAGGGATGCCATGGTGGCTGATGGTTTCCCACTGCCTGAGAAGACTGTTATAAGACTGTTCTCCTTATAAGACAGGATACCAATGTTCTCTATTTTAACTAACCAAGTAAAAGGAGCACTAAAGAAGACCACACTAAGATAATTGGTAGAGATGCAGCTGATGGCTGAAGAACCGAGGTTAATTTGACCTCTTCAGACCTAGACCTCTGTTGTTTTAAGGTCTAGCCTTGACTTATCTGCTTATTGCCCAATCTTGGGTAAAGACTTATGCAACACAGAAGACAAATGTGTGTGGACACCTGACCATCACAAGCATATGTGTTCCTTCCCCATGCTGTTGCCACAAATTTGGAAGCACACAGTTGTACAGAATGACTTTGTATTTGTCTGTAGCATTACAGTTTCCCTTCACTGGAACTAAGGGGTCAAGTCCAAACCTGTTCCAGCATGACAATACCTCCGTGCACAAAGCGAGCTCCATGAAGACATGGTTTGCCAAGGTTGGTGTGGAAGATCTTGAGAATCCTGACCTCAAACCCACTGAACACCTTTGGGATGAACTGGAATGCTGACTGCACCCCAACATCGGTGCCTGACCTCACTAATGCTCTTGTGGCTGAATGAACACAGATCCCCACAGCCACGCTCCAAAACCTATTGAAAAGCCTTACCGGAAGAGTGGAGGTTATTATAACAGCAAAGGAGAAACTGGAAATCTGGAATAGGATGTCCAAAAAGCACATATGGGTGTGATGGTCTGCTGTCCACAAACAGCCATGTTGTGTACATTTCAATGGCTATTAAATGTTTGTCTGTGTAATGAACTGAAAGTCATGTGCTTGTGTTTAAAGGTGGTGGTCTAGATGCTATTGAAAACCCTGTCTGCAATGTTTCTAGACATGAACTACACACACACACACACACACACACACACACACACACACACACACACACACACACACACACACACACACACACACACAAAAGCAATTATGTAGCCGAATACGCATAAGGATCTCCACGTACATATTGACGTAAATTTTGGACTTGCCAGCTCTGAACACAGCCCTATAAATGACACCAAAACACAGGCATAACCAAAGATGAAGGAGAGGCACCAGGGCAGAGAAGGAAAGTACTAGTGTAGACAACGAGGATCACTGACAGTCTTTCATGTTTTATTACATTAATGCATCAAGAACTCCTTACCCTTTAAGAGTTTTTCTTTTCAACAGGAACTGATTGTTAGTATCGACTTAAGTGAAACGTTTTCACTGGAAGCCACACATCTTCATTATACATCTACATATTGCTTTTAAATGGAAAGCAATTGAAAAGTAATGGAATGTAATTACATTTTGTTGCTGAGGTTGAGTAATCATTGGCATTTGCTACTCATTATCACTGTAGTCAGATAATTGGAATCCATTTTGAAACCAACCCGTCTCATGTTTTTGCGGATGGAAACCTGACACAAGTTCGCCACAGTCAACACCAACTAAGTATGAACAGGTTTCTCCACACTTGACATGCTGCGAATGCTGTCAACACAGCTTCCTTCTGCCCGTTTCTCATCCTACCGCTCTGAAATTACGTGTCTGGCAGGGCCACGCAAATCAAAGCTGAAGGTTTTATTGGCTTTCATTGCCTGGCTTATAACCTTGACCATTTTCATTCTAATCCTACAAAGACACAGCTTTATTTGTGACTTCCGATGGCACTGCAACAACAGGATGTAACACTAGTGGGATGATAGGGGGGAAAAAAACAACCTTTTGACACCGTTACAGCAGCAGACTTCTTCCCCCCCACAGTTGCTCTACACACACTGAAGGCTTTGAGTAATGTGATCCTTGCCAGTGGTGTCCCTTTTTAATTGCTCAGATTCCCTTTTTCCCCGTCGGCCCGTGTGCATACAATGGATGAGACGGAGGCTGGTGCAGGGCTGACTCCCCAAGCATTAATCATCTCTGTCTGCAGGAGCCACCGAGACAGCCAAGATCTGGGGTCGAGGTTGCTTGACAACAGCATGCAGGACTTCCAAATGTTATCTCCCCGACACACCAGCCACCTGACAGGAGGAGAGGTCCCTTCTGGTGAAGCTAGCCTAGCCAGCTAAACCTGATAATCTAGCTTCTCCTCCTGGGGGGATAAATTCATAACCGAGAGCAATAATTTCCTTGTTTATTCACCTGGGGCGTTCATTGTGTTGTTTCTCTTTGGCTGTACATGAGTAGAGGAGAACGGAGCGGTCAGATCAATTGCTGGATGACTCAGTAGCAGGCTGCTGCTTTGCTTGCTGAGTATTCCACTTGGCTTCGAAAGAATGTAGCCATGTAATTAATGGGTAAAAATGGTCTCATTTCATATGCTGAAGCGTGTCTGAGAATAGCAGCAGAGGCTTTAATGATATTAAATTAAAAGTGGCATCCAGTCCAGCGTACTCCTGGTGTTGAACTCAATCCCTTGCCATAACATTTCACAAAGGATCAGGTGCCATATTGTTGACACATCTGACAGTATTTAAACAGCGACACCAGATAAACAAACAATTTGACACGGTCCAATTTCTGCCAGATACTATTATGAACTCATTTTGACATCTTAACGTGAAGTGTTACAATCCATTAGCCTCATAATAAAAGATGGCCAGCAATACCATGCTAACATCTCGCTTGCGATGTGGGGTAATTATCTCCCTTAATTGTTGCTGACCCTTCGGGATGAGACTTGCACGTTGCTGCCAAGAAGGATGATTTTGTCAGCCCAAAGCATGGGTCCATTTGCTGTTTTCCTCACCTGATGGACCATTTTGTGAGACCTGATGTGCTTCTTAATGATTGCCACTGTGTAGCTCAGTTTCTGCCTTGCTTGGCCTCCACAAATGCACTGTCAGTTTAGTGTTTGCTCTGCTGTCTGCCTCTGAATGCAGCTGCATCTCCCCCTCCAGCACCTCCTCCCCTCTGCCACTGGACCAGTTTATTATCAGTTTGCTGTTGTCAGTGCCAAGAAAGAGGCTAGAAAGCAGCACAGTCTAGGAGAAGAACAAGAGAAAAGCATTTACCCATCCATTATCACTTTGCACCTCTGTTCCTTAAATTTGTTGATATAGCATGTCTCTTGTTAAATTATTACAATTGTGGGCCTATATCTGATATACATCTGATCTGTTTGAGTTGCGTGTTACAGGAAAATTGAAGACGATTCTCATTTCTGCTACGTGGCATGACCCGGCATTGCATTATCCCAAGAATACTATAGAAGGAAAAAAAAAATCAATTCTAATTCCCTGCTACCTCACCGTCATTCACTGGTAGAAAGTGTCAACCATTTGAGTAAAAGTTGCATTCTACCAGAGCTCCAACTCTAGCAGCAATCGATACCACGTATACACGACATTTCAAAAGGAGCATCTTGAGATCTCCGCGTATCTGAACCAGTTACCAGCAGAGAACTGTTTATACCCAGCTATGGGAGTGATTATGTTTCATCTCATCGTTCTTTCTTTCTGTCTTGATTTCTCTCTGTACTGTTTCTCTCTAGGGCCAGAAAGAGCTGTAGTCGGGCCCAGGATGTGGGTGTCCTGCTGTTCTGTGAATGTGCGCCCACCGGGGTGAGTCAGTGCAGGGCTCGGTGTATAAAGCTCCCTGCTCCTTCTCTCGCCCACACATCATGCAGCTCAGCCACCTAACTCCAGCATCCAGCATCATCTTCCCCTATGCATGCATACAAAAGACTAACAGAAGGATAAAAATACATACATGTGTATGTTTCCAGTTCTCCATCCTTCTGATGCTCTTTTGTAATTCTGTGTGACGTGACTAGTATCATTCAGCTTTCAACGTCCCGTTAGTCTTCTTCACTTCCTGGGCTTCGTTAATGATACTTTCCTAAAAATGTCCTTTACTGTGGTGTTACATATTATTTCATTATTATTTCATATGGTCTAATGATCAAAGTTAAATATAGTGTGCCAGAAGGCAGAACTAAATACTCATGTTCTCTCGATGTGTCCGAGCTCATTTATAAGCAGTCCGAGTGGCTCCTCTCAGCTCTAAATGAAATGATTTGCCTCAGCAGCATGTTATCTAGATGGGGCCCTGACACGAGCACAAGGGTCAGTGCAGAAAACAGATAAACCCCACAGGCAATATTTAAAGCAATAGGTGCTTGCAGACGCTTAGATGAATGTGAATGATGAAGGTCAACTGCCCAGTGAAATGTGGCTTCAGGGGACCAATAAAGTGGGAATTTTTTTTTGAAGGTGGTGAAAAACACCACAAAAGCCATCTGTGGTTTGGAGATTGGGGAGGGGATCATGAGTGAAGCAGATTGTTCCACTAAATCTACAGCCAGAATGAGTGAGCTATAAGCTGGTCCTTAGTGTTACCAGGAGAAAACTGGTGGCCACCTCCCTGCACACCAATTTACAGATAAATATTTTATATATATATATATATATATATATATATATATATATATATATATATATATATATATATATATATATATATATATATAAAATATGCAGTTATACAATGATATATGATACACATGCTTGCACAACCTCATAAGGATGATTACATGTGAGGTTGGAAAGTCTGAAATGCGCTGGATATGGGTACACTGCAGCCACCAGAGAGAAACCCCAGTGCTGGACACAGCAAGGATTTGCACTGTCATTTGAGGATCAGGGGAAATAATGGCGCATACGGTTGCAGTCTATTGGACTGAGCTGGTAAAGCTGGCTGGCTGACCAACATGGCCCAGAGAGATAAGCCAAGAGCTGTCAAGTCCCATTGATTGTTGTATTGTTCTGGGCAAAAGGGATGTCTCCTTGAATGGATAGGGTTCATACCATGGCAACCTTACAGCACACCGTAGAACAATACCTAAATTATAATTATGATATTGGCTTGGCTTGGTAAAGGATACATTAAAGCAGCACCAGATATGCACTGGATCAATATGAGACCCATTTTGTCTGAAAAGTACCGTGATATCAAATGTGACTGGTGCCACTGTGAATAATTTAACACAATAATCAACAGTTCAAACATTTTATTATATCAGTAAACTATTCACTAGTTTTATCAGTTCAGTTTCCTCTTTAACTCTTTTTTCAAAGTTTGGTCCTAATGCCATGCCAGAGGTTTTTTTTTTCTTACCTGCCTTTGACTTCTTTGTCCAGAATTCTTTGTGATAATGACTATTGTATAGACGTAAAAAATTCCAGAAATACAGTAAACATTCATAATTTAAATTGCGCTCTGTTCTGAGTAACATGATGAAATCTCATGTTGTCCCACCCGAGACATCATCCCTTTGTCCAGCGTAGAAGATGAACAAAGAACAAGAAGGGTGAGTACAGTACAATAAATATTTTAGAGAGAGAGAGAGAGAGAGAGAGAGAGAGAGAGAACACACATTCACATAACTTTTATTATTATGATTGTTCTATTTTATTATTAGTTATTGTTGTTAATGTCTTAATGTGCCTGATTTATAAATTAAACTTTATCATAGATATGTAGAGTATATAGTGTTCGCTACTATCCACAGTTTCAGGCATCTGCTGGGGAGCTTGGAACCTATCCCCCGTGGATACGGGGGTCCTGCTGTATCTTTATTCAGAGTTAAACCTGAAGTGGGCGTTCCTTTCTCCTTTTTTTAGTTAAAAAAACAAACCCATAGGTAGAAACGCCAGCACTGTCAGCATGGTCTGTAAATTCTGGCTCTGACAGCTGTTCAACCTTAGCTACATCACTTGAGTTCAGTGCTGTTCTCAATTGTTTTTTTAATCCCACATGAGCAGTTATTAATTTTGTTTGCCTCTGCCTGTGACATTTTCTAACGAATTTTGTTTTTGGTCCTATTTCCTAATTTAAACCACCTCAACTCTGAACAGGAAACTATTAAAGATGCATTAATCCAGCCATCTATCCATCCATATTCTGTACCGCTTATCCTACACAGGGAGCCTGGAGCCTATCCCAGGGAACTCGAGGCACAAGGCGGGGGTGCCAACCCATCTCAGGGCACAATCGCACTCACACTCACACACTACGGACAATTTGGAAATGCCAATCAGCCTACAGTGCATGTCTTCGGACTTGGGAAGGAAACCGGAGTACCCAGAGGAAACCCCCAAAGCGCAGGGAGAAAATGCAAACTCCATGCACACAGGGCAGAGGCAGGAATCAAACCCCCAACCCTGGAGGTGCGAGGCAAACGTGCTATCCACTAAGCCTAATCGCTATCTTTCTTTCTCCCATGATGTTCATCTTCATGTTCATCCATTTGAAAGTAAAAACTAACTAACTCATCTGACTATTTTGATGTTCTGTGAACATTTCTGGCAAAAAATAAATAAAACTATCATATCTGCATTTGTATCTGTTTCGAACACATTATGTATTCACTCCAAATAATGTGTTCATATTTGTTTACATCTCTATAAATACTATATTGATAATGTTAGTTAAAGTGTATGGTCCCGAGCTACAGTCTTTACTCAACATAAACTTTAAAGCGGCATTCCTTTGCCCTTTTTTTTTTTTTTTTTTACAATTTTGAACCCTCTGGTTATTTTCAGCTTGCAACAATAAGTGGAGGGAATAGAAATGCAGTATCACAGTAGCACTCGAAGTCTAGACTACACACGAGTAGTCACAAGGGAATGGTCACCTGAACAGTGTGCATTTTCTGTGTGTAATATCCTCAGGCTCAATGCGAAAATAAGAAACCCAACCGACATATTGAGCAGAAAGAGATGTAAGATTTTGTCCAGTGTATGCCAGATGTATTTTATCTCCAACTCCACTATCTAATCCACTATCACTAACTCTACTATCTATATTTAGTCCAACTCCAATATCTAACCCAAGGTTGAAAAAAAAAGAAGTGACAATATCAACAGTATATTTTCTCCTCTAGTACAGTATATCTACTATTTGTTGATTGTATGTCACATGCTTTTTGGTTATTGGAAAATAATGATTGATGTGCAATCCTTATGGAGGTCAACTTTCATCTCTTACTGGAATTTAGGCCGTGGTACGTTTTCGGAAGACACATTTCCAAATTTAAGACGAGATCAGTACATGAATATCTGCCATATTTGTCAATCAATAGCTACTTCTCTTGGAGCACGCATCCATATCCAGTGTACGCCGCTACTCTGATGGGTATTTACATAATTTCATTTCTGCACACCCCCATAATCCTGAGTGCGAGCCAGTATCCATTTGTTAAAAGCGGCTGCCCACGCATCTCAGAGCAGTATCCACTGGATGGGCTACAGCCCCCTTCTCAGTCGTCACCGGCCTCCCACACAGACGTTATATAAAACCACCAGGGCGGCAGATCGGCCATCTCTTCACGCAGAGCGCACGTCAGCAAGTGACTTCTCAAAGGTATCAATCAATTTAGGGAGAGGGGAGAGAAAGAAAAGCCTGGCCTGAACCAGAACTTGGTTTGGCCTAGATACTGTGGAACGCAGATAAATGAGGGCAGCTGAGGGGGCAACGTGAGGCGGAGAGCAAGCTCTTTTTTTTTTCACGGAAACCCATGTGCCTCGGGTTCACACTCCTAAAATGATGGGCATTTCGAGCTGTGAAAGGCTAATGGAATTGTGGTAACACTAGGTGAGACAGGTCGCTGATGATTGCAATTGCTTTTAGTGGCCTGTCCAGAAATCGAGGGCAATTTGCGTTATATGCGCTTTTCATAAACCAGCAGATCAGAGGCTCAACAAATAAACGGAAGAAATGCAGCTTTGAAGGGAAATAAAAGATCCTGAATGCGGTGAGACAGTTGACTAAAAGGCACAGCTTGCACAGTACCCGTGTAACTTCTTTGATCAATAGCTTTTGTAGAGATTCCAGCTTGCTTAATGTGTGCTGACGTCTGATTGGATGAGCTTTCAGTCCTTGGTCACCCAGTTCCTTGCTGTGGATGCTCTTTTACCTCTTCTCTCAATTGACCGGCTGACCCCATCTCAGCAGGGCAGCAATTGCTGTGTCCCTGGGTATTGATTCAGGAATCTTCCCCGAACCCGTGAGACCACCTCTAGGGTTATGTTATTGGTTCAGTGGGTGTTTATAGTGATAATCAATATAATAATTTTCGAGAGCCTTCTAAAATATATAAAAGTCAGTGGCAAGTCAGCCAGATATTCCCAGAAGTAATACAGCTGTTTTTCCCTGTTATATGACAAATCTGGAAATTTGTTTCATACCACAAGCATGTATAACAGCAGCTCTGACAGTAGGTCAAATCACAGGTTAATATTAATGCGCTCGTTATAATACGTTATCGTTTCTATAGTAACAGCTCATTCACAGGGGCTTTTAAAGACGCTGCTGTACGTAATCTAAGACTAAAAATAGACTGATTCTCAAAACTTTATTTAACAGAAAAATCATTGATATGATGAAGTTTTCGGTAATGTTTATGTAACATTTACGGAAGGAGTCTCCAGTGTCAGCGCTTTGTAACAGTTAGTAAGTTTTCCGCCATGGTAAAGTCTTCAGGACAGAGAAATTTGTGCTTTCGTTTTTTTTTTTTTTGTTTTTTTTTTGTCATATTAAGAGCACAGAGAAGAAAATGAAAGACTGGTGAGGGATGAACTGTTTATAACTGCTATAATGTAAGCGATAAGAGGGACTAACTTTTTTCACTGACGTTACACAATACATTGCAAAAATGTAACAATAAATGGATTAAAAGCATGATGTCATTCATGAATAAAGAAAAATGATGAGAGTTGGCAAATCACTCTGATATAGGAGCAGTTACCCACTTCGGGATGATAACAGTAACTCTGCTTCATCAGGCCACATCATACCACCTGGTCGTTGATTATTTTCCTATAATTTTCCTATAACAGAATGTCCTGTCATGCTTTATTCCTTGCATATAAGACACCCTCTGTCTTGGATATCTTATTCTGAATATACAGTATAGTACATCAATATAGGTGGTAGAACCTAATCAGGGGCGGGTTTAGTGATTTGGGGGTCCTAGGCAAAATATAGGAATGTGTCCCTTGTTGCAGTGTTTTAACATTGATATTTACATTTTCAGCATGTTATTTAGCATCAATAATTAAAAATATATACAATTCGCATTTTTAGGGGGCCCTTGGCTTCTGCGGGCCCGAGGCGGTTGCCTACCTTTGCCTAGTGCTAAGTCCACCCCATACCTAATTTTCCAAAGGTAACTCAAAACAGAGACTTTTTTAAAACCATAACAGAGCCATAACCAACAGCATCAGTATTCAACAGCAAACATAGATTGATATGTTCAACGAATAACTTAAAAACAAATCCTGACCATCCAGTTTTCTTTTTAATAAATACATAATTGCGTCCTGCTCTCCCGTCTCCCTGCTCAGTGGAATAATTAGCTTCAGTGGAGTTACACAAGTGACTGACCAAGACATAATTTTAATTTCCTGTTTCATAAAGCGTTTGCAACATGGCAATACTTTAAAGGCCCTTTTAGCGGTTTAATACAGCCTAAAATTGATAATGAACTCGCACTTCACTCTGTTGAAAAGACAGCAGCTAAAAATCTCTTCCAAGTAAGATTCAATTGTAAACTTACAAAAAAAATAAAAAATTTAAGTTGGCTTGATGTGAGGTTTGTTGCCTAAAAGACTTTTAGACCTTTAGACCTGATCCTATTTTAAACAATTTGCTGTTGTAAGCGGATAAATGAAAGGGAGAACTATTTGACCATTGACTGTATCATGGCTGGGTAGGTCTATATGATTTCAGCTTTACCTCATAGGTTTTCGGTATAAATCTGAATCGGGTTTGTAATTTCATAAAATAGGTTCAGCAGCTTGACGCTATCATGGTCTAATGCTAAATATAGCAAGTACTAGCGATTAAAGACATGGAAACCATTTTTTTTTGTTTCTTTGTTTCTTTGTTTACAGGAACAATGTGCTAAACTGACCAGTTTGCTAATGTTGGTAACCAACAAAATCCTGGTTGCTATGGTATCTTCTACAGGTTTTATAGTTGTCAACCTGTACAAAAATGCAGGCTAGTTTACTACGGTAGCTATGTGCTAATGTTGTAAAACAGAGCCACACAATAGCTATGAATAATGTCAAGTCAATCACTAAACTCAGTGTTTTGATATGTCACCAATTCCTTGATTTCAGTGCACAAAGATCAAACTATGAGTCAGTCCATGGTTAAAATATAAAGGGCTTGTATTTCTCCAGTGTGACTCACCTTCAGCTTTGGGAGTTACAGAACGCTGATTAGCAAACCCAGACTGGAGCAGAAAAGAAAAGAAACAGTAAACAGTCTGACAGACATTCAGTGGTGTATTACTGATATTATTCCTGAAAACTGCTAATACTTTTCATTACTTTTCATTACTAGCTAACAGCTTAGTTTTCATGATTGTGATTTGATTGTGTGTGTGTATACATTGCATTATTTTATATTATTTAGAGTTTTTCTACAAAAATGTATCGCACAATATTTGCATGAATTTGTGTGTCTTTACTTACGTCTGTGCTCAAATCCACTTAAAGAATACAATATACTTTATATAAAGTATAATATACGTGCCTAGTTTAAAAATCCTTAATCGCCAAAATGTCTAAAAGTGGATAGATTACTTTTTAGAATGAAACTCTATTCAGTTATAGACCTGTCAGGTATGTATCTGAGATACTGAATGAGACATTTGTGTAGTCTGGGAAACCCCGGTAGATTGGGTTGTGGCTGAATTCTGGAAAACTGTCGGAAAATAACCAAAGAAATCGAGTACAAAATTCAAATCAAATCAAATTTTACTGGGCAGACACACAACCATACACAGTACGACATACAGTGAATGCCTTTTATGACTCTCCAGTGACATAAAATAAAATCTGGATAAAAACTGAATATCACTTACCGTACATATAAAAGATATAAAAGATAGACAGCAAAAAAATGTGTCTTTCAGTAATATGCTTTGACACATCTACCTTAAGAAACTATAAATATATTTCACCAAAATGGCACATTTTTAAAATTTCCTTTTTAAACTTGCCTAGGCTTTCTGCAAAGAACATGGCAGTTGAAGAGACGACGATGAGGCTCACGTTCGTCAAATACCACAACTGACATTTCCCTCAGGACATAAGACTACAGAGACTGGTGTGGATAATGCTCATGATCAGAGTGATGACTCGTTCTCCGTCATAGATTTATATTATCATTCATTCATTCATCTTCAGTAAGTGTTTTATCCTGTTTGGGGTTGTGGTGGATTCAGAGCCTATCCTGGGACTAGTGTTGGCTCGTCCATAGGGCCAGGTGGTGCTAGAGCCGTACTATCTATATCAGGATAAAAAGGTAAGCCAAATGAGGTAAATACTGTATGAATGTTCCAAAGCGTTGTTATTGCACCTAGTGGTCAGAAATGGGAACTGGAACAAGCACAAATAGAGGCCCATTGGGGAAGGTTTCACGCTCGGGGAAGGTACAGCAGAGTACAGTTAATGACACGGTTGCCAAATTGGTTCATGATTTAGCAAAGAATTAAATCACATACATTTCTTCCAAGTATAAGTGCAGTAAATGTGTTTATGATGTACAGAACCATTTCTATTGTAAGATGGATTGCAAAGATTGGGAGAGTGAGAGGGGAATTATGGAGTGGATGATGTCCATACCTCAGAAATGGGTGTGAACAAAGATATGTCTAAAATGAGCTGCTGCTAGAATGTACACTAGTTGGCTGCATGTTGCCTACTCTCAACTAGACAGTGGCCTATAGCATAACTCGAGTGCTTCACTTCACTGGAGACTATGTTGTTATTATGTCATGGCACTGTTCTCCCATGTTTTGGGAAATGATAGACAGTAACTCTAGTTTATAAGGTAACTATAAGGTAACCTTTGCAATTTTTGCACATTTATGTATTGACTAACTGCATTTTTGCATTTATAAAAAAAAAATATTGTATTTAATTTCTTGTCACTACTATACTCTTTACCTGGCTGCTGCTGCAATAACTGCTATGTCCATATATGGTATAATCTTATCTGCTGAATACTAATTCATAGTATGTTATGTTTACATTCACAGCATTTTTATTATATTGTAATTCTTTTGCACTACCTGTTATATCTGACACTTTCTCACTAGAACTGTGTACTTGTCAGCGCTACACTGTCTCTCACTGTGCCCATTGCCCTGTTTTAGGTCTTATTTAGTTCTATGTCGTCTCACGTAGTCCTGTATTCTTTTATGTAGCACCATGGTCCTGGAGGAACGTTGTTTCGTTTCACTGTGTACTGTACCAGATGTATATGGTTGAAATGACAGTAAAGCCACTTGACTTGACTATTATGAATTTTAATAATCTCTAAAGGTTATTTCCCTATTTTAAAAATTAAATGAAGATATTATTATTAAACATGGAATGATTGCTGGATGGACAAGACTTCTAAAATACCTGTCAGTCTGTAGGCCTGTAAATAAGGCTGGACATAAAGACCTATATTTATAGTCTTATTTATTATTTGTGTATTTGATTTGTTACATATTGAATTAAACGCAAATGGATAAATAGACAACGAGTGTGTTGGTGTTTTTCAGTGGCGTTTTAAATACAATTTTCTCCCTTTTCACTTTTAGCGATAATCTTATTTTAAAATGATAGAAAGAGAAAAGTATTACGGTTTAGGAAAGTCTGTAGTGTTCAGAAATATATATAGTAGAAAAATGTCAAAGTTTCACCACGTGAAGGGTTTTCCTAGGCCGCCACATAGTTTGTGTCTAAAGACGACTCAGATGACTCAGAAATGGAAACATTTCATTTCCTCCACACACACAATCCTCTTCTTCCCCTCTGTTTTCTTCTTTAGATCAGACACTTTTCAGATGTGCGAAGGAAGGCAGATCTGAGTGCTAACTGCATGTCAAAATCCGGCCTCAAAGACCGGTAGATGTTCTGAAGCTCACCAACAACACAAGCGCAGCTACACAGTCTGAGGATCAGAGGAATCTAGAAAAATCTGTTGTTATAATCGTTACCTTCTAAAGCGCACATCACTTCATAAACATGAGCAGTGTACCATGGGAATAGGCTTCAGTGTGCATCAGAGTTGTGCTATTCATGTACCTGTGGGATGTGGGCCTGAATGTGGAGCATATCACAGGGTGGAGAAGATGACCAGATTACTTCACAGTTTATTTTCTCACACATTTGTAGCTTTGAATTATCATTTGTATGGTATAATTACACCAAATTACACTAAATTACACAATTTACAAGTTGAAGATTATCACTGAAGTTAAGCTATTATAACAAAACTGTGCTCATTTAAAGTTTGGGTTTATAACCCAATATAACTTTTGATTTAGAAAATCAGAATTGAATGAATACATATTACAAACTGCATCTATGATATATGCCTCATAAGCCTATCATTATACACCAATCAGCCATAACATTAAAACCACTGACCTGGTCTGAGAATCACGTTTTCTTTTCAAGTGGTTGGCCGGGTGTGTGTGCTTCACTTACCTGGGGAAGAGAAGGCACCAGGACGCACTATGGGAAGAAGGCAAGCCGACGAAGGCAGTGTGATGCTCTGGGCAATGTTCTGCTGGGAAACCTTGGGTCCTGGCATTCATGAGGATGTTACTATGACACGTACCACCTACCTTCATGGCAACAGTGTTCCCTAATGGCAGTGGCCTCTTTCAGCAGGATAATGCACCACTGCAAAAATTGTTCAGGAATGGTTTGAGGAACATGACAAAGAGTTCAAGGTGTTTACTTAACCTCTAAATTTCTCAGATCTCAATCCGATCGAGCGTCTGAGGGATGTGCTGGACAAACAAGTCCGATCCATGGAGGCCCCACCTCACAACTTACAGGAGTTAAAGGATCTGCTGTTAACGTCTTGGTGCCAGATACCAGAGCACAACTTCAGAGGTCTTGTGGAGTCCAGGCCTCGACGGGTTAATAACTGGTCTGAGGTGTTTTTTTTTTTTTTTTAATGAAACAAAAATGTGGTAGTCATCTATAGACTAAGATTTTCATTCTTTTCTCCATCTTCTTTTCTTCTTTTCTTCTTTTTTTTCCTTTTTTTTGCGTTAATCAGAACACAAAGGAGGGACATAGAGTTCAAGAGTGAAAACAGAGATGGATAACTCTGATACATTTATATTGCTGTGGAAGTGGTAGCTCAGTGGTTAGGACATTGGCCTTCTAATGGGAAGTTTGTGAGTTCAAATCCCAGCACTGCCCAGCTGCCTCTGCTGGGCCCTTGAGCAAGGCTCTTAACCCTCAACTGCTCAGTTGTATTAAAAAAATGAGATAATTGTAAGTTGCTCTGGATAATGGCATCTGCCAAATGTATATTCATATATGAGACAAAGAAAACCAAATAACAAAAACATAAATAAGTAGTAATGAAATATTTATATACAGTACTGTGCAAAAGTTGTAGGTGTAGGGCTAAAATATATAACGATGATTACTTAGCCCACTGCTCTCCTATAACCAACGACGGAAATAGGTGCAGCGAAGGTTAATGCATGTTTTAATATATGATTTAAATATCTGACTCCCATTTAATTGATTATCTGACTCCAATAGAATAATCTTCTAGTTCGTGCTAGAAGTGTTAGCATTCAGTGTTCTAATATTTACTCCTAAGCAACATTGAGTGAAGTTTTCATTAGAATGACGTTCCTATGTCAGAGACTTTTATATAACTTCTTTACTAAACCATTAATTTGTTAGTTCAGAGGTTTCTATCAACGTGCAAGCCTAGGCCTTATTTTACTTGTCAGAGGTTTTGTTTAAACTTGCAAGTATTAACCTTTACCTTTAGCTTGTCAGAGGTTGACCTTAAACGTGTCTAACGTATTATGCTTTTAGTCTAGGAAGTTATTCACAACAAGAATACCAAACATGGGCACAAAGTATTTAGAAGTAAGATAACAAATGCATTTAATATAAGGATACAATTGAAAAATACATAAAGTAGAGAAAAGAGTAGCTTACAGTCAGCGTCGTGAACCTCAGAAGCAGAATGGTCCCAAAAGCAAGAGAGAGAGAGAGAAAGAGAGAGAGAGAGAGAGAGAGAGAGAGAGAGAGAGAGAGAGAGAGAGAGAGAGAGAGAGAGAAAGACAGAGAGAGAGAGAGAGTGAGAGAGAGAGAGCGAAGAGAGAGAGAGAGAGAGAGAGAGAGAGAGCGAGAGAGCGAGAAGAGAGAAGAGCGAAAAGAGAAGAGAGAGAGAGAAAGAGAAAAAGAGAGAAGAGAGAAGGGAGAAGAGCGAAGAGCCAAGAGAGAAAAGGAGCCCGTTCTTCTCTAAGCATATCCTTATATACCCCTGAGTCTCTTTGAAATGTATAGTGACCAGGATACCAAATGGAGATGAAACAATGGGTTTTAGGGCAGGGAGGACCCCATGGTGCTATGATAGGATTATATCACCTTCAGGCATAGTATGTTGCCGTGGGGGTAGGAAGGTGAGAAGTTTCCCGTTGTACTCTACAGCATTAATTTGCATGTGCCTATGTAGTAGATTTATAAAATTGTGGCAGTAATGTGATTAAGGTTAAACCAAAAGGGGTTGTGTGTGTGTGTAGAGAGCACATATTGCAACATATATGGTAACTGTTATTTCCTAAACTTCATGATATTTATGATATCACCACAACGTTCACCATGAAATATGGATACAAATGACACCAAACATGCCCTGAGGAATACTGTAATTTAACACAGTTTAGATGACCAGTTTTAGTTCATCTGGTATCTCTGAAACACATTCCTGATCATTTTAACCTTAATCATATTACTGCCACAATTGCCACAATCCTCCTGTACTATGATTGGTTAACCTCTCGCGACTGACCAATCGTACAGCAGGAATTGGTCTCACACTAGCCAATCAAAGGGAAGGAGGCGGGATGTGTCGGAATACCGGTGCGGAAAGAATAACGGCCCCCGAGGACGCTTGCGCTGGCATGGGCATGTTATTGATCATTCTCATGTTTCAGATAGATGTTAAATAAATGAAAATAAATCTAGAGCGTTGACGGGAAACGGAAGATAATACGAATATATTCACCTCTACGGAACAGGTAAGGGTCGAGTTCGGGATATTTTTCTCTCGTCGACGTTTGTGTGTGTGAACTGAGACAGCTGCAGGGGCTCGACTTTAGCGTTAGCATGGTTAGCCTAGCCGCCGGCTAAGCTAACGCTAGCTCAGAGGCGCATTCATGTGTTGAATGAAATGATGCTCGAAGCGGAGGAACAGAACCCGAGACTTATCGGTGCTGTACATTTAACGATTTATTCATCCTTATTCAAACAAGTGTCTAACAAATTAGCTTAGTTTGACTGAGTTAGCTAACTAGCACTCAATTGTGTTTACACTGCCCGGTTGCTAGCATGGAGCCTGTTGCTTGCTAGCTGCTAGCTGTTAGCTTCGTGTAGTAGGCCAGAGCTGTAAACACTTCAGGTCATTAATAATTTGTTATTAAAACATGACACATTGTTCACACAGAGTTTTATACCGAAATAAGAAAGACATTTAACCACACTGACATCTGGAACATTCTCTCTTGTTAAACGTGTTAAGCTTTAACTGTTTTTGCTAATGTTTACCAGATTCACTAGCTCGCTTTGCTAATTATAGTTATTTCAATTATAGTGTCTTAACAAGACTTATTTGTATTCCCTTAGTTATTAATACTAAACAGAAGTGTTAATATAACAAGTAACGTTTTTTTATTTTTTAAATAGTTAATAAGGAGTTTTAGTGTGTGTCTGACCTCCAGTTTGTACTCCAGTGAGGTAAATAAGTAAAAGTTTGTTTAACGAATTTTCTAAACTAATCTCATTTCTGTGAGTCACTTTTACTATTAAAAGTGCATTATAATATGACCAGCTGCCTGTTCTGACAGTGAGAGAAGTTAATATTTGCCCTTGCTGAAAAAAAGAAAAAAAAAACCCTCATAGAATGTGTAATGGTTATAATGGGAATTATATTGGTTTTAATGGAAACTGTAATGGTCCCTGTGGATCTCTACTGGTAATTTGTTGCCTTCTATTGGTGGCATGTTATGTCTACTGGATACCATTAAGGACCGGTAATGGTTTTAATAATTAGCTGATGGTTTGTAATGGTGTTTGTAGTGGAAACAATTAGAATTTCTGTGATGGTTTCTGTTGTTCTTATCAGCAGGGACCTTTGTGTTATTAAACTTCTCATGCTTGGCTTTTTTTTTTTTTGTGTCTTCATTTTTTCTCAAATGTTTGTATTTACCTTATAAACATATTCACCCTGATGGAACTTCTTTTAAAGCTTGGTTGTTTTGTACATGCAACTCTTTTCAGGGGAAAGTATGTAAAGCTCGCTCAACAGGTCGCTAGATGACATCACAGACAGACATATTTGCATATTAATTTATTCATCGTGATCAGTGGAATATCGGATCACAAATTGGTGTACATGAAGAAGGACGGTTTTCACTCGAGCCCTATTCGGACGGCATTAACTACACACTGGGATACTGATGGCTCCATTTCTGTAGGCTAGCTAGTGTTTTTTTTTTGTTGTTTTTTTTTTTTAAATCGTTAAAAACTTAAAAGTTGTTAGACTCAAACAAACCGTATATAGAACGTCAAATAAAGTTAACGTAAGTAATCGTTTGAGAGCTACAATAACAAGCTACTTACATTTGCCGATGAAGTTGGCTGAGAGTTCGTCCTCCATTTCTTTCGAGCTGAGAGGCTTCAGAGAACATGACGTCATTTCCAGTAAGGGAACATAGTGAGCTTCGATGCTCCCTGGTTTTTGCGGTGCATTGTGGGATTCTTTTAGGGAGCGAACGTTCCAGTGCACTGGAACGATTTTGCGATTTAGACAGCCCTTAAGATGTCCGACTTCCTGATCAGTGCCCTGAAGGCTGAACTAGGGAGCTGACTGAGACGCACTCCTACTGTTTTTCACCAAACTCATTATTTTAGTCCTGTGTGGATACACACGTCTGTGATTTTCTACACGTCGCCTCATGTTGGGGTAAAAACGACGTTTGACTGCTGATACTTGCCGTATTTAGTCTCGCAGCGAGTGTGTCAGTGACCCTCCCCCCAGATACTGGCAAATGGAAGATTCTCGTATACTTTATATTTTGTGATTGCTGTTTTATCGTGTTTCTCAATCGGGAACTTTCGGTTCACCCCAAACTAAAATAAGAGCCAGCGTCTTTTCTCTACTCCAGCCCTTCCTAGACTGCTTGGACGGAAGTGGGGATCGCCTGATCACATGCGCAAACATCCGGGTCAGAAAATACAAACCTGTCATTAACTCGCTCCTCCTTTGGTCATTTTATTACAGACGTCCCACAATAAACTAATTCGATCTGCATGGGACTTTAGAAACATAATATAATCAAATTAAGTAGAGTTTAAATATGGTTTTTATCAGAATAAAAAATAATCCTTTATAATGTGTTTCTTAAATAATTTATCTCATAGCAAGAAGTCATCTTTGGTCATGGTACTACAAATTAAACTTTGATGCATTTACAAAATATTGTATTTTCTATCAAGAACACAGACAGAAGGAGGAAAGAAGGAGTGACAGCGAGTATTCGTGAAAGGTGAATAGTAAAGTAAGAATGCTTTCAGAAATAGACATGTTAATAGTTTATATTTATCAATTACCAAAATTCAGTAGTGAGTGAACAGAAGAAAAATCTACATCAAATCAGTATTTGGTGTGACCTCCCATTGCCTTCAAAACAGCATCAATTCATCAATTCTTCTAGGTTCACTTGCACAAAGTCAGGGATTTTGTAGGCATATAGTCAGGTGTATAATTAAACAATTATACCAAACAGGTGCTAATGATCATCACTTCAATATGTACGTTGAAACACAATCATTAACTGAAACAGAAACAGCTGTGTAGGAGGAATAAAACTGGGTGAGGAACAGCCAAACTCAGCTAACAAGGTGAGGTTACTGAAGACAGTTTACTGTCAAAAGTCATACACCATGGCAAGACTGAGCACAGCAACAAGACAGAAGGTAGTTATACTGCATCAGCAAGGTTTCTCCCAGGCAGAAATTTCAAGGCAGACAAGGGTTTCCAGATGTCCAAGCTTTTTTGAAGAAGCACAAAGAAACGGGCGACGTTGAGGACCGTAGATGCAGTGGTCGGCCAAGGAAACTTACTGCAGCACTAAACCCTTCACAATCGGAAGATGTCCAGCAGTGCCATCAGCTCAGACCTGGCAGAAACCAGTGGGACCCTGGACACCCATCTACTGTCCGGAGAAGACTAGTCAGAAGTGGCCTTCATGGAAGACTTGCGGCCAAAAAGCCATACCTCCGACGTGGAAACAAGGCCAAGTGACTCAACTATGCACAGAAAACACAGGAACTGAGGTGCAAAAAAACGGCAGCAGATGCTCTGGACTGATGAGTCCAAATTTGTCATATTTGGTTGTAGCAGAAGGCAGTTTGTTTGCCGAAGAGCTGGAGAGCGGTACACGAATGAGTGTCTGCAGGCAACATTGAAGCATGGTGGAGGTTCCTTGCAAGTTTGGGGCTGCATTTCTGCAACTGGAGTTGGGAATTTGGTCAGAATTAATGGTCTCCTCAATGCTGAGAAGTACAGGCAGATACTTATCCATCATGCAATACCATCAGGGAGGCATCTGATTGGCCCCAAATTTATTCTGCAGCATGAGAATGACCCCAAACACAGTGAAAGTCATTAAGAACTTTCTTCAGCATAAAGAAGAACAAGGAGGAAGTGATGGTATGGCCCCCACAGAGCTGATCTCAACATCATTGAGTTTGTCTGGGATTACATGAAGAGAGAGAAGCAACTGAGGCTGCCTAAATCCACAGAAGAACTGTGGTTAGTTATTCAAGATGTTTGGGCCAACCTACCTGCTGAGTTCCTTCAAAAACTGTGTGCAAGTGTACCTAGAAGAATTGATGCTGTTTTGAAGGCAAAGGGTGGTCACACCAAATATTGATTTGATGTAGATTTTTCTTCTCCTCACTCACTTGCATTTTGTGAATTGATAAATATGAACTATTAATGTCTATTTTTGAAAGCATTCTTATTTACAACATTTTTTCAACTTATGCACAGTACTGTACGTATGTGTGTGTATATGTATATGTGGTAAGGGCAGTGGTAGCTCAGTGGTTAAGACGTTGGGCTACTGATCAGAAGGTCATGAGTTCAAACCCCAGCACTGCCAAGCTGCCACCGTTGGCCCCTTGAGCAAGGCCCTTAACCCTCAACTGCTTAGATGTATAAATGAGATAAATGTAAGTCGCTCTGGATAAGGGCGTCTGCCAAATGCCATAAATGTGTGTGTATATGTGTATATATATATATATATATATGTATATATATATATATGTGTGTATATGTATGTATATATATATATATGTGTGTGTGTGTGTGTAATATAATCAAAAAATTTTGGAAGATGTTTTGTTCAAAAATGTTAAGTTCCCTTATGTATGTACAGTTTTGGGATGCCCTGTAGAGGTGATGTGAATGTGGCCCACGAATGATGTCTCATAGCTGCAGTTTTATGACACTTTGCAGATGAAAAACAAGTGTCAAAAAACGCTTGAGTGACTGCGCTTGGGGTCGTGTGGACTCGTGACAAATTAAGGAAGTGCTAAGTAGGAACAGGACTGCTGTTGGAGACATTGTGGCTCCAGCAATTATGCTATTGTGCTTGAATGATTAGGCAGAAGTAATAATAATAATAGTAATAATAATAATGCATCACTGATGGAAACTATAGTTATTTTATATAACTCCCCAGCCAGTTTAATAGGAACACCTGCATGTCGATGCAATTATTCAATCAGCCAGTGATGTGGCAGGAGCTCACTGTATAAAACCATGCAGGTACACGTCAAGAGGTTTAGTTCATGGTCATCAGAATTGGGAGAAAATGTGATCTCAGTGACTGTAACATGGTTGTTGGTGAATGGTGTGAAAAACATCCAGTGAGTGGCAGTTCTGCAGCTCAAATAACCAATTTTACAACCATGGTGAGCAGAAAAGCATCTTGGGACATGCCAAACCCGAGGCAGATGGGCAACAACAGTTAGTGTAAACCTGTATTTTTCTTTGCTAACCACTTAAATGAGAGGTACAAGTCATGCCTACAACAACAAGGTGAAATGTCCAGACAGAGAACTGAGATTTCTTTCGAGTCTGCTTGGATCGTGAACACCAAAAGCGCTGAAGACGTTTGCAGAGTTTTTTCCTTTCAGGTCCATTTTAACACGAGTGGGTGTGATTCATTTAAAAAGAGCTGTACGTAAAAACAACCTTACTGAGTTACAGTTTACGTGAGCAGTCAGACAGGCTAATAACGATAAGTCTATGATAAATATTCTGTATTTCATGACTGCTCCCATCAAACTCGCATCTACTTATCTCCCTCTTTGGTGCACAAATGATGCACTTGTCAGCCACTTTGATTGATTGAGTTCTGAGAGATCTGCTGTTCTCTATACGTCTGTCATCACGTGCACGAGTCCAGTGTTATGGATGTGGCATCTCATGGTCAGAGTGCTTTTTATATACAAATTGCAAAGAGAAATGTAGCGATATAGGTTAAGGACAAGGCGTGTGCGAAAACTGCTGTTGTATCCATCTATCATTTTCTGTACCGCTTATCCTACACAGGGTCTGGGGGAGCGTGGAGCTTATCCCAGGGAACTTGGGGCTCAAGGCGGGGGACTCCCTGGACAGGGTGCCAATCCATCGCAGAGCACAATCTTGCACACACACGCTCACACACTACGGACAATTTGGAAATGCCAATCAACCTAAAAAAAAATCTGGACTGGGGAAGGAAACTAGAATACCCAGAGGAAACCCCCAAGGCACGGGGAGAACATGCAAGATCCGTGCACACAGGGTGGAGGCTGGATTTGAACCTCCAACCCCGGAGGTGCGAGGCAAACGTGCTAACCACTAAGCCTAAGAATACGTTCAAAACCGGGGTTCATGAAAAATGGTCACCTCTGTTTTTATATATTTTGACATTATAAACCAATATTCCTTCAATTGTTTAATTCTTTGTGATCTCAGTGATGACGTTGGTGCTAGATGAACTGGTTCGAGGGGATTCTCTCTAGCGTTTACACAAAATAGTGTGAAAAACAAACAAACTAATAAAAAAAACAAAAAAAAGAGCAGCAGGTGACAGTTCTGCGCGTGGAAATGCCTTGTTGATGAGAGAGGTCAAAGATGAATGACCAGAATGATTGGAGCTGACAGAAAGGCTACGACAACCCCTCTTACAACCGTGATGAACAGAAAAGCATCTCAAAACGCACAAAACACCAAATCCTGAGGCGGGTGGACTACAACAGCAGAAAATGTTATCAGTGCCGTTAAAATGATGTGATGTCATGGATATGACAGCTGATTGTGTTTAATTCAATGAGGAAGACAATAATAGTGGTGAGGATTGACACAGGTTTAATTGTAAAGCCTGTAGCTGGGCTTTCTGTTCTTCTCGTCCTGTGTTGAACTGCTGCAGGTGTTTTTGATGACGGAGTAAATATTGTGCTTTGGTGCTATGTCTTATTTCTAAATGTCCCCTTGTTCAGTTAGTGATGGATATAATTTGAGTGACTAGTGGGACTTATTTCTGTTTATCACGGGCATGTTAATGTCTCATCTGATTGATAGGTGAATGTCTTTGTAAGTGGTCTGGGTGAAGATGTAAAAGAAGTGCAGTTTTCACTGCCACTTGTTTAGGATTAGGCCTACTTGAGAGCTGAGCTGCTATTACTGTCAAGTCCCCTTAATGATGAGAGCAGTTTTTGTACTCAAACTGCTCCGTTACTGCCTTTTGCCGCTCGCACCAAGGAAGTAAACACTAATGCTTCGCGACATCCATCTACTCAAGGACTTTAAGCTAATTTGCGGCGCGCTCCACCAACAGCCGGTATTGCACCAAGAGTCCTGTGACAAACGACGTGAGATTAAACAACTTGTGAAATCTCGCAAAGTCCTTCGTTTTACGTCCGAGTAGAAAACATCATTCGTGCACTTAGGAAGAGAAAGATAACTCATTTAAACCACCCTGCTGTGCCGACCCACTGAAAAAACCCCAAAATCTCCCATCAGGTTTGTTGCATTGTGATCACGTTATAACTGATCTGGTGCACAATATTGTTCTGCAGGCTTTGCTTTTTTCCGGCCTGTATCTGTCACAGGGAATATTAATAGCGCTGAGGTGTGATGTATGAGCTCTGGTGAAGGGTGGGTGTACGTCACCCCCCTTGGAGCTTCTCACCTGAGAGTAACAAGCCCCGGGAGGCCTTTTGTTAAAACAGCACGCCACCTGTTTTCACGTTCATTTTGGTTAATTTTAGTCCTGCGCTGGGGCAGTGTTACGGCACTGAGGCGGTTCTGGCGCAACGAGTCGTACCGTGTACATGTTTCGCTCGACCGTGTGAGTGGTGGAACACAGCTGGACACTGCTTCGTTGTAGGCCTTTCATAATGACATGATAGTGCCCCTGAAGGTTACTTTATTGATGTTCAATCATGGATCTGCACTTCATCGATCTCCGTTTGTTCATTCTGTCTCTCGTTCATTAAATTCTAGAGCTGACTGTTATGGAGAAATCAGTCGCTCTATAGATTCTCCTGCATGAACAAGTGTTGCTGTCTTTAAAGAATTCAATACACTGGTGGAGAAGAGAGACAAAGTTATAGTCACTGCTACTTGCTGCTTATTGACGCAATTTTTAAAATGATTGTGACAATATGCGTTGTCTAGTTTTACAATGCTAAAAAAAAAAGTCAAGCCGTCCACAACTGGTGTAAATAGGCCTTACTTCAAACATTTTCTTACTTGGTGTCTTCTAAACGAACCCCATTTCAAGCCTATATGTATGTATGTATGTATGTATAATATACACAGTACTGTTTAAAAGTTTTAAGCACATGCATAGAAATGCTGCAGAGCAAAGATGCCTTCAAAATAATAAAATTAAATGTTTCTACATTAAAAAAATAAAATAAAATTTAATTTTGTGCTATAAAACTAATGTTTGGGAATCTAAAATGTTTTTTGTGCTGACTTAATGTAGAAGTCATAAAATAAGAAATCTATAACAAAGTTTGTACAAAAAAAATAGGGTTCCTAAAACTCTTTTGAAGACGCACAAAGAAACGGGCAACGTTGAGGACCGTAGACGCGGTGGTCGGCCAAGGGAACTTACTGCAGCACTAAAGACACATCAGGCTTACTTCCCTTCACAATCGGAAGATGCCCAGCAGTGCCATCAGCTCAGATCTGGCAGAAACCAGTGGGACCCTGGACACCCATCTACTGTCCGGAGAAGTCTGGTCAGAGGTGGCCTTCATAGAAGACTTGCGGCCAAACAGCCATACCTTCGACATGGAAACAGGGCCAAGCGACTCAACTATGCACGAAAACACAGGAACTGAGGATGTGGATTGGGAAATCTGTCTGGGATTACATGAAGAGAGAGAAGCAACTCAGGCTGCCTAAATCCACAGAAGAACTGTGGTTAGTTATTCAAGATGTTTGGGCCAACCTACCTGCTGAGTTCCTTCAAAAACTGTGTGCAAGTGTACCTAGAAGAATTGATGCTGTTTTGATGGCAAAGGGTGGTCACACCAAATATTTATTTATTTGTATTTATCTTCTGTTCACTCACTTTCTATTTTGTTAATTGATAAATATGAACTATTAACATGTCTATTTTTGAAAGCATTCTTATTTACAACATTTTTTCACAGCTGCCTAAAACTTTTGCACATATATATATATATATATGATCGTGCTCCATGAACCGGAGGATTCATCTTCCCCCTTGTCTCCTCCAAACACTTTTCTCATGCTTCATCCATTAGAGCGGCTTCTCTACCATCTCTATGAAATATCTGACACCTGAGATTTGTCCAGCTCTTCCTCTGACGCTTTATCCATCCACAACTGCTCAGATCGTACTCCAGGTTTAAAAGCATTACTGCCTCAGCCCCATCCATCTTCTGCGTCTCTCGAACACTTTCGCCATTCGTTACCTGAACGGGTCACGGTGTCGATCAGATTTCCTCCCAGCACGGTGGTTTGCCTCTGAGGTTTTGCAACTTCTAACCGCAAGTGAAATTCACTTCTGTGAAATTGCGTGTGTGTGTGTGTGAGAGAGAGAGAGAGAGAGAGAGAGAGAGAGAGAGAGTGTTTAGCAGCACAAGCCGAGACCCCTGGCGAGCTAATCCGAATCCTTGCTTGCGTTCAGGATTTGCTCGCTGGTGTGATGTCTCAGCGCAGCCTGGAGAGTGTAGGGGGTCTGCCGGCTTCTGTCAAATCAAGGTAGAGGTCGACAGCTAGGACGAGAGTTGACCTAATTAGAATAAGCACTGGCAAGAATCTCCGATCCGTTTCCCATACTCCACGCATTAAGCGCTCCCGCGCTTCATTTGCATACATTACACAGTGTGTGGCGGAGATCGTGCCCCACTCGCAGAATTTCGGATATTGGTTTGCAGCTGATGAATTTCTAACTCTTCTTTTATTGCGAGAGATCTCTCTAAAGCGATTGCCGCGATCTTCCCCAAACTTGTGGGTGTGTGCACAGATTTACATACCGAAGTAAAAACGAGCGTGGTTCAATAACACACTTCAAACACTGTTGCCCTTTCTCTCCATGAGTGGAAACACTGAGCTTTTCATATCCTACCAAGGAAAGGTCAGTCACTTGGGGGTGTATTTTACACACAGTCAGAAGCAGGTATTAGACTATAGCCCAAAGTATCAATCTTACTGTTGCCTTGAATTCCTCAAGATGAACCCAGAGCCAACTCCTCATTCGTTCGTGTTTGTTCATGGAGTCGGGGGACGCCGAGCTGCGTGTTTATTTTCGATCCAGTTGGGGGAAGAAAGAGCTCAATGAAAGCAGCCGTTGCTCAGAAGCACATAATAAGCTCAGAACGTAGGTGCTCTCAGGCCCCCAGCGTCCACCGAGAGGCGGCCGCGCCACACTGATGTCCACGAGACAGTAAAGCGACCTGTTAGAAAGGCTTGCTGTGTTAAGTCTGAGGGATTTCCGCAGCTCTTTAGGCGAGTGGACGTTCAGGCCCGGCCGGCGCTCGATATGGAAAATGTCACGTCCTTTCTTGGATCAAACGGCTCAGGATCGATTCAGACAATTAGGCTTTCCTCGCTCACTGTAATTTGCGCCTTCTGTTTTTAACGCGCTGTGATTTCGAGAAACAAAAACAAGGTGATTATTGTGAGGAAATACACACTGTTTAACAACTTTTCTGACATGCCACGTGTGCAGTTGTCCTATTATAATGCTAAGGAAAAAAGGCCTGGCTGAACAAAGTTGTATATTTATATTATACAGGGCGTCCGAATAGTCAGGAACCAAATGAGGGTTAAACTACGTATAGTTTTTGTGATTTTTGTATTTATTATTTATTTACTTATGTACATTTATATTTATTTTTTCCTTGCAAGTGAGAAAAATCCAATTAACATTGGATAAAAGGTTACAGATAGTGCGTCTTGGACACCCTGTAGTTTATAGTCTAATTTCTATCACAAGACACTTCTGTTGAACCAGCTTATGCTGCAAACGGGAAGAGAAGAAAAAAAAATCCGACCAGCGGTATGCATTAACCGGTTGCCAGCGATTTCATTTTCCTTCTCTCGAATTCCCGCCTGTCCTTCACCACCGCAGGAGTGTCACACAATGAAGAGTAACGGTTTTGCTGCACGGTGACATCTTGAACCAGATCCGGCTCTGCAGAACAGCATCCTTTCCCTGCTCTAATGAGGATGGAACAGTGTCCACAGGAGCTCTGTCACGTTCCTCACCGCACAGTGAAGAAGGCTCCTCTTTCTCTCTTTCACACCCCCCCCCCCCTCCCCCAAGGGACCTCATTAGGATTTTTCTTTCCCAGCCTATGTAGGAATCGGCACGTCCTTAGGGAAAAATGTAAATAAACGCATTTGTCACTTACATCCTCCACCATCCTCACCCCACCCCACTTCCTTATTTTATTTATTTATTTTTTTGCTTTCTCGAAGAAAAATTGCATCGCGAGGCTTAATTAGTAAGCACTGGCATTACGCTTTCTTTATTATGTAAATGAATCGGTCGAGTACTTGGAAGTGTTGTCTCACAAGCTTTGTGCCAGGTGTTTCCTGACTGAATGCTGGGCGAGGGCTTTTTTTTTTCCCTTCTTTCTCTCAAAGCTAAAGAAAAAGACAACTGTACTGTGAAATTGCAGGACAAGCTATAATTATTTGACAGATGATTTTTGTTTTTCTCACCCCTCCTCCCCTCCAATCTGCAGCTTTAGTGTCAGAGTGACGTGAGTGACGGGACCTCATTGATTTCCTTTGTTGCGGTTTTGCAGAGAAAGTGGCTGACGGTTTTCAGAACGAAGCTCCTGTCAAGCATGGGGACCGCGCTGCTTATCCTCTCGCACGCATTTCTAGGGAACCATCTTGGGGGCAAAAGACAAAGAACATGATGGCTTTGCTACCGCTACATTTGCTACATCGCTGGGACAAAATCGGGATCGCGCAACTCTTGAGGGAGTTAACAGCTGATTTAATAATGAAAATCTATCGTCCTCTTCCTTGGCGGTGGGTTAACAGGTCATGGTGGTTTTATTAGGCAAGCGGCAGGTTCTTAATCTGCTCCACCTGCTCCTGTGAGCCTTTCCCCCTTCACTTTCCCACCCCCCTTTTTACGATTACAGATAGAGCTAACAGGAGTCCTGTGTTATTGAATAGTACAAGAGACCGCAGTGACCTTTATTTTTCGTTTTTGGCGTAAGTAAGGCGTGGGATGTAAACTTGTTACACACTTTTGCCTAGTGAAGTGCACTTTACACAAAAACTGAACGTACTGTAGCTGACATAATGAAGCCTAGTGGCAGATAAAATGACTAGATAAGGAATGAATGTAAGTAATATCTAGACTTTTTTATTTTTAGCTCACAGAGTGACCGATCCTGTTGAAAATTGCATTTCTGCGAGTCAGTCAGGACATCCATTCACTAGGTGGCGATGTTTACCAGCTATCTGTTGATAAACTTGAAAAAGAACAGTCTGGTGCAATACCAATGTAAACAGCGGAGGCAGTGTAGCACCTGCGTCCTCAACTGAACAGACAAGTTAAACGTCGTGCCTCAAATTGCATGCTTGTGTACTACTCTGGACTGTTACTGAGCACTAACACTAATGGCTTTCCTATTAGGAAAGTTTGTGTTTGAATTTTAAAAACCTCTTCACACCCACGGCAAGGCCTGCTTTGAGTTCTACTCTTCTTAATCCGTAAATACTTTTCAATGTACGGTGAGGGTTTTCGATTTGAGACTGAGATCATGATGACAATCACAACGACGGCTGAAAGTTTTAAACAGAAACTGAGCTCATCAGCGTGCTAAACGTCGCGGTGCATGAGATCGCTAAACCTTACAGTTCAACTTGGAAACCAGATGCACAGAGATGTTGTGGCTCTGACATGCCATCTAGTGGACGCTGCTTTTAATCCTCCGTATGTACATAAGATACGCTAGCGAGCATGTGAACAGTGGCGCTCACGTATGTACGCGTGCGTAAAAATGAAATATTTTTGCACCTTTAGAGAGTAGCTATTGTTAATATCTGTTTAAAGCAGTATAAATGTAAAGGCTTATAAATTAAGAAAAAATAAACAAACAAAAAAAAAAAGACAGAGCAGCCAAATAGTTTTTTTTTTTTTTTTTTGTATGCTTCAGAAACCAACCAAATACACTATTAAGGGTGACCTCAGCCTTCAGCATGATGCTGTACAATTTCGATTCAAAGACAACTATTCAAGCTGTTTGACGATACCACCGCATCTGATACATTACGATTTAGTAAGCTCTGATATATATATATACTCTGTGGCCAAAACTTTGTAGGCATCTGACCATCACACCCATATGTTCTTTTTGGTCTGGGGTTCAGTCGGCATTCCAGTTCATCCCAAAGGTGTTCAGTGGGGTTGAGGTCAGGGCTCTGTGCAGGACACTCGAGTTCTTCCACTCCAGCCTTGGCACAGCGTGTCTTCATGGAGCTCACTTTTGTGCACAAGGGCATTGCAATGCTGGAACAGGTTTGTGCCTCTTAGTTCCCGTGAAGGGAAACTGTAACGCTACAGCATACAGAGCCATCCTATACAATTGCATGCTCCCAGATTTGGGGAAGAACTACATATGGATGTGATGGTCAGATGTTCACAATCTTTTGGTCATATAGTGTATTTGACCAGCTTTGTTCAGAATCTGGGGTAGGCCTACTGTTGTTTTGTGAATAATGATGATGTATAAAAGGACTTTTATTGTAAGTGCCAGAAGTTATGGGCAAATCGCCTTGCTAGCCCATTATATTATTTCCAATGTGTTTTTAAAATAAGAATTACTTTTTACATACCATTCGTTTGTCCTTATTTGATGATAATCAGTTTATAATTTTTGCATGACTTTTCAATCCCCTTTTAAATCAGTGCTTTGATCCAAATCGTCAGATCATTACACCCGTGCGGTGCGATCCAGCATGCAGTAATAACAGCCGATATTTTCAGAAATAGGATGAACCTAAATATAGTCCTCAGCAGAACTGTTATATCACTCTCCTGCTTACTCCGCACAGTCACCTCACAGTTAAACATATCAAGAGTCGCCAGCCAGACTCCAATTATATATCTTCCTTGTGTCGTGAGGTGAGAAAGGCACAAAATGTTCACTTGTCCAAACACAATGTCCTAGCATTTTTAGAAGAAGATAAGGACTTCAGGAATTAATGTACTCCTCCTTTGTTTCTTTTAGTCTGTATTAATACACTTAAGTAGCTTACTACCATAACGTTATCACATTAACTTTATCAGCTTCTACTCTGTAGCCAGGTCAAGTAGATTTAAAGCAAATCATGAGCCTGGGCAGCACAGCAGAGCTTTGAGATGATTGATTGAATGATAATTTGTGCACGTCACATTTTGCCACAGAATGGACGAGGCATTGTGTTTTTCGGGTTGTTTGTCCGTACAAAATTTTCATAAGCGCAATATCTCAAGAACGAGTGGTTGAAGGTTTGTTGGACTTGTTGTTATTATTACTGTAACCAGCCGATGATCTGATTAGATTTTGGAAGTGATCCAAACAGGGTCAAAGCCACACAAGGTCAAATGTCGAAAATGTTTTTTCTTCAATAGCTTTCTTCACATTTGAAGTATATTTTAAGCATATTTTTGGCATACAAATTAGTAACTAGAAGGTAGCAACAATTTAACACTTGTTGGTGGCGGAGGCCACTGGCATCAAGTTTGACTTGTAAGCATAGTCAGATATTATTTATGTGCACAGGCCTGTATTTGAAACTTTTGGTTCATTCTGCATCATTTAAAGGACAACGATGTGTTTTTTTGTTTTTTTTGGGATTGTAGCTGACTGGATCTACAGTCCCCTCCGAAACACTGAAGACGTTTATGTTTGAGATCAAAAGATCGATATGAGACGAGAGTTTAGGATTTCAGCTTTTATTTCCTGTTATTTACATCTAGATGTGTTTGGCACCTTTGGTGTCAGACCATCCAATTTTTAGGTGAGCAAACATATAGGAACTGATTGTCTTAAAGTAAATTAGAGTAAATAATGCTTAATATTTGGTTGCATATCCCTTGCTTGCGATAACTGCATCAAGCCGGTGACACAATGACATCACCAAACTGTTGCATTCTGCTTTTGTGTTGCTTTTCCAGGCTTTTACCGCAGCCTCTTTCAGCTTGTTTCGGGGGTTCCTCCCTTCAGTCTCCTCTTCAGGAGGTGAAATGCTGCTCAACTGGGTTAAGGTCTGGTGATTGACTCAGCCAGTCTAAAACCTTCCACTTTTCCCCCTGATGAAGTCCTTTGTTGAGTTGGCAGAGTGTTTTGGGTCATTGTCTTGCTGCATGATAAAGTTCTTCCCATTTAGATTGGATGCATTCCTCTGTAAATTGGAAGACAGATTGTTTCTATAAACTGCTGAATTCCTTCTGCTGCTACCATCTGAGTTACAGCATCAGTAAAGATTAATGAGCCCATTCCTGAAGCAGCCACGCAAGCCCAAGCCATGACACTACCTCCACCATGCTTCACTGATGAGCTTGTATGCTTTGGATCATGAGCAGATCCTTTCTTCACACTTTGGTAGAGGTTAATCTTGGTTCCAGAACTTTTGCGGCTCATCTCTGTGTTTCTTTGCGAATTCCAATCTGGCCTTCGGATTTTGGTCTTCAGTATATAGCAAAAACATTAGAATTGGCTTTGCTGTATCAATACTTTCGGAGGGGACCGTATTTAGGGCATCTGCTAAATGCCGTGAATGTAGAACGGACAAAATCGTCCAAGTCCAGTAATGTACAGTCCTGACTTGTGTTTCTAGCAGGTTCTATTCGTCTTCCGTTCTCTTCATCTTCATGCTTGAAATAGCTGACTAAAGCGGTTCTGTACTCAATCCATGCGAGAAACATGCTTTACCTGATGAGAAACAGATGATGTTTCCTGTCATCTTGGAGAGGATGCTAAGGATGATATATGTTATGATGATGATGACAGGGATCAACTATACATCGGTTCCATGATTTGTGTCCATAATCTGTTTGATTCCTTTACTGATTCTTGCCACGATCAACAGTGATGTAATTCAGTGCACCCAGAGCTGACTGTAGAACAGAACAGCAAAGGGGAAGATTTTCTTCAGGTAATTATGGATGATCTGAGTTTGCTGTTCTCTAGTACTGTAGAGTGTGCTGTCTTTACAGGTGTGACGAAATCGCTGCATAAAAAATGCCCATCTGTGATCGTTGCCTAAGTGTCTTTAATTGGTCAAGTATTTTAGGCGCTTCTTGTTTCCTTTTTAATCAGCCACTTGCAAGTAACCTAATGTAAGTGTGAAACCACACTGACAAATAGTACGACTGTCCCTCTTCAGACTCCGTGATTCGCGCTGTTCTTTTTTTTTTCCCATGGAGGTTATGCCACAGTTGTTGGCAGCGCCCTGATGCGTTGATGCTTCCTGCCCACTCGTGTACCATTCATGCCTCTCTGTGTGCCTGTCAGTCTACTCTCTCCACCTGAACCCCAGTAATAATTCTCTCAGGGCCATCCTGCGTCACTTTGCCTCAACGATTAGGAATGCGGTATTTTTGTTTTTTGGTCCTGGTTAGCTGAGCGACGTCATGTGGTAATTCCAAGCATTCACTTTCTTGAGCATCTTCAGGTGCTCGTCATGTGAGCTCAGGATTTAATCAAAGGTTCGGGTCTGCCAGGACTAATTCAACAATAAAATGACATGGGAGGGAGGCAGAACAAATACATTTACACTCCCCCCCCCCATTTCTCCCCATCGTCTTTTCCTGTCATTCAATCAAGTCCCAGAACTTTCTCATCATCTTCTTATTACCAGTGTATCTCTTATTGCTAGACGTAATCTTTGTGCATCCGCGAGTTTCTGGTGCCGTCGCAGGATAATGTAAACAAATTTAATGAACACTCCACCGCTCTCTCCCCGTGCCTCCATGTCAGGACTCTTGAGGGGTTTTATTGCGGACGGATGTCATCAGCGGAGGTGCAGGGAGCTCATTCGTTTGCCCCCGCACCTCTCGCAATTGTCTTAGGAATTGCCGTCCTGCCCTCCTGACCTCCTGCGTCGAAAACACAATGCACATCAAAGGAGTGAAGAAGGTAGCAAGGCTGCTTGCGTGTTACGCTTGTTTACAGTCGAAATGGCTTCAGTCAGTGAGGGAAAAAGGTGCGAGCTATATTTTGCTCTCCGGTTCCAGGCTGCGGAGAAACGCGCGACAGTTGCGTCAGGATTGTGCCGTTTTTATTGCTACATACATAGAAAAAAAACCCTTGAATTTATTTCTGAATGGTTGGTGTAGCTTTCCATTTGTTGCAAGAATGCACTTTATTTTATTTATTTGCTTTGCAGAAAAGGATCATCATTTTGAATGACTCAGTTTTCAGTTTTGAAATCATTATTTATTTTTATACGATCCTATATAATCCGAGCTCTGAGTGGACCGTTCTGTCTCTCAGGTTCCTGAACACAGAGATTCACATGAATTTTTCCCCCTCTCCCCCCCGCCCGTGTGATCGTGTATGACCCAACCTCTGCTGAGGTGCACTTTTTCTGACACACACACCATCAGGATATGGTGTTTTTTTTTTTTTTGTTGTTTTTTTTTTCTCTCCCCCCTTTCCAAGGGGGGTGGGAAGGTAAACCACCCACTGCTCCTCCCGACGCCCCGAGGCTGCGGCTGTTTCGCTAATGAAGAGCTCAATTTAGCCAGTGACGTGCCTGCAAGCCGAGCCGTGCGCTCTGACTGGCTGAGCGCGTCGCTGACATCACGCCGTCCGGCCGTTGATTTGCCGCTGTCTCCGAGGCTCCGGGGCGAGAGGCTCAACCATGGGCTCCTGCACTTAGGCACAGACGGAGCTAGCGCCGCAGAGAGAGAAAGAGACAGAGAAAGAGCGAGAGTGAGCAAGTAGAAGAGAGACCGAGTGGGCGAAGGGGGGCTGCTTTTGGGAGCTCGCTCGACGCAGCAGCCGGTACAGCCAATGCAGCCTCTGGTACTATGGAAACTAAACCTCTGACCAATGGAAATAATGGAGGCTACGATGTGGCAGGTGAGTGTGTGCGTGCGTATGAGAGTGTGTATGCGTGTATGTGCGTGGACGCTGGAGATTACAGGTATGCCAGACAAAGTGAAAACAAACTTCTTCACTTGTATATTTTGCCACATAATGTGATGTTTGCGATGTTAAATCTGCTTGTGTCGATAGCAAATTAAACACACGATGTCCGTCATGTTTACGAGGGAATGTCTGGTGTTACGTTTTTAACTCGAATAAATTGTGCCTTTTTTGGACTCTCTCACATTGTCTTTTTGTCTTTTATTATTATTTTCTCTATTTATATTTTCAGGGAGCTTGCTCTTTCAGAGTGCTCCATTTCCTCCCAGCTTGTTTAAATGTGTGGGTTTTTTTTTGTTGTTGTTTTGTTTTTTTTTTTGATGTTGCCGATCATTATTCTATAAATATTTGCCCCCTGTGCCATGCTAGGATGCTGCTGCAATACGTTTCATTTGTCTGTCAGAAATCGGCCAGCATATTTACGCATGAGCGTGCTGAGTTGGTTAATTTCGTAGCAGGGTGTGGATCCACACACTGATTTCCGTCCACAATGGTGAGATTTTAGGACACATGAACTCCTGGTGTAACCAGTGAATTGGCGCTTATTTTTATTGGGTGTTCATTTAATCTTGTTGAAGAGTCGAGGTAACGGATCTTAAATAGAGCAGTAAGTTGTTTTAAGGCTGTTACCTGGTAGCGTGTCTTACTAATGATAATCGTCCTCGAGTTTTAAGATGAGCATAATTTCAATTACAATGTGTGTGTGTGTGTGTGTGTGTTTGTGTGGATAACAAAGGAATTAAAGAAGGTTAAGGTGTGAAGGTTATATCTACGACTGATTCGTTAACCTTGCTCAAATGAAATTAGCCTTTCTGTTCATTTTGTTCTTTGATTTTTGAGCCACGTTCTGGGCTGAAAGCGTTATTTGTCCGGTCGACTCTCCGTAAATCAGGAGACAGATGGCAGCGTTTGCTCACAGAAGGTGGCAGCGAGTGGCATCTTCAGAATGACTTCCAAGTGATTTTCCTTTCCCTTTCAGCCGTGGCTTTGACAAAAGAGCCCTGAGAACTGAACTCTCACCAAATCGGGTCGTCTAATCATCGCTTTCTAATCTGCACTCAGTAATATATGCCGTTTTCCTTCACCTTCAACTCATTCACATGTTCCTCAGCTACATTTCTCTTGCACTTACAGAACTAATCCACGGTCGTTGAAATATTCCCGCGCTGTTCCATTCACCATTTTTTTTTCTCTTCGCTCCTTGTATTCTGGCCCACAGAGATCTGTAGAAGTATCTGCAGTGGGTAATCCGTTCCAATAGCGGCTCTTGCCAATCATGCGAATTATAATTGGCTGTGAAATAAAAATCATCCGACAGCTCGGATGTGATGGACGAGCGAGTGCTGAAAAGCTCAGTAGGGATCACACTAATGTGCCTTTCCACGTTTACATGTAACTGAAAAAACGTCTAGAAAAAATGTTTGTGTAAACATTTTGCTGGTGAATTTGAAGTCTGTTTAATACATAAAAAAAAAAAAATTAAAAAATTATCATCAGAATGTCCTCCTGTTAAAGAATTTTCTGCAGTCTGTGTTTAAAATCTATTCCCTTCTGTCCTCAGTTCCATATCTCACTTTTGCGCAGGTGCCTAAATTGACGGCAGTAATGACGCTCATGCAGAACCAGCGCATAATGAGTGTAGTTAGTGCCACGATAATGGACCGACGCTCATCCCGGTTTACAGACGGCAGGTCGCGCTAACGGCTTATTTGTCTGCGCTGACAGAATCAATACATGTGCGGCGTCCGACACCGTCGCCGTTTCATTTGGCTCTCCGGAGATTGATTCCTGGCTGGTAAAGGAACATTAGCAGACATGAATTCTTGAGAAGTCAAGCGCGTACACACAGACACGAACACGTTCTCTCAGTCAGTCATGGACGCACGCTCAGCTCGATTACGCTACCCCAACACTCGAACCAGCATGCGTCTCTCTTCCTTTCGTTCACTTGTCAGCAGTTCCCAGTGCGCCAAGCTTTTACGAGCACCAAGTCCGATTTCAAACGCGCCCGCCGTGTCGATTTGGATGACACGCGCCGGCCAATTAGCTCTAAATGTAGACACGGCTCTGCAGCCATTTTTCCAGCTTCCACAAAGACGGCTCCTTTTTTTTTTTTTTTGTTGGACAGATATGAGCAGCCTTGAAAGAAAGAAAGATAGAAAAAAAAAAGATGGAAGAGAAGAATTTTTTTTCCTTCTGAATCTGCTCATTAAATATGAATCTTGATCTAAAATAAAAAACACAGCCTTTTTTGCATTGTAGTAGTTTTTCTGTCAGACAATTATGAAATGTTATTTGGTTAATTAATATATTAACTGTAGTGTAAATGTAATAAAACAAGTTGGATTAAAGGGGGAAGGATTTACCCATGTCTTCATGTTCATATGTTATTGTGACCCCTTTGCTAGTACTGGTAAGCCTTGGGCATCGTCTCTTTCTCTTTTAGTCTTTTTTAAAAAGCGTTCGAGTCCACTGTGAGGTGAGGGTCAGGGAAATTTGGGTTATGTGCTGAACTCTGTGCCCGGACAGTCCGTTGACAAGCAGAATACATTAAAACGATTCTTTTTAGAAAAGTGCAGAGTAAAAATATGCAGGCCGGCTCTCGGGGAGATGTCGGCAGCAGCTTTTTCTCGTGTTGACCCGCACAGCGGGATTCTGCAGCAATTTTTTTTTTTCTTTTCTCCCAAGGCATCATCTGCATCCTTCAGAATGAGCTCTGAGAGCCGAGCAAGCTGTCACTCCGGCATTCTGTGCCCCCAGACGGTCACAGAGAGAGGAAAAAGAAAGCGGGAGGGGAGGAGAGCACTCTTCAGAGCGGCGGGTGTGACAGCTACCTTGCACCCGATGATTTTCAGAGGGTTAGCATAGAGATTTGTGTGGGTGTGGGTGGGTGGCCGTGCGCTTTTGCACCTGTCCCTTCCAATGACAGCCCCCCCTCCCCTCCAACACACGCTTGCTCTCCCACCCCCAGGCTCCAGATCTCATGAATCCCAATCAGCCGGCTCCATCAGCCTCTTAAATAATGCAGCAGCAGCCGCCTAAGCCACATTAGCGTGATAAATGCGCGGCGCTGTCGGCGCCCGGCCCCGCCGGCCGTTTGCTTAGCTGTGCCCTCCAATTCCAAACACGTCCCTTTGATCTCTGGCCTCATCAGAAATAAAGTGGAGGGCCGCCCACCTTGTTTTGAAGCTCGACGCATGTTTAATGGCTAAACCGATATGTGCTGCATGACATTTTGTTACTCTGTTGACCCACTCGACTACTTCCTTGCTACATGCGGAATCGAATTTGCAGGTATTTACCGTGTAGCGCCTCTGCATTCGGTCCACTAAAATGAGCAAAACGGCAGCTCGGTGGGTTGTGAAAGAAAGTGGATATGTGCCTGGACACCTGCTGGACTTGCAGCCTTTGGGCGGAGACATCTTTTCAGTTTTCAGCTTCCATACACACGCACACACACACACACACAGTGTGGTCTCTGCAGTCCCGGCAGTTTGAGAGTGTTTTGAGCCATAAGCTGTTTCAGTTTGAATTTTCTTCTCGGCCAAAAGGAATCATCTGACTATAGAAGAGTTAAGCGTAATAGCATTGCAGATGATGCTGGTCAGACGCAAAGCAAAGCAATCCAAACAAGATTTTTTGAAAACCCCATAAAATTCAGCACTCATGTTCTGTCGCGTTCTCTTCCGCAGGTTCCTGAAGGGCATGAGCGCCTTGTCTGCGGCCAGCGCTGTTCTGATCTGGAGCCAGTGCTGGTGACAGGGACATGGGCCTCTTCCTCAGGGCTTCCAGCACGCTCAGCACAAGCGACGACCTGGTCCACAGCGCCACTGAAAGGGACGCCAGGGCGGCGCCACCACAGGCCCAGCACACAGCACAGCATTGGGTAAAAATAAAAAACATTAAAGAAATGAAAGAGCATACTCAAATTTCACAGGCAGCAGTATAGAATTTTTTGAATATATATATATATATATATGTATGTATGTAAGTTTTAGGCACCCTATTTTTTTTTTTTTTTTGTGCAGAGATTTTTTATTTTATGACTTCTACATGATCAAGTCAGTACAAAAAACATTTTAGATTCCCAAACATTAGTTTTCTAGCACAGAATTAAATGTTACAGAAAAATGTTTGTATGTCATTAAAGAAAGCAGCATGTTACATAAGAGACACTTTTCAGACAAAAAAACACAATGAAGGCTGCTGGGTTTTGCTGCAAAAATAAGAAGCAAGTGCGACAGTCAAAGTCTCCAGAAGAACTGTGTCTGGTTCTGCAAGATGCTCAATAAAACTTACCAGCTCATTTCCTTATAAACCTGCACACATTGTACCGGAGACTACTATTTTTATTTTTATTATTTTGTCACACCAAATATTTACTTCGTTTCATTTACTACTGTTTACTGCTCTTTACGGTATTTATTTAAAATGTAGAAACATTTAATTTCATTATTTTGAAGGCATCTTTGCATGTGCCTAAAACTTTTGCACAGTACTGTATATATATATATATATATATATATATATATATATATATATATATATATATATAAGGTAGACTGAACAGAAAGCGCTCGCAGCTTCAAGAACCATCTGCACGATCTGTCAGTGCTCCAAGAGTCTCAGTGGGACACGACGCGTCACATGGTTTAAACCTCACACGGCTCCAACGTGCTAATGGAACCCTTAGATTGACAGAATACAAATGAGTTTTTTTTTTCCTCGCCTGAAGTTGAAGGAGATGATTTATGGGGTAATAAATGAATGTGACCTAGGGGTCATGTAAACTCCGCAGTTACCCTTGTCGTAGAGGTCACTGCTCTGAAGATGTTTGCTTCAGCAGGACGTTACAAAACAACTCCTAGTATGGGAGAGCGATGCAGCAACAATATTGTATCGTGATAGTTGATATTCACGATCTAAAAAAACTTTTTTACAATGTTTTTGTTTAATATTTAAAAAAAAAAAAAGAAAATTACATAACACTGAAAAGGTTTAAAACTTTTTACAATTTTTGAAAATGCAGAACATCTCATCAGCTGCTGTAGTTAGCTATATATATATATATATATATAAAACAATACAAAAATATTGTTCCTGCAGTATCTCAGAAAAGTGTACTGTGGCAGAATTTATCACTATATTGATATTATATTGACATATTGTCCAGCTCTAGTTCTTAGTCAATATTGTTAGACAGTTCTGCATTTTATATCAGTTTGGTCCAACTTGACATGTTTATTCATATTCTCCCATGAGAGCAAAAGCTCAGCCTTAATCAGTCTCACGTGTAGAAATGTAATATCTAATGTCCTGCAGGTCCCAATCTCCTGGTAAACGCTCCACGTAGCCTTCTCTAATGAGGATGTCTGATACTGTCACTGTAAAGGAGACGAGTGAAACCATGAGAGGTCTGGAGGCAGAAGAAAGCAGCTCCGCGCCAGGGGGCGACGGCCTCAGCAAGTCCGAGAGCCGGGAGCACATAGAGCCCGACGGGGACGAGAACTGCTGCGACGATAAGAGCGAAACACAGGTAAACTTGTACCAGAAGTCTACACAAAGGCAGCCTTTTCTCTCTTTCTCTCCTGTTAACAAAAGGAGAATGAGTATTTGCTGTTGAAGGTGACTTTCATATCCTGGAACAGAGAACATTTCAGATATAAGAGAAGGCTAGACGAAAATCTGCAAAGCTTTTTAAAGATAAGCATGTCAAATTAATGATAAGCGTGTCATTTCTGCTTAAAAGTTAAACATTACTGACATGCTAATAATCACATGACTAGTTAGGCTGCCTTCACACACCAGTCCAAGTGTGAATAATTACATGACATCAAGCCACACACACCATCACATTACATTTCCAGAGATGTACAAATTGCAGCTGTACTTTTCAAGTCTTTTCAGCCTGCACTTTTTGTTATTCTCTGATAAGACATCTTATTGAATTCCTGTTGAGTGATTGCACACACTCCACAATTTGATTGTGTTGTACAAAAAAAAAAACCAACCTCCTGCAATATTCTCAGGTTCATTTGCCCTGTGATCAATCATTTATTGATCGTCATGATTATCGCTGTCCCTCAAACAAAGGATTGTGCCTTGAGGTTTGTATGGAATGAATCTTCTGAAGTAGAGAGGTCAAAAAAACAAACAGATCGGTTCAAACGATTGTTCTGATACAGCCCAGGCGCACGGGCCCGATGGGAATAACATGCCAAACACGAGCAATCAATCGTAGTGTAATTGTGTTATGAGAACCAGCTGAAATGGATACACCTTCAGCCAGCCCAGTGCAGTTTGTGAAGGTTACACTTCTGAAGGTTGCCTTTTACTTAATTATATATATATATATATATATATATATATATATTAGCTGACGGACACCTTGCTGCTTTTTTGACGTGCTGACATTTTGCTCACGTCGTGAGCTCACGTCTTGTGCCTCTTTTCATTTCATTGCACAAATTGTCTTTTGCCTCCTGCTCTCCCGAAGAGATACTCGCCCAAAATTCAGGCAGCAGAAGTGGAGGACCGTCTGACCAGCCAATCCGAGCTTATCCCCGCGCTTCCTCTGTCTTACCCTCTGTGGAGCTGGGGAGGGGAAGCACAGCAAGTGGCTTTATGGCCATCTGTCTCCCCCCCCCCTCCCTTTGCTTTTCGCATGTCTTTGCTGCCTCGCCATGCACAACGCAGCACTACCTGCTTCTTTTTTTTTCCTGCAGCATGCACACATTTTTTCCCTATTCCACTTCCCCACCCATTCACTCTCGGCAGATTCGCACAGCATCTGTGTTCCCATGGCAATTTTCACCAAGTTCTGTATTCGCCGGATCGCCTGCACATGGCTTAACGCCAGTGCCGAGCACCCGGGGACTTGGAGATGCTCAATACCCAATTAAAGCCGCATAAGCATCCATCATAATTTTGCAAGGCCACTGTGTTGCTTATTAACGAAGGCCCACTTTGTCCGTTCGAGCTTTCCAGAGAACAAGACGGACAACGAAGGAGAAGCGTAACGAGGGCTGCCCCCCTGACGCTGTCTCCTAGCTTCGCCCTGGAGTATATAGACAATTCACACGCCTTTTCTACACGTTTCCAGGTGTCCGAAATGGCCGAGTTGCAAAACAGGTCCTTTTCCCATGTCTTTGTATTTCACACTATATGTGTGAATAACCGTTCAAAGACACATCAACACTCCCCCCCCCCCCCCCCTTCTGTTTCTCCTGCAGTTTTTGGTTTTATTTTCATTTATCAGTTATAGTATTTATTTGGGTTGTCGCATCCAAGTGAAGGTGCTATAGCCATGAACGTAGCCATTTGCTTTAAAATCCAGCGATGGCTAGGGTTTTTATTACGGCTTGAAATTTTCATGGTATTGATGACCCATTCTAAAAATATAACTGTTTCACAGTGGCCAAAATCTAATTAGTGTGGCAGTGTGCTGCGCTGCTTAGCCAAAAATAGATAGTTGCTTCGTTTAGTTCTGGTCAGCAGTGCCATGTACTTCGGTGCATTTAATAACCCTTGTATATGAACGAACATGCTGGGAGTGGCAGAGTTGGAGTGTAACATGTTTACAACAGGAGCAGATTATCAGTCAGTGCAGTAAGCCGTTTTTCCTCCCCAAGTGCCTGGTGGGTGCAATAAAACTCCGTATACGGTATATGCATACTTCAGTTTCTACCACCGAGAAATGCAGGTTGCCGTAATATGATTTAGAGGGGGGGAAAAAGAACAGATGGATAAAAATGTACGGGAACGTATTTTACTTTTTAAATCGAAGGTGATGTAATCGTAAGCTCATACACCATCACTAACCATGACACCGTAACAACCCCAAGGTCTAAAATGTTTCTGTACTCCACTCTAATTTGATGACTTCTTGGAATTAGGGACATCTAAAAAAAAAATGAATAAATAAATGTCTCAGATGTACACTATATGGCTATAAGTTTGTGGACACCTGACCATCACACTCATATGTGTTCCTTCAAAGTGGGAAGCACACACATTGTATAGAATGTCTTCGTATGCTGTAGCTTTACAATTTCCCTTCACTGGAACTAAAGAGGTCCAAACCTGTTCCAGCACGACAATGCCCCTGTGCACAAAGCGAGCTCCATGAAGACATGAAGGTTGGAGTGGAAGATCTTGAGTGTCCTGGGCGGAGCCCTGACCTCAACCCCACTGAACACAATGAACTGGACCACTGAATGCACCCCAACTCACCTGACCTCACTAATGCTCTTGTGGCTGAATGATCATAGATCACCACAGCCACGCTCCAAAATCTAGTGGAAAGCCTTCCCAGAAAAGTGGGGGCAAAGGGGGAATAAATCTGGAATGGGATGTTCAACAAGCACATATGGGTTTGATGGTCAGATATCCAGAAAGTTTTGGCCGTATAGTGTACAATGGTTATCACATTGTGTTACTAAAAATCAGTAAAAAGTTACACGTTGCAGACCATTATTTCTAAAAACGTATATATGATGCATGTATGTTTTTAGTAAAGAATGGTTTAGAGCAAGCTGTAACGTCTCTGTGTAGCATCTCGTTCAGTATTGTGTTGTTGTGACTGATGGATGATTCCACAGCGTAATCCATGTGCCCCATTTTGTCTCATTGCCTACCGTACAGCGGCAAATACCTGGACAGAGCGCAAAACGGCCCAAGGTACAGTGGCAAGAGGCATGTCCTTAAATGTGTTTGCTCGGCTGTTTTGCAAGACAGTCTCATTTCTTTTCATTTTTGTGTTGTGCATCATGAAGCACTGTTGTTTTTTTTTTTAAATAATCTGTATGAACGTGTGTGTACTATGAAGAGCATTGTGTAAATGTGTTCCTGCTTTTTAAATACCTGCATGATTTTCAAACGCTCAGGAGCCACTAACCGAGCCGTGTGCGTAGACAGTAGACGACAAAGGTGTCGTCCTTGAGCGCTGAAAATCACACCCATGCTTTTCATTCCATCCTATAAAAAAAAAAAAAAAGTCATATTCATTGCCATAGTTTATTTCCGTGGAGTTCATGTGCATCTGTTTGTGGAAATTGAACCTGCAGTGGTTTTGTGTACATCCTGACCTGTCTCTCTCTCTAACCCTCACTACCTCTCCCCCAGTCTAACGCAAAGTTAAAGTTAGTTCGGAGCCTGGCCATTTGTGAAGAACCCTCTCCTCCCCCAATTACCTCTGAACTGCCGCCAGAACATCAGGTAAACCTCTCGCAGGGCTATGGAAAAAGTCTCTCGCATTTACAGGTTCATCTCACCCAGTGCACGCTTGTCCTTTTTGTAATTATTTTCTTTCCCAAAACCTACTTGTGAGGTATTTGTCCTTGTAGGCCGGATGGAAATAGTATTCGTGTGGGAAGTAGCTTCATTTTTTTTCACTCTTTGTCACTCTGTGTGTTTGGTAATGGTTATGGATCATACGTAATTCTAACAACAATATTTAAAAGGCTTTTACATTCCTATCAAGCAGATTATTAAATCTGTGTTGACTATTTATTTACACACTCTATTCACTCTGTGCGCTTTATATTTTCCAAAAGCAAAATCCCTTATTTGGTGATGTGTATTTATTAGGGTGTGTGGGTTTGTGTCTTATCTTTTTTCTTTTCCTTAATTCATTGGAATTTTTTATTTATTTATTTTTTTTTAAGGGAAAGATTCACAGAATAGCTTTCAGAATGCACGGACAAAATTCAAAGATTTCCATAAAGGTCTTCAAGGCAGTTTAAAAAAATGAATAAAAATGCAAGCTCTCCATTTTTACGTATCAGAAGTGCACTCAATAATTAATCACTGAACCTGACTTTTAAGCACTGGGTTCTTAGAGCTGTGTTAGTTTTTAGCTATAGTTCCTCTAGGCTGCTTTTTTTTCCCACAAGGGCAAAACCGAGCTCTCCCTATTCACAGTGTAAACACCACCGCTCCCGTTTACCCATTAAAGAAAGCTTCTTATAAACCGCCTCCACGGCTCCACTGGCGTCACGTTGCGTGCCTGCCCTCCTTTGTTTTACTTTTGTGCCGGTTTTGAAAAGCGAAATGGACTCCTTTCTTTGCCGTGCTGTTAATCAAAGGAAATTGGGAAGGGAAGTGGGGGTGGGGGAGGGAGAAACAGCTCGGGCTGAGCCACTCCAAAGGGGGTGAAGGCACAAGGATGCCGTTGAGCCTGAGGAAAAAAGAAAAGACTTAAACCAAAAGCCTGTCGTCAGGGTGCCCAGGCTTTGCCACATTGCAAATGGCAGGGTTCCACGAGAAAAAAAAAAAAGCACAAGGAGTGAAATATAATCTGTTGCTGGACAGGTTTAGCTAGAGGCGCAGTGTATTTGTGCAGTGTTTAGATATCTCCTCGTAAATATTCTGTATTTTCTCTGGTCCTTATCTAAAGGCACAGAAAAATTGCTGAAGTATCACCTATTTTTTCTATTTTTTTATTTTCTGTTAGTACTACACAGTCTTTTAACAAAATTTGTTTACAAACTTCATCTGATATTCATATAAGTATCCCAGATGACACTATGCGTCAGCGCATTACACGGATATAAGCAAATAGTGAAATGTTTTTCTTGATCATCAAAAAAAACCTGACAAGTAAAATCTGTGGCTTTATCCCACCCCACTGATGCTAAATTATTTATTTTTCTTCCTCCACAGGACGAGATTCAGATCAAGCTCTCCCAATCGTTCGACAAAGAGGACACTCCAGTCTGTAAAAACGAAGATGAGAGAGAGAAAAGTGCAGACAAGTTGGAAAAATTGGAGAACATGCAGCGCAAGATGCTGTCAAGAGGTGTGTGTGTGTATTTTAAAAAAAATTTTTTTCCCCGATTTCATTTGTTGCGATGATGCAATCTCTTTATATTGGAAGTGCAGAAGAGCTGTCTTTCAGACTTTCTCTCTCTTAAGATTCCAGTCAAGAATACACCGACTCCACCGGCATTGATCTGCATGAGTTCTTGGTTAACACACTGAAAAACAACCCCAGGTTTGTAAACTTTTTCTTCCCTTTTTGATTTTTTTTTTTTATTTTAATTTTAATTCGACGCGTATAATTTTCCGCAGCCAGCTTTTTCTTGCGGGAAAAAGAGTGCGTCTACAACGAATTCAGCCCCTCGTTTTATTCAGCTCATAAGCGAAATAAGAAACACTCGTTTGGTACTAAATGATGTTCCTTCGTCTAATCCAGGGACAGAATGATGCTGCTGAAGCTGGAACAGGACATCCTCGACTTCATCAGTAACAATGAGTGAGTTAATGGCTCCCTAAGGCATCCATTGTTTTTGCAAGTGACTGTTTTTCCTCAAATAAATTTCTTATAAGATTTTTTTTTTTTTGGCTCAGGGAGCAGAGAGAGAAATTTAACAGCTAATGATAGTTATGGGGACTCTATTCTTCTTCTTCTTCTTTTTTGTTCTCCACTGCTTCTCCAGGAGCCAGAGAAGAAAGTTCCCCCCCATGACCTCCTACCACAGAATGCTCCTGCACCGAGTAGCTGCTTACTTTGGCTTAGACCATAACGTCGACCAAACGGGGAAATGCGTGATCATCAACAAAACTAGCAATACTAGAATGTGAGTAATCACACCGTCTCAATCCTGGTGTGTCTCATGTTCTTTTTGTGATTTGTCCTCGTGTCTGTATTTTAAAATGCATTTTGAGGGTAAATCAAGTTGTGTCATTTGAATATTTCTAGCCTGAAGGATCATAATGGTGGAACACATCTTTATAACGCTTTGCACTTATTTTCCGCAACGTTTGCCCGTTCAGACCCGATCAGAAGTTCTCCGAACACATCAAAGACGACAAGACGGATGATTTCCAGAAGCGTTACATTTTAAAAAGGGACAACTCCAGCATAGACAAAGATGACAACTTGGTAAGTTGTAAGCTTGGTAAGCTCAACCCTTAAAAAAAAAAAAAAAAAAAAAAATCATAAAGTTTCCAGAAACTGGTATATCGTATTCAGGTGATGGATGGTTATTGGATGATAAAAGTTTCTTAAATGAAAAAAGATGCACATCCAAAAGCAGGTGTTTGTTTTTTAGATGCGAATGAGGTTAAAGGATGACAGGAGGAGTAAATCAATAGAAGAGCGCGAAGAGGAGTATCAACGGGCGAGAGAGAGAATATTTGCTGACGTGAGATTCATCATTTCTTTCTACTCCAGTCAATTGTTTTGCTTTTTTATTTATTTATTTATTTTATTTATTTTTTTTTATAAACATAAACCTGTCTGGAGAACATGGGTTGATGCATCGTTAAAACCACTGCGGATTTCTTTTGCAGGGTTTGGATGCTTTCCCGCTTGATAAAAGGTGAGTGAGGGGGAGGAAAGTCAAGATGATGGATTTCTTGATAACGTTGATGGAGGCCGAGTTGGCCGTAAACATCAGAATCCTACGTTTTGAGAGACACGCGTTTGCAGGTGGCCCGAGCATGTGTCATGCTCTACATATGCTCACGTCAGCTGCTAAAGTAATGTTTCTCAGATATGTTAAGACCCAGACTCAAGGGAAATTAAGCCTAGCTTTCTAACTTTGGCAGGATCCATGAGGACGACGCTTGCAACAACATTCAGCAGAGGCGGCAGATTTTCAGGTGTCCTTTCATTTCTTCCCACTTCCCACACTCGATTCATGTCTGGACTTATTTAATACTCACTGGCTTTAAACTCTGATGTTAACACCATAATCGTTTTGCGACTCAGGCTGAAACATGGCCGCTCAGGGAACGGGACCAGCCGCCAGAGCAGCTCGGAGACCGAGGCCCGTTCATCTGAACCGCGGCCGTGGAGCAGCACAGACTCAGACAGCTCGAACCGCAACCTGAAGCCAGCCATGACCAAGGCGAGCAGCTTCAGCGGCATCTCGCTGCTCATCCGAGGAGACAGCTCCAGCAGTGGCAAGAGTGCCTCACGCCTCTCTAAAACGGGTGAGTGACACCTGTCTCAGCCAATCAGCTTTCGACAAAGGAGGAAACCAACAAGCTCTTGAAGTTATTCTCTGTGTCATGCCCAGAAACACTTCGCTGGTTGGCACTGAAGTGAAATATTTAAAATGGCTCTTCAACATTTGAAAAGGTTGTTTTTGTGTTTTTTTTTTTTTTTTTTTTAACTTATTTATATATTTTCAGAATTGCTTTATTACTGGCCAACTCAAAATCCATGGCCTCTTCTTTTCCCCTCCTTGTTATCACAGCATGCCTCTTGCAAGACACATTAAAATGTCTTTAGCGAAAGCTGTAAAAGTTTTAATGCACGCCTTCCATTTGCATTTTCTCCAACTAACTCTGCATTCTCTTTAAAGCATTTCCATGTTGCTTGATTTCATGTTTAGAAAATGGCCTGGTTTCACCCCGTAGGAATATATTGGCGGATTTCGTTTCAAAACAGCCCGTATTGCGTGTCAGAGCAAGCTAACCAAATGAGCAGAAGAACATAAAAACACGTATACAATGCATCTTGAGCCCTTTGTAACTGTATCCTGCACCTGACTCATGCCATTTATGAAAGTGAAGCATTAAAAACTGAATTGCTAAATTAACCGTGTCATTAATCAAGAAATTAATTAACGGGTCATTCATTGCTAATAAAAATTATTACTTTTTTTTTTATTGCTCTGGTCTCTGAGGTAATTAGTAATTAGTATAGAAAATGTACGTGCACATGCTTGGAATATCACTCAGAAACATTCCTGTATCTATAGGGAATCTATACGTCGAACCCCAATTTTAAAAATAGATGTCCAAAATCCCCAATGAATTCTTAAAGTTTAAGGGCTCTAATTTATTTCTAACGCCACAGCCGCCATCTTCTAGCATGATTGGCACGGTGTTATTTCTTCTGTACCTGTCGCTTAAGGCTTCCTGTCGTTGCTCCCTTCCTCCTTCCCTAGGTTCTGACTCTTCTAGTAGCGTAGGTTCATCTACCGGCTCGCTCTCTCGCTCTCTGCCTCCCCCCCCTGCGGCCCCGTCCCTAATCCAGCCGGGCCACGCTGCGCCCTTGTCCTATCCTACCGTCAGCACTAGTAGCAGTGTGACCTGTGAGGGTGGCAGGAGCGGGGCGCCAACAACTGCAGCTAACGCTAACTACTATTTGCTTCCCCTGGAAGCGGCGGGAATACCGCCCGGGAGCATCCTGCTCAACCCGCACACAGGTTGGTACTTACGTACGCATTGAAGGATAAGTTTCTCTCTTCTTGTAACGTTTTTGCTTGTGGGTGGTTTGTCTGTGTTTTTCTGCACTAAATCCTAAACTAACCCTACTTACATACATACATACATACATACATACATACATACATACTTACATACATACATACATACATACATACTGTCTTAACCATCTGTTCTTGGATGATGTAAGGGGAGGTAGAGATGTAGAGTCATGCTTTCTCAAAACAAAACAAAAAAACCAACAACAACTAATGACTGAGCCTCATAATTAGTTTTTCTTTGCTTGTCCTTTGGTAAGTAAATTCAGAGCTGATGAAGCACACATCACCGTCACCAAATTGCTAAGCATCTCTGCCTAATGAGGCAGCTCATACGCCATTAAAATCCCTCCAAACCCACCGCCAGCCATATCTTTGGTCAGAACAAATTCTCCAAAGCATTGCGGGGAAATGGATAATGAAGCCGTTCTGCGTGTTATTGAAAACGAGCCGAGGTGATGGATCCCGTTAACTCTGCTGCATAAAATATTCCCTATTCACTTTGCTCACTCCTGTCTCATCTTTAAATATGCATGTGGCCGATAAGATGGTACATTGCTACCACTGATATATTTTTCAGGAGCAGCCCAGGTGTGTAATTGCTTATTGACCTTTCTGAAGCGATTGACAAGTGGGGAAGTTTTTCCTTTACCCCAAGGATTTCGGAAATTTATCGCGACGTAAGCGTTCAGAGCCTATGGAGACTCGTTCAGGGTCGGAGGATGCTAAAGAGGTCGAAGCTCTGCTTCAAATTCATGTTTTGTTTTTTTTTTTTTTTTTTTTTTTTTTTTTTTAGATTTAACAAGTGTTTACAAGCGTTTAAGAAATCCTGTTGCAGCTTTACACCTTGAATTTGAAATGCGTTTAGAAATCTTAACATTTTGCTCAGAATTTAGTGCACAAATAATTCAAACAATAAAGCCTGAATACTTCAGGAGGACGTGATGAATTCTCGTTGATGGCTTCTGTAAATTTACACCACATTACACCAGGTCTAGTGCAAAACTTTATAGGGGTAGTATCAGCTAAACTGTTCCTGCTTTATCGGTGACAGAAATGCTAATTACACACAGCATAAAGAACACAAACTGTATTTGGTGAGACGCCAATAATAGTTCATAGGTTTTTGATAGTTAATGTGATGAATAGCTTTATTTCTGCTCAGTAATATTGGAGATTAGCTGAGGCATGAGAATTATACGAGGCTGGCCAATATTCATCAGTCCTCTACAGTCTCAGAGGTTTCTGAAAACCTTTTGCAACAGCAAGTTTTTGCAGGAAGTAAACGAAAACGGTTTACCTCATCTTTAGATTATAAGAAGATTCATTATAATCCTGGACTTGTGTTTAGCATAAAGCACTGCTAGTTTATCATCTAAATTAGCTTTATGTTGATCTGGTTCACCAACCTAGAAGCAAGAAATTTATCCATTACACAGACATGATTTAAACTGGGAAACTCAAATGTATATACAGTGCCCTCCACTAATATTGGCACCCTTGGTAAATATGAGCAAAGAAGGCTGTGAAAAATTGTCTTTACTGTTTAACCTTTTGATCTTTTGTTCAAAAAAATTCACAAAAATACTCTGCTCTCATGGATATCAAACAGAACAAAACACAGGTGTATAATATATATATATATATATATATATATATATATATATATATATATATATATATATATATATATATATATATATATATATATGTATATTTATATATAATCTTTGCTGCCTCCCTTTGCCAAGATAACAGCTCTGAGTCTTCTCCTATAATGCCTGATGAGGTTAGAGAATACATGGCAAGGGATCTGAGACCATTCCTCCATACAGAATCTCTAAAGATCCTTCAAATTTTGAAGGACTCCCCTCTTCAGTTCACCCCACGGGTTTTCTATGGATTTCAAGTCATGGTCCATGGCAGGACCTTACAAACCTGTATCCTAACAAAATGTCCAGGTCCTCTGGCAGGAAAATCAGCCCCAAAACATTAAAGAGCCACCACCATATTTAACCGTGGGCATGAGGTACTTTTCCATATGGCTACCTCTCTGTGTGCGCCAAAACCACCTCTGGTGTTTATTGCCAAAAAGCTCTATTTTGGTTTCATCTGACCATAGAACCCGATCTCATTTGAAGTTCCAGTAGTGTCTGGCAAACTGAAGACGCTTGAGTTTTTGGATGAGATTAGAGCCTTTTTTCTTGAAACCCTTCCAAACAACTTGTGGTGATGTAGGTGACTTCGGATTGTAGTTTTGGAGACTTTCTGACCCCAAAATGCAACTAACTTCTGCAATTCTCCAGCTGTGATCCTTGGAGATTATTTGGCCACTCGAACCATCCTCTTCACAGTGTGTTGAGACAATATAGACACATGTCCAATTCCAGGTTGATTCATAACATTTCCAGTTGACTGGAAAGTCTTAATTATTGCCCTGATGGTGGAAATGGGCATTTTCAATGCTTGTGCTATTTTCTTAAAGCCACTTCCAATTTTGTGAAGCTCAACAACCTTTTGCCACACATCACAGCTATATTCCTTGGTCTTACCCATTGTTATGAATGACTAAGGGAATTTGGCCTATGTGTTACCTCATATTTATACCCCTGTGAAAGTCATGGTTGAACAATTTCCTGTTCCTAGTCACCCAAGTGTAGTACAAAATGTAAAATATCAATGGGAATACACTTCAAATATATTTTTCTCATATGAATTCGTAGGGGTGCCAATAATTGTTGCACACCTATATTTAACAAAGATTTTTTTTTTTATATAAACTTGTTTTATTTTCAGTTATTTGATATCCACGAGAGCAGAGTATTTTTAATAATATAATAATAATAATATCTAATATTAGATAAATTTCCTGCTTCTAGGTTAGTGAACCAGATCAACATAAGGCTAACTAGATATATACATCTTCTAACTCTCTAAAGGAAATATCAGACTATCTCTTAACTGCTTAAAGAGCTGCAGTCTATTTATTAATGGTGAAATAGATCAACAGATGATCTTAATAAGCTTCCACGGTTTCTCTGTGTAACGTTGTAGTAATGCTATCAGATATATATATACTCCAGATTGGGATTTATCCCTTCTTCAATTGCAGGTCAGCCTTTTGTGAACCCGGAATGCAGCGCCGTGGTCTACAGCCCCAATGTGGCTCCTCAAGCTTCCAGGCCCCAGCAGCCTTTGCCTCCTCCACCTCCTCCTCCTCCACCTCTACCTCCCGGCCCCCACCAGCATCAGTCCACAAATCATGTCATGTCCCAGGTATGATCATGATGTAATAATATCATTGTTCCTTCTTTTCTTCCCACAAGAAGAAGAGTATTGTGTGCTAAACATCAGACAGCTTGTATTTTGCTCTAGATAACTGTCTTGGCAATGAAATATTGAAAACGCATGCTCTAAACCCGCTTGCAATATTCAGTTACACAAATTAATGCTTCGCTATGATTCAAGCCTAATGAACTGACCGTATGGTCATGCTTTTTTCTGGTACGTCAATTAGATATGATAGATGGTGGTGGAAATGTGCTGATGCTGCTGTCCTGCGGCCAGTTATAGACCCCGAAGGGGCATTAATTGCTTGGCCCAGGTATTTTGCTTGCTATTGAGGAAAGATTAAACCTGTGGCCAAGCTACCGTTGGGGACCTCAGTGAATGATTGGCAAATATGTGCTCACGTTAAAGAGCAAGGTGCACTTCAGTTTCCAAATGGGAGCCTCTGGAGTTCACACAGGTCATTTTAGTAAATTAGGATCTGTTAGGTGCTGGATATGTATTGTCGAGCAATATATATACTGTGATGACCTAGACGCAGAGGATGATGGGAACTTGATGATGGCTCACCAATTGCTAAAATGTAAAATAACCCCTGTCCCCAATTAGAGTGGGCACTGACAACAGTCTTTTCGTTTTCCCATCGATCTCCAAAATTAAATCCATCTCCAATTCCAGGGATTCCCAGATAACACACACAGTGTGTCCATCTCTAATTAACCCCATCACTTTACATTTATAGTTGTCGTCGTATCGAGCCGCTTAATTGGCTCAGTTAACTTCCTCACACGGTGTTGATTTTCTTTTCCCTTTTTCCCTCCTACTAAGCCACTAAACTAATATGCCCCGCGGGGTGAAATCCGCTCTCTTTTTTTTTTTCTGTTTTTTACCTTCAATATCCGAATGCCTGTGCTGTGCCGTGCTGTTTTCCCCTTGAGATCCTTCCATCCTTCTGCGTCTTTGACTAAACCCGTTCTCCTCTTCTCGTCTTCTCGTCGTCTGTTGCTTCCTCAGCCCCTCTGGTCTGTCCAGCCCTCCGCTCAGCCTGTGCAGTACTCGGCGGTGTCTTACCCACCACAGCTCCTCTCCGTCTCCCCTAACCAACAGTACACTGTGGTACCACTCTCTCTTTTTCTCTTCTCATTTTTGGTGTTTTTTCTTTCCCCCTTTTCTTCTTATGCCATTTAGTTTTTTACTTTACTGTGCATACTGTTTAAATTAAATGTGAGGAGGTTTTTTTTTTTGTTACTGTAGACTACACAGATTTGTTTCGGGGTTTAGTTTGAGTTGTGTGTATCCATCACTTTCTTTTTCTCCTTTTTTCTTTTTCCTCGTTTGTCATCCACAAATCTTATTCGACTATATATACATGGTGAGGCAGTCGAATCTGTAGAGGGTTTTTGTGTGTGTGTGTGTGTGTGTGTGTGTGTGTGTGTGTGTGTGTGTGTGTGTGTGTGTGTGTGTGTGTTTGTTTTTTGTTTTTTCCCCCTCTATGATTAATTCCTTTTGGCCCAAATTTGAATATAATGTGATAATTTAAAGCAGGTTCCCTTGATGGATGGTTCTGCTTAATAAAATATAGAAAAGCTCTGCTGTACAATGGATGGCGGAGCGCCATCACCCCTAATGACACTCATTGGTCTTGTGCCTACAGCAGATTAATACGATCTCCAGAAATTCATAGTCTGTAGTCAGTGTTTACACATTTCTACACATCAGCATGAAGAGAATTCTGTTGCATGCTTGAGTAATGTTTAATTTCTTTAACTGTTCTGTGCCAGGCTCTGTTTTCTGACCTCCCTCGAACAGTAAGCATTCCTGAATTACTAATTAAAAAGGGAGGAAGGCCTGCTTTGAATAATTAATCGAGGAACAGATGTCGAAGCGAATATTCCATGAATAGAAATGCAGCACAGCCCATGTGTACATCTAATTGAGAAAACCAAACAAATTGATATGGATAGGTGATTAAACCAATGTGGTTTGATTTATTAAATCTATTAGGAGCTGGGGGGAAAAATCTCAAGTTTGTGCACAACCCATGACTGGACAAAATATTTCTCATTTACTGATTCAGTGAATTTGATCCCATGTCTTAGTTGTTGTGTTTAGAAGATAATAAGGAAGAACACATGGCATATTATGGGCTGTGGAATGTTGACATCCCAGTTTTGTGTGTGTGACCTGGTAGCAAGACACCCTGAGCACCCAGTTCAGCCACATGAGCCTGGCACGTCAGGCGTCAGGCGAGGCCCGTGATGCCCACACTGCCATGTATCCGTCCTCCGTGGTGCTCCAGGCTCCTCCTCCTCAGCAGGCTGGCTACATGGTGCCTACGCCTGGGCAGAGCATGCCAACCCCAACCTACTCCACTCCTGCGCCAGGCCCGGTGCCCGTCAACCAGCCGGTGATGCAGCAGCAGGGCTACATGCAGCAGCCTATGCAGCAGGTACACTCCAGCCAAGCTTAAATATTGTGGATGTTTGTAGTAATTCTTATTAGAAATGTGTTGCATTGAATGATCAGTGTTAGGATCCTAAAATAGCTGTCGTGCTTTGTGAACGAAGAGCAGTTCAAATGACATCAGATGTTTGAAAGGCGAAGTGCAAAACAATATTACTGCAAAACTGTAACAGCTTCATGGATGGGGTGAAGCAGTGTTCGCTCTTCATTAAACATGCTTTAGAATTGTTAAGTAATAGACAGTCTTACTTTATAACTCATTACAAGATTATGAAGGCTGTGTCCCTTTTCAGACCTCACATTTCATCAATGTAATAAAAAAAAAAAAAAGAAAGCATAAGATTATGTTCACATTTTAAGAATGTTAATAATTTTTCTGTGAATGCAAAAAATAAACAGAGTGTTTTGGTGTTGGAAAGCATTTTATCTATGGGGTAAGTAGCTAAACGGGTCAAGACGGTGGCACTGTGTGAAAGAGGAGTAGTCGGTGGAATCTGAGTCGACTCGGTCACTTATTCATCATTGATCAAGTCCTTAACTTTGGAGATATAAATTCCTTTTCTGGTCTGCTATTTAAAAGAGAAAAAAAAAAAAACAACTAAAAACCAAATCGGTCTTAAACTTATCTTTGTAAATGTAAGACCACAAAATGTATCTAATACAATAAGGTGTCTGAGCATTTGATATCTCATTGTTGCGTTTTGACCCTTCAAGCACTTCTGGATTACTGTGATTTACAATATGTCTAATTTGTTGTTTGTTTTTACTATCTGCAGATGTCGTGTTACTGCACACCAGGCCAGTACCCTCTGTCTGGCCAGCAGTATCGGCCAGTTGGCACGGTGCAGTACAATAGCCCTCAGAGCCAGCCGATGCCCCCTCCGCCTCCCGCTCCTACCCAACAGCCAGGTAACTTGTTACCTAAAACTGCTACTCTTTAAACCTGAACAGCTTCTCCTAATCACTTCCTTTAATCACATTAGCGTTAGTTTCCTCAAGTTTGTACACAATCATACAAATGTGTTCCTTTCAGCACTTTTATTTAAATGGGAACTAAATTTTCTCGACTGATTTCGTTGCACCCTGCCCTTTTTTCCCCCAGTACTTTGTTGTCTTTGTTTCCTAGTGGTTGTAGTTTTCACACGAATGATTGGAAATGAGGAAGCACCCCAGGGGCAGAGGAGCGGCGCCGAAAGCTAATTACACAGAGCCGAGCGCTTTTGTACTCGCGTTGTATTGCCCTTTTTTAAACAGATACAATAAGCATTTCCAATCAAATACAAAATTAGTGTTGTTTTTCTTTTTCTCTCTCTCTCTTTCTCTCTCATGTAAATTTGCATCTTTGTTACCCCGCATGCTTTGATGGATGTTTTGTTCAACTGAAGTGTAAAAGTGCTGTTTAAAAAAAAATAAAACAGCGAAAATGTCCTTTATGGCTTTGAGCTGGATCCTTTGAGGACCTTAAGAGACATTTGATCCTTTAAGGCTTCAGTCTGGCTTTCAGCACCTTGAACTGTCCTTGTTAGCAAGCTGTTTTACGGTGCGGTCAGAACGGCAAGCTAAGGAATGGTCTTAAAATGAATCACTTGGAGGTTTGGGTATAGATAGTCTTCGTAGGTTGAAAGGTCCCAGAGTGCTGAGCATCGGATACGGCGGGTTCTTTTCAGCGAACATAACAAGGCCGTCAGATGTGACTCAGAGTGGCTGAATGCGGGGCCGGGACACTGTCTGAGAGGCCCTAAGATTCTCACAGTGAACCGGTCTCTTTTCCAGCCCCTCACTCCTCCTCAAACTAAAACACGTCTCGGGTCGCCTGAGCGCTCTGCTGCTGTGGGAGTGCAGCATCACTGGCTTATGAAGTGCCTCTGAGACTTTACCTTTTCTACACCAGATCATGAAGACCTCACCAGAATGTCCTCCTTTATGTTTGCAGGCACTTTAGTTCATCACTGATTGTGGTGTGAATTGAAGTTGTAAATATTAAACCCTAACTTGGTTTGAAAAAGGTAAGCCTAGTAGATGAATCCTTAGGAAGTGCCATTAGAAATAATCTCTCGGTTGCCTCCGTTTCTGAATAAAATATGAAAAGAAAAGAATGTGTTTTCTAACTTAGTTTAGTGAAGACATAGGGGAATGTAATTTTTTGTCTTCATGCACGAAACACACGATCAGATCAGCAGTGATGGATGAGCAGAACGAACTTCACAGTCAGCGAGAGGGGGGAAAATGAAAAATAAGAGAGCCCGAGGAAACAAAACATCTGCCCTCGAAAGAAGAAAGACAACACATAGGCTTTTTTTCTACCCTACCCCAGAGTCTTAAATCTTAATCATAAGCGCCTGACAGTGCATTTTTCCCCCAAGCAGGCAACGTGTGAGCACGAACGTCTTTGAAACGTTCCAAGGGAGTTTAGTGAAATAACTTGTTTTCCCCTTTCTCTCACTATCATCATTTTTCGCTTCTTTGCTCAGTCAGCCTGCACAGAGAATGTTTAATATTAAATTTCCTTCCATGCTGGCTTCCTAAGTGGAGGTGAGTGAATCGAACCAAAAATAGCCAGCTTCTCTTCGGCTCCTCGCCGTGGGCCATCCATTGCTTTTGTCCCACTTCTTTTTTTTCTCATCAGGGCTAAATTGATTGCTGTCCCTTTGGCCAAAAGCCAGGAGAAATTGAAAATTGCCTATCCTCCACACCCCCCCGCCTTCTTCAACTCCCACACAGACCTCCCATCGAGTCTTCCCACTGGGCACCTCCTCCAACGAGAGCTTTTCAATAGTCGTTGTCTGGTTGTACACTCTCCCCTCCTCCCAATAACCTTGACACCAATGCAAATTATCCTTCTCTATAATGGGTGTCGGAACAAAACCATGTTGGCTGCTTTTATCACGTCTCGCCTCACTGGACTGTTTCTGCAAACGTCTCCCCCCCCGTGCCATTTTCCAATATCCTTAAAAGATGTAACAAGTGAAGGTGCTCAGCAGTCAAAATGAAAGGCGTTTTAATATAGCGTGTTTGTAGACCTACTCAGAGGTAATGAAAAGCCATTTAATGGCAAAAGACTCACAGGTGCTGCCACCGGGTGATCGTAAAGTATTTTAGCTAACAAGGGAGCAATTAGGTGGATTTGGTGTAATTGACATTCTCTGGCTCCTAATAATTCATTCCAGCATTGCAGTGATGGAAAGGAAGGACCATGCCATGTTCCTCAGAAACTTCTTGCTTCTTAGCCTCAGGATGTAATGTAATTTCATACTAGCTCAAATTCATCATTCAATATTTCATTTTATCTTTTTGATTCCCTGATGGTGCAGTGTTGTGTGACGGTACATACAATAGTTTTTTTTAAATTTTTTTTTTTTTTATTGCATTACGCTGCTTAGATGTAACGGTAGCCCATTTTTCAGTTTTGTCTCTCAGCATTCTGAGAAATGCAAGGTGGGGATGAACATGTTCCCTCAGGTCAATTTTGTTTACAATTATGCAAAATATGTAGTAGAGGATTTTTTTAAAAATGATTGCAATCTGGAACAAACCACATTAGTTCTTCGCAAGTGCAACTTGAGCATGACGTGACATGAAATGTCACACTGAGATTTGAATTCATGGGAAACTAAATGCAAAGCAGAGTGATGTTACTAACCTGATCCAATTTTACAATCCCATTTCCATCCATTTAGTGTTTTTTTTTCCCCCCCCCCATCTCTTTAGGTTACCAAACTGTGATGCCAAATCAGCAGCCGAGCTACCAGAGCGTGGTGCAGCAGCCGCCGAGTCAAACCCTGGTCAGTGGCCAACATAGCAATATGGGAAATCAAATGCAAGGCATGATGGTCCAGTATCCCTCAGTGCCATCTTATCAGGTGAGATGCGGTGCCTTCACCATGGTAACCCTTTAAACCCTTTTAAAGACCTACGTTCCTCATTAGGATCACTTTAGGTACTAAATTGTTTATGCTTGAGTAATAAGATGGGACTTGAATGCAGGACAGAAATGGAAAACTCTCTGCCTTTTGTCAGGTATCCATGCCTCAAGGATCCCAGCAGACATATCAGCAGCCAGTCATTATTCCCAGTCAGTCGAGCCATGCGTCCAGTATTCAGGTCTACTACAGTGTTATACCACCAAATCAACAGAACACCATGAGGTACGCACTCAGACATGTATCACAGTCTTAGTCCAACACCAGGAGCTGCTTTTATTTCATTATGTAAATAAATAAAAATCATGTACTCAGTTAATATTTATAATGCAAGAATTATCGCACATTATTTACCCAAAATATTATATTTAAGTGGATATAAATGGTAACATGAATTCTCCTCATATAGTGTCACTTTTTTGGACTTTTGTCAGACATTTTATTAGTTTCAGATACCTGATGAAATAAAACCAGATCTCTGCTGTGTACATCTCCTTCGCACTCCGTCTCTAAATATAAATTCTCTTGCATAAAGAGGTCAGGCCGCATCGGATCGAGCGTCACAGCATAAGGAAGAAGAAAAGGTCACTTTTTCTTAAGGAGCCTCGACTTTACTAGGCCACGTTTGGCACTGAGTTATGCGACCAGATACCCGACCACTCTTAATATAACACAGCTGGTCCCGAAAGGAGCGCTCTCTCGTTCTCTCCACACATCCACCATCCTTCATAAGAGGCAGCCTGTACAGAGGGCTTATTCCTCAGGGCGCGCGCTCGCTCGTTCTCACTGCTGCCTGTGCACTTTGACTGGCACATCACTCTCTGTGCTGCTTATATCCTCATTAGAGCAGCACTTTACATCCTTATTAGAGCAGTGGAGAACGAGAACAGCGCCTTGGAAAATTGGACGATGGATGATGAATGTCTGTGGTGCCACAATTTTGCTATTGTGAAAATTACATTGGCAGAATTGTTTTTTTTTTTTTTTTTGTGTGTGTGTGTGTGGAGGCATGTCCCGGTAGATTTGCAAAGGGTATATTTAAACTAGCGCTGGCATGTGGAGCCGTGCTGGTCCCATGTGTGCTTAGTGCCCTATATTAGTAATTTCCTTCCAATTCCGAGGCAATCAGCTGAATTTGTGCTGTATTAAGTCAACTGTAGCCCCAATTTGGTGGAATTTTATTATAGTCTTGGCGGGCAAGACCTGTTTATCAGATTTTGTGTGTGTGTGTGTGTTTCTGCAGCTCCACAGTGGGATTCCTACCCCCTCCAGGCACGGAGCAGATGCCGTTCCCCCGCACGTCCTCCCCCTGCAGTTCCCAACAGATTCCCGCCCAGCAGTGCTCAGGTACTTAAGGCCAGGATGACCTATAACTCGTTCGGTCAACATCCTCCTCTCTGCCATCTTGATTCATTTTTATTCAGAATTAGTTTGAGCAACATTTGTGGAAACTGTACCTAATGAATATTTCATGCCTGAGAATCTACATTTTAAATCGGAGTTAATGGCACCATCTGTAGGCTTTCCTGATGGTTAGCGTCCGCATTGTTAATAATACACAGTCAGTAATTTCTGATGTATAATGTCCCTCCTAAAATATGGCAAAGCTCTCGGTTTTTTTGCTTGAAGTGCTGAAATAGCACAAACTAAAAATTTCACCGTCATCTGACCCTTTGCCAATCACATTTTATTGCCCTACAACAAAATCTGCTGCACGCATGAGCGAAAATCTCTCCCGCAGGTTACCCTTTCAAATCAATATCCTCTTTATCCCTGTGCTACCCTTTTATTGCTCTCCCCCTTTAAACTTCCTAATCCTTGCCATGGCACTCACACACCCACACACACACACACACACACACACACTTACACACATAATGCCACCTTCCAGTCCCTCCTTGCTAAGCACTGGAGCTCCTAACTTCACAAAATTAGATGGTGCACCTCAACAAAGGAAGGTTGCACCTTAAGAAATGGCTACCCACTCCGTTCACCATGCTAAATCTGAGCAGGTTCAGGAAATTCAATAGGGAACCTGCTCAAAGGGAGGCAGTCCATGTCATTATCAAGACCGTAACGGTATAATTCAGCTGCGACAAAAGAAAGGAAGTTGCGTAGTGGTGCAGACAATCTGACTTGTCAGCCTGCCCCACCCACGGTTCATTTCCGCATCAAGCTTTAAGGTGCTAATTGAAATTATGTTCTCCAGCCCTAACGATCCAATTATTGAACAGATATGGGGTGGTAATTAAAAAGTAATTCCTGTGCCGCTTTGTTCCCAGTTATGGTAATCTTAAAGAAAAAATTAAGCAAGGGCCTTCATGGGGCCTCTAATTCTAATTTGCCGCTTTATGTGCATGCCGTTAACGCAAATTGCTTCTCTCCCCGTGCCCCCGTGATCTTTCTCTTCTGTCTCTTCATCGTGCTTCTCTTCTTCTGCCCGTAACAACTAATTAAATGGGAAGATGGGAGGGAAGAAAAGCTGCTTTTCAAACGCCGGAATTAGATTCCCACTGCCCCTTTTAGTAGCCACTGGCCGAAATGGTTTAATTTCATGGAGGGATTACCAAGTGGAAAGAACATGCCCTTTTTAAATCTCTGTCAGGGCAAATCCTAAATATTTCAACATCTCTTTTTTTTTTGTGTTTCTTGATCAGATGCTGCTGGCAGCCCTTTCCACTTTAGAATAGGAGATCGTTATGAACTTGTCTAGTCATTATCTCGTTATTTTACTTTGCTGGTTTTGCTACTTATCTGTGGTTTATGACTATATGCTCTGTCTGTGAACGAAACCAGGTGAAATTCAGTTGGGGGTTGGGGGGGAAGCACACTCAAGTCAATTTCACGTGAAGCAAAATTAATAAGGGTGTGAGGATATAATGCAAACACTGATTAATTGAATTCAACCTTGTTTTGATCTCAATCTGAAGAGGATATTAAATAGGTTACTTTGAGCCATTTAGAAAAGAAAAAAAAAAGAGTAATTACCCAGTGAAAAGCCTTCAGAGCCTTTCGTAAATGGGGTCAAGTCTTTTCTCTAAATTTCTCCAGCCTTTCATTAGATGAAATTGTTAGTGAAATATATTAACGGATTGTGCTGCAAAAGCCGTGTTTCCAAATTCAGGCACTTCGATTTTACTGTTTAACACACTGCCTTCAGTCACAGGTTAAGCAGCCTGAAAGAGCCTTGGGTGATTTATTTAAATGCATGAAATCTAGCAAATAAAAGAAAGGACGTATACCTGAATCAGTTTCATCGAAGCACATGGTAATCCTTTATTAATAAAGAGATCGGCTTTCACACTGGTCAGCTTGTATTGTCAGTGTTGCCTTGTTGTTATATTACTAAGCTGAAGCCATATTGTTGAACAGGGCATCACATTGTGTGTGTGTGTGTGTGTGTGTGTGTGTGTGTGTGTGTGTGTGTATTGTATACAGGCGTGCCTCCTCCACCCCCAGGTAGTGGCATGGTGATGATGCAGCTCACATTACCTCCAGGCCAACAGCCACGGCCGCACTCGCCTCCACAGTGGAAACACAACAAGTACCACAGTCTGGACCATCAACGCAGCCAGAAATCCACCGATGTCTGCACTCTGGACAGTTCACATGTAAGCCTTGTCTAAAATCCCTTCTTTTTTTTTTTTTGTCTGTCGTTTCATTGTGAAGTGTTAGAGATTTAAAATATATTTTTTTATAAATGTTCTTATTAAAGAAGGCCAGGCAGAACCATGTCTCTTCACACAGCTTCGTGAAAACCGTGTTTAAGCGCTTAACTTTGCATGCTTTCGTGCTTTTCAGAGCAGCGCTCAGCTCGGCAGCCCATCCACATCCCCAGCACAGTCACCCACTCCCTCCCATCTGACGAACGTCAAGAACGTCCGACCCGGCCTCGCCTCCCTTCCCATCATGCCTCAGTTCTCCAGATCCATTGTCCCGGGGCAAGGTGAGTTCGGCTGCTCGGTGAAGGACAAGCCTCGACAAGCTGTACTATTAAGACATGCTAAATGTAGCAATAGACTTTAGAAAGTTTACTTGGGTTGTACTAATATTAGGTAGTTCTTTAATGTTAGCAGATTCTACGTTGTGTTTTCTTTGAGTCGTTTAATAAAAAAAAAAAGTAAAAATCAGTTATATTATCAAAATGGCAATTTTGTTGATTGTGTTGTTTTGACTAGGTGATGCGCGGTATCCACTCCTCGGTCAGCCTCTTCAGTACAACCCTCAGATTCGTCCTCCTTTGCTCCACGCGCCCTCGATGGTCACCAATCACCAGGTGAGCCTCACTGAACATACAGCAATAAACAGAGCATAAATCATTACGGCCAGCGTTGAGCCAAAGAGCTCCGAGTGCAGATGGAGAGCTTTTGAGATAACCCGTCTCTTTATGTTCTTTCTCCCTCACCCTCGTTCCTTTCGTCTTTCATTTAGGGCCCGATGGGAATTCGGCATGGCGGTCGAGGCAGGAAGGGGCCCAGGAAGGCACTCTCTACAGATCTCAGTGTAGGTGAAGCCCATAACGGGAGGACAGGCAAGAAGAAAGAGGACAGGAGCAGTGACATTGGCCTAAATATTAAATCTCCGTCCCTAGCCTGTTCTGCCTCCCAAAGCTTTAGACCTAATTTAAAAATAGAATAGCAATGTGTATTTTCTATAGAACTAAAAGGTCTTGGATATAATTAAAGCCCCTGGCAATACAATTTCAAATATTAATCTGTGCGATACCAAGTGATCTGTCATTAAATAAGCAGTCATCAATGGTAGATTCAAGAAATTGCAAAATCAGGTAAAAATGTTGTATGTGGGCACTCCCTTTACAAGCCAGATTAAAAAGCTACACTAATCAGCAGAGCATGGTATTGTGCAGGAGTACCACGCATATCACGTCTGGTTTAATAAAACTGTCCTCTCATTTAACCTACTAACGTGGCACATGGGACGAGCTGCTAATTAACCATTGAGGGTTGTGAGGTTTTGTCAGATCAGATTAGCTTTGTGTTGAGATCAAGAGGTCAAGAGATTTTTCCAAATGTAAAAAAACATTGTCAGAAATGCTCTTTGTGGCTCCATGTGTAAATAATGTGTATTGTAGCATGCATAAACTTTTTACAGTACTCAGTAGATCATGATTAATTCTGAGTGGTGCTTTGGTACCCTTGATGTCACCTTCACCAAATATTTTAATAAATTCAGAAAATCTGTGAACTGGAAAAAAAAAAAAAAAAAAAAAACTGTGAAAAAAAAAACAATAATGTTTGTGAAAAATGTGGTGAAAAAGCTATAGAGAACAGTAAAGAAGCTAATTACAAAAAGTTGACAAGGGCTTTGAGTTTATGTTGAAGAAATGCATCAAATGTTTTTTTTTTTTTTTTTAAATATATATATATATATATATATTAGAGTTGGCGTGAATTTTTTATGTTGATTGAAGATTATTTGGGGATGACAGGAGAATAAGGTGTTTAAAGAGGGATGGTTGGGTAACTGAACAGTTAGTGATGGTTAATTCATGGTGCTGAACTCTCTCTCTCTCTCTCTCTCTCTCTCTCTCTCTCTCTCTCTCTTGCAGTGAGTAGGTGGGTCCAGGCGGTGACGGAGCAGCCCGAGGGCATCAGTCATGCATAGGCCAACCACCTGTAGGGGAAAATTGTTGGGCCCCACACGTACCGCTCCTGTGCCTAGCCTTCCCCTCCTCCCTTCTCGTCCTGTGAGGCAGCCCCCACCTACACCATCCTGTCCACAGTCCCCTCCAGGCACAGAATCACAGGGGGCAAATGACCTGCCACAGTGCCTGCCTGGCACCCTTCAGTCTATCCTTCAGCCAGAAGACACAGCGAGCGGCCCGGCCTGGAGTGGAGAGGGCCAACTCTCAGTGAGAGTGTTAACTGTAACCGACCCCGCCCATGACCCCTACAGCACCAGCACCCCTCCTTTACTCACCCACACCTTCTCCTTCTCCTTTCCGAGACTACACGTTGCCCTTTCTTTATTTTGGGGGGGGGGGGGGTGTTGTATTTTTTTTTTTTTTTTTTTTTTTTTTTTAAATAAAGGATATGCTTTTCCCCCCTCCATTTGCACACACCCGGGTTATAGACACTTGCAGGGGGTGAGAAGTGTGTTGTCTTTCTGATGTTTTAGGTTTTTGGGAAAAGGAAAAGGAACTTCAGTTCAGACAAACTCCGGTGACAGCTCTGATATCTCTATAACGTCCTCTCTATATTTAATTGACTGGAACATATCAAAGGGCAACCTTTATTTGTTTTTTGGTCTCTTTCTACTTTTGTTTTTAATTTTATCTCTCCCTTTTTAAATTTTTTTATCTGTTATCAGACTAATAGTCCAACAATGTTTTGTTTTTTGTTTTTTTTTTCCTCTCAGTCCAGCGCCATTGATCACATTTACCCCTGTCTGAGGCCCTCCTGGTACACAGCTGCCCCTCCGTTCCAGCCGTCACCCCCTCGGTGTGGTCAAATCATGGAGTCGCCTGTGTGCTACGCAGTGGGTCTCATGTTGTGCCTTCGATCAGAGGCAGACTTTGCTTTTCTCCGACAAAGAAAAGCGAAGACTCCTCAGTGTCTAGTGTAAAATGACGACCCACGCATTGTTTTGTAAATAATTTATATAGTAGCTAAATAATTCAATTGTTTTTCTTTCCTCTGAATGTTGGGAACAGGCACAGGCTGTTTGTGGGTTTTTTTTTTTTTTTAATAATTTTTTTTTTTTTTTGCTTTTTTTTTGACATCCCTCGATTTTAACTTTTATTTAAGATGTCACCGCAAATCATCCACTCCTCACTTTAATAATCCTCATCTCGAATGATTCTACTCCGCCTGTCTCCGATTCTCTTCCTCACACGCGGAAAAACCTTGTCAGAACTTTTGATTTTCAGAATCTTTTAAAAAAAAAAAAAAAATTATATACTGGGTCACTGGAAAAAAAACACAATTTGCACATTTATACAATTCGCTATATATATATAAATAAATATATATATATAAATAAATATATATTTTTTCTTTTATTTCTCAAAGAAACTGTGTGGATTCTGAAAGGCTGTTTAAATGTTTACTGGTGTTGTTTTTATTTCAGTTTGAAAACCAATAAATGTTTACACCAAATGACGTCTTTAAGCAAGTTGAAAACGAGTTCTTCCTTTCGTTTCCGCCTCCTCCTTGTAGAGCTGGTGCTTGTTATATTTATTATTTTTTATTTTTTTAAGATCTAATCTCCTGACAGAGCAGGTTGCTGTCTCTATTAGTCCACATTTATCAGTTCGTGGCTTTGTTAGCATGGCTGCCTGGGCCTGTCATCTGCTGCTCTGCCGGCTGCTATTCATCTCAATATTCCTTTTATTGGCCCATTTGTCTGCTACATTAACCTTCTTCCAACCTCATCTCTCCAAACTGCCTTACAGTTTATCTAGATTTTTCCTCTTTCTCCCCCCCCCGCTGTTCTTCGCCCCACCTTTCCTTAATAACGTCAAAGCAATTTAGCGCAAGAAGAATCCTGCCCACCTGGCTGCGTTTCATATCAGCCAGAGGGAGTGTGCTCGTGCCAGAGCCTTAAAAGGAAGAGATCTTCATCACGATGTCATTGAGCTTATTAATGGGTAATTAAGTCAAAGAAGCAGCTGTAGGACCGAACGCTCACTCGGTGAAGCTGAGGTAGACCTCTCAGAGAATTTCAAACTTCACCGTTTTATGGAGCTTTGAATTCCTCTGCTAAGTTGATAGTAATTGTTTATATTGCTCTCTCGAAGCACAGTAATGCCATTCCACACACCTTTGTCACTCAGTCAAATATATGAGATGATGTACAATCCAGTCAAGCAGAGTGTGTAAGCTTTGGGAGACAAATGTTGTCATTTTTCTTACACTTATTTTCCCAGTAGACACTCGGCAGACATTTCCACATTTGACTCTGCTTAAACTGCCGCAGTTACAGATCGACTCCGAATTAAATTAGGCCTCCATGTCAACTCTTCACCCTCAGCTGTCATATTGCTGCTGTCAGCGTCTCCATGAATTTCCAATTAAACCCTACGGGGACCGTATAACTCCGCTTTAATGGATGACTATTATTTGACGGTAATATCTATTGACCCATGGTAACACCCTCGGAGTTTTATGAGTCAGATTAATAAGGCTTTCCTATGAACAATGGAAAGTAAGATTAGATGGATCAATTTTTGGTGAACTCTGAGACTTCGGTAGGGGGATACGCTTTCCCCTCAAATCACATCCTCGCATCTGTTTTGCCAATTAACATGTATCTGGTCGTTATGTTCTTGAAATTTGCACACCACTTTCTGACAGCTATTGTATCCTCTGAACCAATTATAAAATAAAATTTTTAAAAAAGATGGCACATCCTTGGATACAATCACGTTAGCGTGAGCTCTGATGGAGATTATATTACTGAAATACTTCTTTAATAGCATTAAGATTCTTATTCAGTATTTAAGTGTTTTAGAGAGTAGTGTTCATTATCACTGGATTGTTTTGAGACTCAAATACATAATCATGCAAATTTATAGACCTGTTAATTGAAACGTGTTTTTCTCTTACCAGGGTGTCATACTGCGTGATATACACTGTGTGTGTTGTGTCAATTAGCAGGAAATCATTTTTTAAACAAATAAATAAATAAATAGCGTGTCTCTAAAGGATGGTCTGCCTCAACAGTCCTCTAAAGCTCATGAATCATTGTGTAATTTAATTTAGCTCCGGAGCTCATCATTGTGTCTTAATGTCTCCATCCTGCACTGACAGAGTTACACTGCCCCCAGCTGGTACACTCTCAGAACTAAAGGTACCAAACTCGCTGGAGAGGCACCATCAACGATACATATTTTGTACCTTTAGTATACATTAATTAGTTTTAGAGGTACATCAGTGGTCCTTAAGGTCCAATCCATGTGCCTTAAATTATTTTGTATAGGTACACTGTATTCTCATCTCCAGGAAAAAGATGTGTCCTTGACAGTACAACCATAGCCAAAAGGAAAAGGACAGTACTTTAGTGCCTTTATTTATGAGAGTCTAGGCAAATAATGACACCTGGCCTTTTCTAGAGTGTCGCATCTACTGCATATCAAAAGCTCATGTCTATCATTCATCATACAATAACACACTCAATCAAATAATCACATCATGTTTCACTTGGTCTATTTCACTGATACACTTCTGACATTCCTAGTTTAAAGGTGAAACAGGATATGGTCCTGATCAACTTGATTTCAATGGCAGTGTTGCCTTGCACATATTTACACAGGGCTGAATAAATACAGGCATTACCCGGATATGGTTATTATACAGGGTGATTAAAAACAATAGAGTGTTAACATTTGTGAATCATTGTGGAAGGCTGAAAGACTTCCCTCCATGCTGCAACCTTTTCTTCTTTGCTCCAAACACAATCGCACTTTTCACACATAATAATAATAATAATAATAATAATAATAATAATAATCAGTACTATAAAAATGTTGCTAGCAAGTGTTGACACTTTATTCACTCTGTATGTTGAAAAAATTAAAATAAAAAAAACCAAAACCTAAATTATTGCCCCATAATGCAAGATTCAGAATGGAGACAAAGTAACCCAATAATAATTATTTTTAATGTAAGGTATATAACTATTATATTATTTTTTAAATGGAAGGTATATAATAATTATAATCTTTTTTTATATGTAAGGTATACAACTGGTATTACAGTCATAATCTGTCTATTCATTGTTTTTGTTCAATTCTATACAGTAAGACTTGAATAATCTTGATTGGGTGTTTAAGATGCAGGGAGTTCCTATGAAAAGCTGGTGTTTCCTGCTTATTACCTTTGTTTCTGCTGAGCAGTCAGTTCTGTTTTAACAGAAGAAAGTCTCTCTGGTAGCTTTAACTACAGATCTTCAGATAATGGTGAGCACCTTTTTTATATTAATGTTCCTTAGAACAAATGTACTAAGAATTTAAAATGAATGAGGAATACAGGAGGTACAAACACTGTTAACTAGTAGTGAAATGAAGAATTGTTAGCGGGACTGTTTCACACTGACCATGTCTGCCTGAGACATTTTGTAATGAACTTAGTGGGTTCTGTTTCACAAAATATAAACAAATTAGTGAATTAAACACTAATTTGCAGCTACCCTAACAAGAATAAAGCATTTACTGAAGATAAATGAATGAACGCGGTTAACGGCCCACACCAAAGTGCAAGGTTGATTAATGAATTCTGCATCATGTGGTCTCGGTGATCAAAATGCATTTTATATTTACACTTTTGTGTTCCCTTAGACAGTGTGTGCAAGAGATGGGTCAAACTTGATATAAAATTACATATTGCGCCTGGTGTTCATCTGTTGCTTGAGGTAAGGGCTGATTGCACAAACACTTCCACACCCATATGTGTTCCTCCTTCAAACTGTTTCCACAAAGTTTGAAGCACACAATTGTATAGAATGTCTCTATATGCTGCAGCTTTACAATTTCCCTTCAGTGGAGCTAAGAGACCCAAACCTGGTCCAGCATGACAACGCCCCTGTGCACAATGTGAGCTCCATGAAGACATGGTTTGCCAACGTTGGAGTGGAAGAACTCGAGTGTCCTTCACAGAGCCCTGACCTCAACCCCACTGAACACTGGAAAGCCGACTGCACTCCAACATCAGTGTCTGACCTCACTAATGCTCTTATGGCTGAATGAACACAGATCCCCACAATCTAGTGGAAAGACTTCGCAGAAGAGTGCAGCTTATTATAACAGCAAAGGGGGAATAAATCTGGAATGAGATGTTCACCAGGTACATACAGGTTTTATGCTCAGATGTGTACATACTTTTGGCCATATAATATGTAGTGTATGTAAGAATACTCACAAAGCCCCTTCTAGCAAGCTGAAGAATGGATTCAAACTATATGGTTTTTCATACGTACACAACTACGAAGGTAAGAAAATACCTATTTTATATATAACTCATATAGCTTATATTAATATATAAATAATAACTCGAAGGACGAGTTTCTGTCCCGCTGATCTGACGAATGTAAACAGTGCTGCCGGATTCAAAATGGACTGAAAATGCAAGTAGCCCACTGGAAATAAGGTGTAGCCAGTGTTTCTTCTTGTAGAAACACTGGCTACAGTGTTTAGCCAAAGAGAGGGTGTGTTTGAGCGCGTAACTTTCTTGTAATGTCATTTGATTGCTTTGATAGACTCTTTAATGGGTGATTCATCTACATGGAAGTGTGAGTTTTTTCCCACAGGTTCTCTTCAAAATCCTACATGAAATATCCGAGCCAAAACATTTGACCGGCAATTCAGGTAGGGCTTCCCTCATGACATTCATTGTGTGTGTGTGTGTGTGTGTGTGTGTCTGTGTGTGTGTGTGTGTGTGTGTGTGTGTGTGTGTGTGTGTGTGTGTGTGTGTGTGTGTTGTGACAAATGTAGCTGCTTGAACCCGGGCAACGTGTCAAATGTAAAACTGCCTTAAGGCCAGTGTTGTGACAAATTGTCCTAGCTGTCGAGACGTACTACCAAGAGTTTCTGTGCATGTACACAACACTTTAACACAACCACTGATTCTTGCTTCTTCTTATATTTTAATGCTGGAGCCATTTTATTAATTTTTTATCATCTCAAAATATGCTACCTATAGCATAATAAAAGTGTTGAAAATAGCATCAAAAATTTGCATAATTGTTTCACAAACACCTATAAATTCACGCTGTCATAGGACAGTTTGATAAGATGGGACGAACTGTGAGAACACACAAATGCAAATGACAACTTATGGCCAATTATTGGCGAGCATGCGGTCAGTGTGTACATATTGCACTTACTGTGCGTTCTTACTCTGCTGTGATGGTTATAACCACCTCTACTCAAGGGGGAGATAAAGTAGCCTACATACCATTGCCAGTAAGTTTGGCCTAAGACTCATTTTACTTTATTTCATTTTATTCAGTGGGTCGAAGCGGAAATTAATTTGTTCATTTGTACAAGATTTAAGATATATTTATTTTATATCGTACGGAAAACCAAACCAAACTACATTAGCGCGGAGCCGGTACGATTGTAGCTCATTTGCTTTCTCTAAATGCATGCATGCACCTATGACTTCATGTGTCACGCCTCTGTGTCCGTTGTGCCAAAAATCTGCACACTGTATACACTCGGGGCAAACAAAGAAACAAAAAAAAAGCCCAAAATGGCAAAATATTAAGCTTGTAAGGGTCTTAACAACAAATCATTGGTCAGAAAATGATCAAGAATTAAACAAACACACTACTGAGACCTCCTGTGCCACCATTTGCTCATTTACTCAAGAGGTCCTCACTGCAGCCTGTAGCGGGATGACATATCGGATTAGATCCACTACGTACTGGATGTTGTAACATGCATGCTCCGTAGTAGGTTCTGATAATGTCATGAATGTTTACTCACAAATTTATTTTGACAGGAAAGTGGCAGAACAATGATGGATTGATCGACAGCAGAGACAGTTTTCGGTAAGTGATTCATCTAGGGTTAGGGTTAGGGTTAGGCTCAGGGTTACAACATCCAGCACATAGTGGATCTAATCCAATATGTCATCGCGTTACAGACTGCAGTGAGTTACTTTTGCTGCAGTGGACTGTTTGGAGAAAAGCTAGAAACAGCGATATTCATTTATATAGTCTTCATGTACGCAAAGGTACAATCATGATAATGATTAAAATGGTTGATGTAAAATTCAAACTAACACACGTCAGAGTGTACAAAATAAAATAAAATAAAATAAAATAAAAATAAAAAGCTGTCTGCAAGTTTACCCACAAGGCTTAAACATTTTTTATTTTTTTTTACTTTATCTATTTGTTTAATTCTTGCTAATTTCCTGACCAATGATTTGTTGTTTAGACCATTAAAAGCTTAATATTTTGCCATTTTGGGCTTGGCCCATTTTTGTTTTTGCCCAGGAGTGTACACTTTTCTCTACACTGTTCTACTAAAATGTGCATGCCTGTTTCTGTTTGCAACATTGTGAGAAAGCATGGGTGCAGCCTGCGGTACAGCTGTAACACCTGTTATAATCTTTCTTCAGAAGCTCTTAGACGGTTAAGGGTTGTAAAATGAGGCAGCTCAGAAACAGAAAAGACACAGCCACTAATTTCCACGTTCGTAAAGATGAATTGTGATTGAAATTCATTCTCCCCGCATGTGAATAACGGACATCTTTTTAACGGTCTTTTTAAATTGCTTAATGTTTTCAAAGCCACACGCAACGGTATATCACATGGAGTAATGAATGTGTGAGGGTTTACCGCAGATTTTTTCCTGATGTACATGTACAGTACGTTTACTTGTGTTGTTGAGTTGTGTTATAATTCACACAGTGTTAGAGTTATGTTGCTTTGCTGCAGTTTTAACACGAGACTCCTATTAGTTTCAGTGAAAATCTACAGAACTCGCTGCCAAATAGGGGTAAAACTGTACTTGATAAAAGAAGCACACGTGCATGATGTTATGTCGGATGGATGAAATCTGTCACTTGAATCACCGCTGAGTAATTTATCTCAAACCATTAAAATGTTACACTTGTGCTCTCCCCTACCGATGGATAGAGTGTATACCAGTATCATTGGTAGAAGAAACACCTTCAACACTGCAGTTCTCAGGCTTTATTTAAACCAAATTTACAAGAGTTATGATTTTATTTTGTACAGAAAAAAGAAAAGAAAAACTGCATTACTTCAAGAATAATACACCTAACCATTAATTACTCCACTTTGAATAACACATTTAAGATTAATTAAGACATTTAATTAAAATGATTATTCTCTAATCAAAACTTTCCTTAATTATATATTTGAACAGCTTGGTGGTTTTTACATTTCTTCTGAAATATAGTCTAATTTTGATGCTAAAAATTCCTTTCATGCTTTCTACTCACAAAGGCGTGCTAGAGACACAGTGCTTTGGTTTTTAAATGTATCTGTTTCTCACACATTAGGGAGAGTGTAAAATGTGTACAGTGTATACAGTCATGGGGGAAAAGTACACCCTCTTTCAATTCGATGTCTTTATTCATGAGGGCCTAAATAACAATTGTGTGGTCTGCATCGTCTTCTACAAACAAACAAATAACCTCAGATGACAACAAAAAAACACAACAGATTTTAATATGTAGTCATTTTCCCCCAAAACATAAAGCAACATTCAGAAACTAGGTGGGAAAAATAAGCACACCTTATAATTCAGTAACATATAAACCACCTTTAGCAACTTGAAGTAGATGTTTTCTATAGGAGTTTATCAGTCTCTCGCATCTTTTTGGAGAAATTTGTGTCCCACTCTTCTTTACAACATTGCTTTAGTTCATTGATGTTTGAGGGCATTTCTTTATGCACAGCTCTGTTAAGATCCCACCACAGCATCTCAATGGGGTTGTGGTCTGGACTTTGACTTGGTCATTCCAACACCTTTTTCATCTTTAGCCATTCAGATATCGATTTGGTGTGCTTGGGGTCATGCAGCAGGGGATGTCCTGTTGCATGACCCAACTTCAGCCTAGATTAAGCTGCTGGACAGATGGCCTCACATTTGTCTCAAGAATTTTCTGGTAAAAAGTGGAGTTGTACCACCACCATGCTTGACAGTTGGTATGAGGTGTTTGTGGTGATGCACTGTGTTTGGTTTTTGCCAAACATGGCACTGTGCATGATGTTCTAAACATCTCCACCTTGGTCTCATCAGTCCAAAGGATATTGTTCAAGAACTTTTGTGGTTTGTTCAGTTGCAATTTTGCAAACCAAAGTTGTGCTCCATATTCTTTTTTGGAGAAAGGGGTCTTTTTCCTAGCCACTCTTACTTGAAAGCCATACTTTTTCAGTCTTTTTTTCTGATTTTTCTGTGCTGTCATGAAAATAAACATTTAATGTGCTTGCACAGGCCTGTAGGTCACATGCTGTAGCTCTTGGGTTTTTCTTTATATCTCTGAGCATTAAACAGTCGGACCTTGGACTGAATTTTCAGGGACGCCCACTCCTGGGAAGACTGGCAACTGTCTTGAAGACTCTCCATTTGTAAACAATCCTTCCCACTGTAGAATTGTGAATTTCAAATTGTTTGGAGATGGCCTTATAACCCTTCCCAGATCTATGAACAGCATCCTTTCTTCTTGGCATGATGTAGACACACATACCTTCAGTACACCAAACTGCCAAAAGTTTTACTTTTATAGAGGTAGTCACACTTCTTGATGAT